>CM053626.1:52833620-52872191 GCA_028646595.1 Phalanger gymnotis | reverse complement strand
AAAAAAAAGTTCTTGTAAGCCACTAGGAAATAAGATATACAGGCAATGGGGCAAAGAAATCTATCTTGCCCTACAAGAACGTAAGGGAAGTAAGGGAAAAGGGGATCAGGGGGAGTGGGGTGACAGAAGGGAGGGCTGACTGGGGAATAGGGCAATCAGAATATATGCCACCTTAAAGTGGGGGGGAGGGTAGAAATGGGGAGAAAATTTGTAATTGGTGAAAATTAATGCTTAAAACTAAAAATATTAAATAAATATTAATACCTAAAAAAACCCATGCAACTTTCATAATTGTCTGCTTTTCTGTTTCCTTCAATAGTTTTTTTTCAATAACCTTAGAGAAAACTCATCTGGGACTGGTGACTTGAATAAGCTGAAGTTGGCAAGATACTCTTTTACAAAAACCTCCTTATTTACATTGGGTTTCAATTACCTGTTAATCAATTTTCATTCCACACTTCTCTTGAAGACAGAATTCTCTTTGGTAGAAAAAAACAAAAGCAAAAGTAAATTCAATAGTTCTTTTTCATGTTGTCTGTTATCAAGATCCAATCCGCCCTAGGCCACAATCATCACTTTTTTTTACCTCGTTTTTGCCCCCAACATAATATCTGGGAAAAAAAAAGCTATGATATAATTTTATCCAAATCATGCCATGACATTATTATATCCATTCTCAGATACCTGCTCTGCATATGCTTCTTTTAACTCTAAGACTTTTGATTAGTTCTTTTTACATGCACATTAGTCTCTTTAAACTAATCTTCCTCCCTTCCCTTTACTTCTTTATTAGAACAATTTTTGTCATCAGAATTTTGTTTGAGAGTCTCCCATACAAATTGAGCTGGTTTCCTGTCCAAATGGAATTTGGCCTACTTTTTATGTGAAATATTTCAAATCTTTTCTCCCCAAAATTATAGCATGTACCAGACTTTGCTCAGTTTTATTCTTATTATCAATCACAAACTCAAATACCGTGATCAATTCTTCCTGAGGTTCCTAGAAATTCTTCAGCAGCCATTTGGGTGAGGTCCAGAATAGCAGCTACCGTACTCATTTTCTACGTTTTTGAAGAATAAAATTATTATTAATATAAGTCAAGAACTTAATATAACAGAGGTGAGACATGATCAAGCCTACTCTGCGTAGTGAAACAAGGATAAAGCCTTTGTGTTTGGAACTTACACTGCCTATGAGACTCTTGGCCCTAGCACCTAGATTTTCATTGCAGGTGGGTGAAACGTTAAATTCCAACAGGAAGCTGTTCTGATAATTCAGATAATGTCATTCCAGTGAGGGGATGGTGGATGAGGAAGCAGAAATTTCTTTTTCCTTACAGTAGGGGAATCAAAAGAGCATAGTTCAAGGAATCAGATGACCTGATTATTATACTTATTAGCTACATAACTTTGGGTGAATCACGACCTCTCTATGTAAAGCACTTGACAAACCATAAAGCACGATATGAATGCTAGTTATTATTATTCCATGAAATCATCCTTCATTCTCCTACTTGTTACAGCTCTTTCCTTCTTAAAATTATTTAGAATTGTTTTGAATATACTTTGTATTTATTTATCTGTGTGCACATTGTATCCCTCCAATTGAAAATAAGCTCCTTGATTACAGGGATTCCTTTCTCTTTCTTTTTTTCCATTCCTTCCTTCTTTCCTTCCTTCCTTCCTTCCTTTCTTTCTTTCTTTCTTTCTTTCTTTCTTTCTTTCTTTCTTTCTTTCTTTCTTTTTCTTCCTTCTTCTCTCCCTCTCTCCCTCTCTCTCTCTCGCTCTCTCTCTGTCTCTCTGTCTCTCTCTCTGTGTCTCTCGTTCTTTCTTTCTTATTACCAGGCACAGTGCCTGGCACCTAGTAGATACTTAACGTTTGTTGAATTGAATTGACTTCCTATTATAAAAGCTTCCTAAGTCATTTCCAGTCTCCTCATTTCCAACTATCCCAAACAAGCTATCCATATTAATTTCCCCTTAGTACTTTCCTCCTCAGGGCCTTCAGTACTTGTTGAACAAAATCCCAATCTACCCTGAAAGGTTAGAAACAATTTGTCTAGGGTCCTGAATGACAATCCGAGGTGTATGGATGGTGTTTGCAAAGGGGGGCAATCTAAGAATATCAGTCTTCCTTACCTTTCTCCATCCCATCTTCCCACTACTCTTTGCATTTATCTAACCCTTCCATCTGGACAAGACTTTTCACTTTTTCCTGAATACACTTTTTGCCTTTCTTTTGCAGAACTTTTATTTATCTTCTTTCTTTTACCAGCAATGTGTATAAGGGTACTTATAATCACCCTATTCTACTTGGTCAGGATGCCTTTGTGAGGTGACAATGCATCTCACTGTTTCAGAGGTGTGAATTAGGAGTGGCCAAATTCTAGATATCAATTAATCAAAAGGCATTTTAACAATATTTAAAAAAAAAGAAGTTTGTTTGGATTGATTGAGGGACTTGGTCAAACACTGTGGCTCTTCCAGAAAATAGCAGACTAGTTCAAACCTCAGAGGATTACAGGGTCTTTCAGCATAAAAGGAGGACAATTCCAGCCAGCCTCCTGAGAAGAAATAATTTAGAGGAGGGGAAGGAGATGTTCTTCAGATTTCCTCCCTCCTCTTAACTCTCTGGCTCTCGGAGAAGAACCTCATCAACTTCAGAGGCCAGGAGGATCTGAACTTTTTCATCATCATCTTTGAGCTGGTAGCGTCCCCAGAGAAGCAGTGATTGGCAGCATTTTCTGCATCTAGAACCAAAGACAAAGTACGTGCACAGGAGAAAGAGAAATTCAAGATTCTAAATGGAGCTCAGCAGAAAAGCTGTGATAGATATAGGGGAAACATCTTGGAGATTCCAACTAAAGGACCTTCAGAAGTTGTTAGTTGGACATGCATTCCTATGAGTAGCCAAGCCAAAAGGCCATTTGTTTCTATTTCTACAAAAAATATTTTTCTTTTCCCACTCCTTTAATTATTTTTAAAGTTGCTGTTGAAGTCAGCCATATTGGTAGGGAGCAAGGTCTGGATCTGCTAAAAATCACTTCTTGCTTTCCCATCAATATTATTTCTTTTCATCCTAAAAGAAAAAAAAAAACCCCTGTTTGCCAAACCAATTCTTGCCATTATTTTCAAAATGAAGAACCTTTACAAGTTGCCAGCCTCTTGAGTTTCCATCCTGTGTCAGAATGCATTTTATTACTGGCCCAGATGAAAGTAATGACTTCTGCCTCAGGCGGGTCCCCTAAAGCTGGGATTGCTTGATGGAAATAGAGACTTACCCTTCCAGATAGACAGTCAAGAAGTTTATCCCCCAAATGAATTTAACTTTATTTCTTACATTTTTAAAAGTATGAACAATTGAATATGACTTCTAGAAATGGCATGAAAGCATTGAGTTAGACATGGGGCAAGAGCACAAAAATAAAAGTGTGGGCATGGGTGCTCTCTGTGTGTGCGTGCGTGTGTGTGCGTGTGTGTGTGTGTGCGTGCGTGTGTGTGCGTGTGTGTGCATGCGTGTGTGTGTGTGTGTGTGTGTGTGTTTGGGTGAGGGGCAGAGCAGAGAGGTCCCTTTCAGCATCGAGTTATTAGGGAGGAGAGGAAGCACTGAATGAATGTTAAATTGTGTTGAATTCTATTATTGAATTACTCTTCTTTGCTTTCTTTAGTCAATCAGTCAACATTTATTGAGTGCTTATTGCAATTGTATTAAATCCCAGAGATATGAAGGCAAAAACCAAAACAAAACAAAAACACAGTCTGTACTTTCAAGGAACTCACAGTCAAAGAAGAACGTCTTGCATTTGCACATTCACTTTTTTTCTTTAGAACAGTTTATTTATTTCTATAGAACAGTTCTTAACCTAGGGTCCATGTACACATTTCAGTGAACTTGGATGGGAAAATTGATTGCTTTGATTCCAAATCTGCTACTTTTTGCACTATTTCCTTGTAATTGAGTAGAGTGCAGGTAATTGAGAAGAGTGCAGACTTTCATTTAGCTAATATGAGATCCTATCTAGAGGAAGGGGAAGGGGAGATAATACTTCCCCTGAGACTAAACTATTGATGAGCCTTTACCCATTTTAGGATTATTCCCACCGTCTACATTTTTATTTCATTATAATTGGTTGCCTTTGTAATCTTATACATTTTATTTTGTGCATTTAAATACATTATTCTGAGAAGGGGTACATGGGCTTCAACAAAATGGGTCCGTGATGCAAAAAATATCAAGAACCTTTGTTATAGCCTTAAGATATAAGTAGATGATCATTTTTTTGCATTTGGGGAAGATGTCAGACCACAGAGTTCTTATGCTGAATGCGCTAGGATAGTGCTCTCATTAGCCTCTAAATCTGTGCTCCCAGTTGCAAAGCCCCAATCAGCCTCCCATAATTATACATATTTACGTAAAGCTATCTTTTTTTTTTTGGAGGGGGGAAGGCAGGGCAATTGGGGTAAGGTGACTTGCCCAAGGTCACACAGCTAGTAAGTGTGTCCAGTGTCTGAGGCCGGATTTGATCTCAGCTTCTCCCAACTCCAGGGCCAGTGCTCTACTCACCGCACCACCTAGCTGCCCCTAAGTAAAGCTATCTTATATGTGAGTATGCCCATTTTACATAAGATGAAACTGAACCTAGAAGGACAGTATGTCTGCCAGAGTCATAAAGCTGGCACATCCAATACTAGAAACTAGTGCCTCTGCCTGCTAGGCCAATGTTCTCAGGGCCATAGGGCCTGAGCAAGAGGCAATAGGCTGAAACCCCAACAGGAAGTTTATCTGTCACAAAGAACTTCCAGATCCAAGAACTGGAAACCACCCAAAAGAAGTTCCAAGGCTCTTATCTTACATAGGATTCAGAGTTGGACTAGACTTGAGCATTGACCTAATCAAACCCATTTATTTTATAGATGAACATAGTAGAATTAGCAAAGCCAAGATTTGAACCAAGGCTTCCGATCCCAAATCTTCTGTTCTCGGTACTGTTTCCTGTAAGTATTTAAGAAGAGTGTAGACACTCATCTAGCTAATATGAGATCTTACCCCGAGGAAGGGGGAGAATACCTTCCCTGAGACTGAGCTGTCCGTGAGCCTTTACAAACCAGCACAGAATTATTCCCCCCACCTAGCGATTTCCCGAAGACTACAAGCTTGAAATCTTTTAGGCTTTGCTGTGTTAACACATCTGGATTATTTTTTTAATTTTTCTTGCCTTTTTTAGCCCAAGTAATTTCCTGGTGATGCTTTCCATTCCAGAAAAGTCTTTTGGAGGTTTAAACTCTCAGACCCTAGGGAGGAGGCCCTGAGTTTCCTTTGTCTGTTTCACAAGGCCATGTGCCTCATCTCTACAAGTCACCATTCATTAACCCAAGGTCATATTTTCCACATGAAGTCACCCAACATGAAGTGAGTGTCTTTCTGCAGCAATTAGGTTTCCACTCATGTGTGAACATAGCTGCTGGCTAAATATTATTTATCTAACAGTAATGAGTTGCTCATCAAGACCATTGCCACTCGCGACTTTGGTAACACCTACAGGCAAGTGCCTCTGAGGTATGTGGATCTGCTTCCTTTCCCAGAAAGCTGTGCTGGACACAATCTCTTGTTTGTCAAGACACAAAAATGGGCTGGCAGTGTTAAATCGGATGTTATTCTTGGGGTCTGTTTCATTTTATTTTATTTTTTTCCTCTGTTGCTTGGAAAACACAGCTCATCTTGATCAGGGACAAGAGCATCTGAATATTCTTTTGGTTCTGAGGCCATGAGAATGGTGGCTGTTATTTATTTCCTGGTAGCCCTTGGCTCTGGCACGTTGGGCTCATTCAAGGAAACACATTTTGTGCCAGGGATATCAGCCCCAGTGAACTCCAGTGCCAGAGGAAACACAGCAGCCCAGAGGAATCCATCACACTAAAGAAGGCTTCTTCTCCAGGGAGGGCAGAACGCACCGTACAGAATGCCACTCAGGCACCTGAGAATGAAAGAGGCATCAATTCTCTGTCTCAGTGGGATATTGCACTTCTCCAAAGAGCCCAAAGGAGGGTTTGTTGCTAAACTTACCCTGCTCTGTGCCACACAACCAACATAAGATGCCACCATACAGCAGACTCTGGGGTCACCAAGAACATCCAGGTTTCCCCTCCACTTCTCTGCCCTTCCACATCTCCACCTTTTCTCTTCATGTCATCTCCTGTTTGTCTGCAACTCCTTTCTTTTGGATTCCACTGTGACCTGAGCAGAATCTCATGGTCCAAACTTTCTCTTCCTCCAACCCTGTCTTCTTCTCCTATTCTTTTAAGTGTGACCAAAAGCAGTAAAAAAAAAAAAACCAAACTATTAGATAAACTGATTCTAGAGGATGGATAGATAAATAGATGATAGATACACAGATAATCAAATGGACAGATAAACAGATGCTCTATAGAGATAGACAGGTAGACAGAAAAATGAAAGATAGATAGATAGATAGATAGATAGATAGATAGATAGATCGATAGATAGATAGATAATGGGCAGATACACAGATAGTCAAATGGACAGAAAAAATAGATGATTGATAGAGCCAAAAGACAGGATGATAGATATATAGACTGTCAAATGGACAGACAAATTATTTCTAGAAACAGGCAGGCAGATAGATAGATAGATAGATAGATAGATAGATAGATAGATAGATAGATAGATAGATAAACAGATAGAATATTTATTACTTTATTACATGCCAGGCACATACAAATAACCTAGATAATTTTTGCCCTCAAAGAGCTTAAATAATTTTAAAATTTAATTTTTTTCAATCATTAGGAATCTACCTTCTTTCCCTTTCCTCCAAATTCTTCCCCTCATCCACAACTGAAAATGAAAGAAAGAAAGCAGTTTACATTCTAACGAGAGAAGACAATACATAAAGTAGAGTTGGAAAAGCAGGGCATCAATCCAAGGTATGATGTAGTGACTTGTCAGAGCTGGGGCACCCAAAGGTGGAGTCCAAATTTATAGGAGGAAAGAGGGAGAGATGTAGCTTTGGCCAGAATGTAAGCAGCATGGTAAAGAGATGGCCAGGAAGTGGACAAGTGCTAATGGGTTACTCCTCCCTGGTAATCTTAATCCTGAAGGAAGCATCTGGCAAAAAAGAGACTAATTTGATATGGGATGACTTTCAAATCCTTCAAATCATGCCTCACAAGCACTTGTTTATTTTATCTTTGGGAAAGAGTGACTATGTGACATCTTTTTCTTCTATCATCTGTATGGGGTATCTGGAGTATTCCAGAAGGATTAGTGCATCTGGTGTGAGGGCTTGCTGAGCCCTTTTCAGGGCTGCTAATCCACCTTTGGTGTCTGCCTGCCACCCAACTCTCACATTTGGCTCCAAGAAGCTGTAGCATTCTCAGCAACCATACCCCAGTAAACCATCTTAACAAATGGCCTAAGCCAGATTGTGGGTAATCAACAGGCCTCAAAAACATTGGTGAGATGGCCGAATGAACAAATGAAAACAATTTGTTCCAATGGCCATGAAAGTGACTGAAGCAGGTGTTGTGGTGCTTGGTCAGACATTGAAAACTTCAAGGTCATCCACTGCATATCAGGCCATCACAAGTAATCCTGACCTTCATTTTGCCAACCTAATTCCTCTTGCAGCATCCTATGTGAAGTTCAGAACAGACTGTCCAGACTCTGAGTCCCCTGAAATCAGTTATTATTATCCAAGACATTTCTCTGCCCTCTATAACCTCTGGGTAGGTAAGAGCTCTTAGTGGCTTAGGAAGAAGAATCAGAGACAGGTGAAGTAATTATGTAAGAGGCCCAGGATAGAGGAACAAAGAAGTAACAGGTTTTCAAGTCTATAGGTTTTAATATGATCTATCATCTCCCCACTCCAACTCTCTCTCTCTCTCTCTGTCTCTCTGTCTCTCTGTCTCTCTATCTCTCTGTCTCTCTGTCTGTCTGTCTGTCTGTCTCTCTCTCTCTCTCTCTCATCTGGGATTGGTTTATCTACAATCTTTTACTGCTTTTGGTCATACTCAAGAGAATGAGAGGAACATAGAACTGGAGGAAGTGAAACTTTGGGCCATGAGATTCTAAGCCCAGGACAAAGTGGAATCCGAAAGAAAGAATCCAAGAGACAACATGAAGGGGGAAAAAAGTAGAAGAAAGGACAGAGAAAAAGAAGGAAATGATGTTCTTGGTGATCCCAGGGAATTTTTATTTTTATGGACTACTAAAAAATTTGTCATAGACCTTCATCAGTTCCTGAACTTTTGGTTGAGAAATTGCCTTGAATACCTTAACCTCTGTGGATGTTGTGGGGACAATATATCTGACTACTTCAATTTCATTCCCACTTACCTCATCAGGACCATTGTATTCTAATTGCTGCTTGAGGGTATGATGAGTTTGCCTTGGCCTAGGAACCAGGAAGCTGGTGGTGCCAGACCCTTCAAAATGGAGCCTACAGATAACATTGGTTACCAATCAGGGAAATGTATAATTTAGGACCAGATGGGTCCATGGTCCCTGATTAGTGGTCTCCAGTATGAAGTTGGCACACAGATGATGCGCCTGGCTATCAGCTGAGCCTCCGTCCATGTGCTGGTCACCTGGATTTCAGGGCCTCACTAAACAGGGTCATAAATCATTCGATAGGCAATGAGTGTACACCCCCAAGCCAGGCCTGTACAGGTTGTGCCAGAGGTGTAGTTTTAGGCTTCCTCTCACCTCCCTTTTCAGCACATTTTATCATTATCCTCACCTCTTCTTCTAGATAGCCAATTCCCTCATAATTGCCTTAGTTGTGCAGACTTTTCCCCCACCATGAGGTACTCCACTCAAAAGTCAGCTTTTTGACAGTATCTCTAGTTACAGTTAAGACCATAGATGTAGCCAGGACTTTCAGAATCATCTAGTTCAACATTCTCATTTTATGGATGATGAAAACACAGCCCAGGGTAGTTGGACATGCCTGTGATTGCATAACCAGGATTTGAACCCAGGTCTTTTGACTTAAAAGCCCATACTCTTTCCACAGTGCCACACTAACTTTAAACCTTCATTTTCTGCCTCCTGACCATCAACATTTCCCGGCTCTGTGTCCCGCTCCCATTCAGATAGCTTAAAGAGCAGTTTTATAAATTAAGGACAGGCAACTCCCTAATTCATGTGTATCCTTGCAATATTTGCATCTTAACTGAGGAATACTAGAGATGAAATCTTAATGGATGACTTTCTAGCAGTGAAGTTTCAGACACCACAATAGGCCTGATAGACGTCTTATTTTTGGTGGTGGTAGAGGAGATGTAGGGGTTCGTGGAACCCTTCAATTGCACTGAACAGACAATTGCTTGCTTTGCCTGTGTGTAATAAAGGCTTCAAGTGCTTATTATGTTGTCTGTGTGGTTTTGTTCATTCCTGTGCTGAATCTGTAGTGCCCCATACACTCATCCAGACTGATTCCTCTGAGGCGTAAGGGATTTCCTAAGGGTCCTTTTAGCAGTTTGAGAAAAGAACTAATTCTTTCAGACCTTCTCTATTCAATGGCACATTCATTCCACCACTCTACTCCCACTTCTGGGTCTTCTCTTAAACTAAACCAACATATATCCTTTACCCTACCCCTAACCATCTGGTAGCCTGTTAAACTGTCTTTCTACCATCATGCAAGTAACTCCTAAAATCCCATAAAGCCTTCCTAGACTAATTGGAAAAGACTTTTTTCTCAATCCCACCCAGGCTAAACTTGAAACTACAGGGACTACCCCAACCCCAACTAAGATCACAAACACTAGAGAATCATAGAATCTTGGAATTGGAAGATACCTCAGAGACCACCATCTAGTCCAACCCATATTGTTGTTGTTGTTCAGCCATATCTGACTCTTTGTGACCTTTTGGGCTTTTAACTTGGCAAAGATACTGGATTGATTTGCCATTTCCCGCTCCACCTCATTTTATAGATGAGGAAATTGAGCCAAGCAGAGTTAAATGACTTGCCCAAGTTCACACAGCTAGTAAGTGCCAGAGG
Source organism: Phalanger gymnotis (assembly GCA_028646595.1). Lineage (NCBI taxonomy): Eukaryota > Metazoa > Chordata > Mammalia > Diprotodontia > Phalangeridae > Phalanger > Phalanger gymnotis. The sequence continues at coordinate 52,862,164 of CM053626.1, read as the reverse complement.
GTAGATTTGAACTCACAAAGATGAATCTTACTGATGGCAGGTCTGGTACGACATGAACTATGGCACCACCTAGCTGCCCCTAATCCAACCTATCACTGAGTGAAAAATCCCCTCTAACCTTCCCAAAAACTGGTCATCCACCTTCTGTTTGCAGACTTCTAGTGAAGGGGAAATGAGAAAGTCCTGGGGACAGCCTTTCTACTTTTGAACCTACCTAATAGTAAAGGCTAAGTATATTTTTTCCCCTACCATCAAGCCTAAATATGCCTTTCTTCACATAGAAAGATAATCTTTTTTTTTTAAATCTGTCTTAGTAAAAGTAAAAGATTAGCATTGACCACCAATATAACCAAATAAAATTGCTAGATAATAATTTACATTTAAACGAACTAATGGAAATGCATACAGTATAATTTTTCCTCCTCTATATCCTCATCAGGATTCTTTATTGGTTCACATTGGTTTTTTTTTCTTTTATTGGATTATGATGCATAGTCCATTCTTCCATTCTTTTTTTGCATTATTTCATACAGCTTTCCAGATTTCTTTGTATATATCATTTTTGTAGGGATTGAATACATAATATGATAAGATTTCATTACATGAAGGCACTAACATTTATTCAGCCATTTCCTTATAGTTAGGCTTTTAGATTAAAATGTAAAAGTCAGCTTGAAGCTTAACGTAAAAAAAAAAAATAACTAAGATCTTGGCAACTGGTCCCATTGCTTCCTGGCAAATAGAGGGAGAAGAAATGGAATCAGTGTCAGATTTTACATTTGGAGGCTCAAAAATTATTGCAGAAAGTGACTGCAGCTATGAAATTAAAAGACACTTGTTTCTTGGAAGGAAAGCTATGACAAACTGGGATAGCATACTAAAAAGCAGAGACATCACCTTGGTGACAAAGGTCCATATCGTCAAAGCTGTGGTTTTTGCAGTAGCAATGTATAGCTGTGAGAGATGTACAACAAGGAAAGCTGAGCACCAAAAAATTGATGCTTTCTAATTGTGGCGCTGGAGAAGACTTTGGAAAGTCCCTTGGAGAACAAGGAGATCAAATCAGTCAACACATAAAGAAACTAATTCAGGCTACTCACTGGAAAGTCAAATACTAAATGAAACTTAAATACTTGGGCCACAGAATGAGAAGATGGGACTTATTGGAAAAGACCCTGATGTTGGGAAAGACTGAAAGCAAAAGGAGAAAGAGATGGCAGAGGATGAGATGGTTAGATAGTGTCATGGAAACAATTAACATAAACCTGGACAGACTTTAGGAGAAAGTGGAGGACAGAAGCTCATGGCATGCTGTGGTCCATGGGGTCACAAAGCATCGGACAGGACTGAATGATTCATCAACAATAACAATAAAATCTTTGAGCAAGTCAGAATTATCCAGTTCAACTTGAAGCTTCTGTGTAGCCATACCACATGCATATGAAGAGCTCCTAGGACAAACAATTCCTATGGCAGACAAACAATTCCTAAGGCAGTACATTCCATTTTTCAAATAGCTTTATTAGTAGGACTTTTACTTTCATGGAAATGAAATATGTTTTTCTCTAAATACCCCTTCTGATCTTAGGTCTGCCTTCTGAAGCAAAGCCAAACAACTTTAACCTTCTCTTTCTCATGATAATCCACTAAATCCTCATTCCCTTAAGACTTCTTTAGATTAACATCTCTAGTTCCTTTAACTGGTTCTTTTGTGGTAGGAGTTCTAAGTTCTTAACCTTGTTTGTTTACTAGACTTTTGGTACTATGGCATAGAACATTGGGTCTGGAGTCAGGAATACTCATCTTCCTGAGTTCAAATCTGACTTCAAGAACTTAGCTGCATGACTCTGGGCAAGCCACTTATCTCTGTTTGCCTCCATTTCCTCATCTATAAAATGAGTTGGAGAAGGAAATGGCAAACAACTCTAGTAGCTCTTCCAAGAAAACCCCAGATGGGGTCACAAAGTGTCAGACATGACTGAAATGACTGAACAACAACAAAGCCTATGGACAGGGATGTTCTAGCATACGTTCAACAATTGGTTCTCTAGGAGAAAAAAAAATACATGCTTGACACAGCTTTGAGTTTAATCTTCATTATTATCATTTTATCCACCACTCTCTTAAGTCTAGAAATCAACACAATAATAAACCGAGCCTTGATTTGTAGCATTTGTCACTTTCCAAGGTAAATGCTTACACTGAAAATTTAACAATCAGGTTCCTGCCTATTGACCTGTTTCTCAGAATAAGATTTTTAAATGTATAAAATATAATATATGGGATTACAAAGAAAAACTAATTGTGTTTATATATATATGAAAGTCATATAACCTTATTTTATGTATATATTATACAATATTACATAAAAGAAATAGCAAGTTGTACATAACGGCTTCATGTGCAATCATCTTTTTATCCTTTTATGTTATGGAAATACTTCCATTATTCCCTAAATTAAAAATAAAATAAATAAATGTGAAAAATATGATAGTTATCCTTTTTTTAAATTTAAGGAGCCTAAGTTAAGAATCCCTATGACCTATGACAGAACTTCAAGGCTGCTCATCGTTCTGACCATTCAGCTGCTCTGGATATGTTCTGGCTTTTCAAGGTACTTCCTAACGTGTACCACTCAAAATTGAAGACGATTGTCCACATATAGTTTGACTAGGGCTGAACCCATCAAGACCATCATTCCTCTTCCTTCCAACACTGGTTGTCTTAATTCATTTTTAAATCATGTTAGCTTTCTTGTCTGCCAAGACACTGTTAATTTGCATCGAGGAGCAGGAAGGAGTCTGTTGCTGGATCCTGGAATTTGTGGACAGGAGGAAAGTGTAAGAAGGGAAGAGGTCAGACTGTGAAGGACTTTAAATGTTGAACAGAGCACTTAATTTATAGTTCATCCTGGAGGTTCAGGCGAGCCACTGGAGTTTAACAAGTATTGAGTTGGGGGCATAGGGAGATGGTATGACATTTTAAGACCTGGGCTTTAGATCATTTTGGCAGTGGAAGGGAGACAGGGGTGTACTGTTGAAGGCTCTTCAAACAAATACAGGATATACTTCAAAGTTTAACCTGCGTTATTAATATTTTCCATCAGTTTCTTAAGTCCAGATAATCAACACAGCAATAAATCAAACCCTGATTTGTAGCACTTGCAAATTTTTCTAAAGTATAAATATTCACGTCCAGTATTTGGCTCTCAGGAGCTGGTCTAAGCTGGCTCCAGCATACCCCTGAATAGAGGATAGATTGGAGTGAGGATAAATATATATCTATATATCTATATCTATATGTGTAAATGTGTATGTATGTACATATATATGTATGTATTTGCATGTATATACACACAGCATAAATATAAAGCAAATAAATACAGAATACTAAAATAACAAGGCTTTGGGGGACAGAGGGCACTTAGCAATTAGGGGGATTAGAAAAGGTTTCACGTAGAAAATGGTCCCTGAACTACACTGAAAAAGAAGAAAGGGAAGGAAAGTATGAGGGAAATACATGGCTGATGTGAGATGAGGGGGAGGAGAAAAGTTCACAGTGAGTGGCTTCAGATATTTTTTTTTCATGTAGTAAGGGGTGTGACATTCACTTGAAAGAGTGAGGGGAAGAAACCTCAGTCACATGAAAGAAGACTAGATGGCCTTGTCATTCAGCTGGTTGGGCGTTATGGACCACTTAGCTACACCATAATGCAGCCTACTTCTGCCCACTTTGCCCACAAGTGATATCACTCATTGCTCCAGAAATGCATTTGTCCTTTATTTGTATAAAATATAAAATAATAATAACTGGCATTTACTTAGTATTTTATGTCTTTCAAATGTTTTCTGTATCTTATTTCACTTAATCTTTTCAGTAATCCTATAAATTGTTGTTCTCATTCTCTAGATCTGGAAATCCAGGCTAAATGGCTTTCCCATCGTCACACAACTACGAAGCAGGATTCAAACCCAGATCTTTCTGACTGGTACTTTATCTGTTATGCCATATTGAATCCCAGCAAAATCCATTCATTTTACCCACTGGTGAATTTGTTCAATGTATGCTTCTTGGTCATCTATATGTTGTCTATCAAAGTCCTGTTACACTAAAGTCTGACTCTGATGCCCCAGATTCTGGAAGGCTCTACCAGGAGAACAGAAATGGAAAATCTTCTAGTAGGTTGCTGCGGACAGACAGAGTCTGTTTTCTGATCATCGGCCTAAGTAATTCCAGAGAGTGATATCATCATTAAGGACAGTGGAGCCCCAACATTTGAGCCCTAACATCATCGTACATGAGGTGCTTCCGGAAGAAGTAAAAATGGCACTAAGGATGGGGAAATAAACATATTAATCGTACACGTACATGTTTATGCATGTATTTGTCTATATACATGCATGTATGTATAGGCATATGCATGTGCATATACTGGCACATACTCATACATGTGTATGCACACCCGTATATGTACATGTATATACATATATATATATATATTCATACATAAATATATGCTGGTATATGTCTATACATGCACACATATACACATGTATATATACACATATATTTGCAAACTTGCACAAATATGTACATCCACAATATACATATGTATATACTCACACGCATATACGTATTATAATGTATATATACATATATGTATATTGTGTATATATGTATGTGTGTATACATATACACACATATACACACACATACACACACACACATATATTGGGGCAGCTAGGTGATACAGTGGATAGAGTGCCAGGTCTGAAGTCAGGAGGACCTAAGTTCCAATCTAGCCTCAAACACTAACTGTGTGACCCTGCCTCAGTTTCCTCATCTGTAAAATGAGCTGGAGAAGAAAATGTCAAACTACTCCAGTATCTTTGCCAAGAAAACCCCAAATCAGGTCATGAAGAGTTGGACATAACTAAAACTACTGAACAACAATATTCATATGAACATGCAGAGCTGGGGCAGGGGGAAGAATAGGGAGATGGAAAGAGAAAGGGAGAGAGAGAAGGGAGGAGGGAGAGAGGGAAAGGGAAACAGTGAGGGAGAAGAGATTCCCCTTGGAAGCAATATAATTGTGAAGGGATTGAGGAGTTAATTTACAAGGGATCTAAGGGGATGGGGAAGGCCACAGGTGTGGAAAAAAGTATTGGACCTTATAAGCGTCCAGAAATGTTCTTGACAGAGCAAGTACTATTGACCTGTTTGTCTCCTCTCTCTACTATACAAAACCTTTATGAGGACATCTCTACATGAATTGAGGTCATCCTCAATAAAAGTTTTACAAGTAGGATTTCACAAACAGTATTCAACAACGGATCAGACCTCTTTGTGGTTATTTTTTTAATTATGAAAAAGCATTCAACTTGGTAGAGGCAAACTCCATGTTTGCCATCCATACATTGAGAACATTTTGCATTCTATGGCAGACGTGAACAGAAATACTCCCATTCAGTGACTCCTGACAAGAAACATCATTTGAGGCATAAAATAGAGAGATGAAAAGATAAGGGACAATGGAAAGTAATGTACACTAAGTATCAAATGAAGTATATATACTGGCAAATTCTATAGGTATTCATGAGAAGAAGAGATCTCTCTGGGCTGATGGTCAAGGAAGATGTCTAAAGGAGATAAGAATTGGGTAGGCCTGTGAAGGGTGGATAGAATTTGAAGAGAACATTGACTTTCCATGCCTTGTCATTGGGGAGAATCTTGTCAGTGAAGGAAAAGGCGAGAAAAAATTCAAGGCGTGTTCAGCGAAGAATGAAAGGACTAATTTAAGAGCTGACCAATTTAGTGGGTGATAAGGTAGATTGGGGCCCAGTTAGTGAAGGGTCTTGAACTCCAGACCAAGAAGCATAGACATTATATAGGTGTTGGAGAGTCGGGTATGATTTGTAAACAGGAAATGGCCTACTTTAAGGCTGAATCTATTGGTTAATCATTCGACAAGTATTAAATCTCTACTATGGACAATTGGGAAAAAAATCATTGATAACATTACTACTTAAAAAAGGCAACTGAGAATATTAGTAATTATCAGCCCATGTGTCTAATTTCTCCTCTCTATAAAGTCCCTTGGAGAAACAGCTGTACATATATCCAGGGCACTCTCACTGGAATATAAAAAGACAAGATTTTACAAACAATATTCTATGACAGACCGCATCTTTACATTTTCACAATTTAACCAACAAGCGTATAATAGGTACTTACTGTGTACAAGACATTATGTAAGATCTTATTTGATCAAGAAGTCTTCCTTTATGAGGCAGCTAGGTGATATAATGGATAGAACACTGAGCCTCAAGTCAGGAAGACCCAAGTTCAAATACGACCTTACACATTTACTAGCTATATGACTCTGGGCAAGTCACTTATTCTCTGTGTGCTTTAGTTTCCTCAACTACAACATGGGGGTAATAATAGCACTTACCTCCCAGGGTTGTTGTGAGGATGAAATGAGATAACAGTGCATGGAACATAGTAGGCACTTAATAAATGCTTATTCGCCTGCCCTTTTCCTCATCCATAGTTGTGAAAGGTATCCCTTTCCATTCTCCTCTAATTTATTTATGATATGATTTATGATACCTTTCATATCTAGATTATTATATCTATTTTATTATATATTATATAGTGCTATTATATCATATCATATCATATCCTGTTATGTCGTGTTATGTCATGCTATGCTATGCTACGTTATGCTATGCTATGCTATGCTATGCTATGCTATGCTATGCTATGCTATGCTATGCTATGCTATGCTATGCTATGTTATGTTATGTTATGTTATGTTATGTTATGTTATGTTATGTTATGTTATGTTATGTTATGTTACATCATATCATATTACATTATATTAATTATATTATATCATATTACATCATATCACATCATATCACATCATATCATATCACATTATATCACATTATATTATATTATATTATGTTATATTATGATACATTATATTATATTGTGTCATATCATATCATATCGTATCGTATTGTATCGTATCGTATCGTACTGCACCATACTATGTTATGTTATGTTATGTTATGTTATGTTATGTTATGTTATGTTATGTTATGTTATGTTATATATGATATGTTATGTTATATATGTCTAGGTTATTTTGCAGGTGGAACAATCTCAAGTGATAGCAAGGTGACCCTGGAAGGATAGCTGTAAAGTGGACATGTGAGTCCCAGGAGTTAAGGAATACAAGAAAGTGCGAGGACATGGCCAATGTTAGCATTTTTAATAAACAAAGAACCACTCACTGACAGAACAGTCTCCCAACGTCCATCACCCCAGGTCAGGTCCTACCAGTCTATTCTGGGTGGGGTGGTTTCTATTTCCCTTCCTTTTGAGGTAAAAGTGTTCCTTCTTCACTCAGGTCAGATAACAAAACAGTTTGCACCAATGCCCATTTATAGGATGGGGGCAGAGGGTGGGAAGAGTAGAATGAAGAGGGGAAAATGGAGAAAAGAGATGAGTGTGATATATGACAAAGTTCATCCTGTCATGGACACCACAGAATCACAAAATTTTGGGATTGAAGGGGACATCTGTGACATCTTGTTGCTGTCATTTAGTCATGTCCAACTCTTTGTAACCCCATTTGGGGTTTTCTCAGCAGAGATACTAGATAGGTTAACTATTCCTTTCTCCACTGTGGCATCTAGTCCAATCCATATAAGAGAGGCATCTCGCCTATGATGCGATTGCTGAGCATTCATTTAACTTCCTCAAGGAAGGAGAACTCACCACCACTCAGGACAAGACTGCCCCTTTGGGGAAGGTCTAGTCAGGAAATTAATTGACATTAGGCCCAAATTTGCTTCTTTGAATGATGGCCCATGTAAAATAAGTTTATAGCCATATTCTGAGAAACTTGGCTACCACCTGTGTTATCTGCCCCCTCAGCCACCCAGTATTAAAGAATGTTAGCTCTGTAATGCACCTTAAAAATGATCTCGTCTTACTCTGTGCTCCCTACCATCTCCTTTAAGGATGAAGATATTGAAGCTTGAAAGGAAAAGTAACTTGTCAAGATCATGCAGCTGGTATTGTTGTTCAGTTGTTTCAACCATGTTTGACTCTTCCTGGCTCTCTTCAGGTTTTTTTGGCAGAGATGCTGGAGCAATTTGCCATTTTCTTTTCCAGCTTATTTTGCAGATAAGGAAACTGAGGCAAACAGGGTTAAATTTAACTCTTTGTGACCCCATTTGGCATTTTCCATTTCCTTCTTCAGCTCATTTACAGATGAGGAAACTGAGGCAAAAAGGGTTAATTGATTTGTCCAGGGTCACACAGCTAGGAAGTGTCCAAGGACTGATTTAAACTCAGGAAGATGAGCCTTCCTGACCCCTGGCCCAGTGCTCTGAGTACTAAGATTTGGTAGAATCCAAATGAGATTCCATTGCATGTCCAACCCCATCATGATAGCTGCCTGCTACTCTCCATAGTACTATGAGGTCAGATTCAGGACAGTAGTGGGTTACTGGCAAGCTAAACTGTGATTCTGCTTTTCTTGGGGCTAGAAAATGCCATTCCTACCTCTGGACCAGAATCTTGATGAATGGCTGGAGCAAAGTGAATGGATGTATAACTTGGGGGAGGTCATGTTACCTTCCCTGAGCTCCCTCTCTCTCATGTCTTTTCTAATCAGTCTTCTCCTACTGGGGTAGGAAAAGAGGAAGGGCTGATTCATAAACTGAACCTTGGGAGAAACCCATTCTGCCACAGAGCCAAGACCTTCCCACTGTTATGTAAAAGGCTGCATCCTGACCAGTTCCTCAAAGGAATTCCCATGGGAGAGGTTGGCCTTCAACTTTAATCACATGACTTTTCCCCAGTTATGCCTTATCTTAATCTCTTCTCAGGCCTCTCTAGTGTTTTTGTTTTGTTTTGTTTTTTTAATCAAGAAACTCGTATTAGCCAACAGTATCAAGTCTGATTTCTCCCTTCCAACCCAGATCTAGCCCAATTCCCAGGAACCAGTTAGAACCACATAAAATTCTACATCCCACAATAGGGTGGGAGATAGAAATGGAGGTAGGTGGAGTTTGGGGAGGGGAGTAGATTAGAAGAACACTGTTCTTTCAAAACAGAATGTACCTAAAACAATTCTTGGAAAGTGTATGAGGTTGAAAAATGGGTCAACATCATTTTTTTTCTCCCAGTAAAATTAATATACTTTCTCACAGGCTGTTCATCTGATGGATGGAACTGTCTATCTGAATGAGAGTGTGAAGAAAGATATAAGATAAATACACCTATATATATGCACAGAGATATATGTATATACTCTCTGTATGTACTTACGTGTGTATATTATACATATATACTTACATATATGAGCATATTGCACTTGTGTGTGTGTGTGTGTGTGTGTGTATGTGTGTGTGTGTGAGTAAAAGAAAATTTTAGGACTAGCAAGAAACTTTAGCACTCTAGTCACTGGTGAGCTCTATGGTGTCTAATTCAGGTTTCCCTTCTTGCTTTGTCCATTTCTCTTCTATCCATTGCTCTTGATACAAACAAGGGGATCTAATATATCATATGTATGCATGTATATATGTATGCATGTATATATGTCATCTACCTTTCTCATTGGCAAGAAATCCCCTGGAATTTCACCACAATCTTCATGAGAGATGAGATTAGAATGGGAAAATCCATGAATTCTGGAGCTGAAAGAGAACCTTGAGAGCCTAGCCATAGAGCAGATGAAGATAGTGAAGGTCATAGGAATAGAGTGATTTGTCACAATCACCTGACAATTAGGGCATCAGAAGAGAAATAGAACCCGAATTTTCTGACTTCCCAGGCCAAATGTTCTTGCTCTATTTCCATCATGTTAAACTTTTAGAATTGCCATGGTCCTGAGCACTGACTTACTGACTGAGAAGTGGTGAATGAGAACTAGGTAGAAACCATCTGGGATAGACTTTTTTTCAAGCAATTGAATCCAGGCATTTATTTTCCTTCATCCTTGCCGTCAGTGATGAGAATTTTGGTCTGGTCTTGATTATGTTTCCTGAAAGGAGAAGTAGCATGCACCACTGCTGAAGGATCCATTCTAAAACTAATTTAATAGAATAAAAGGTGAAAAATCCCTTGGCAAGGCTGACTTTTTTTTTTAATAATGTATGAATTATTTTCTTTGTCCTGGGTTGACACAACATTGATGATACATTGTGAACTGGTGGATTCATAGCCAATACGTGCTAAACCCTTGGACATTCCCTTAAAAGGAACGCTAACAGGCAATGGGAAACAAGGATTTATTAAGTGCTATCTTAAGTGCTAAAGATACATATATAATCGAAAAGAAATATAGTTCTTGACATCAAGGAGCTTACATTCTAGTGAGGGAAGGCAACAGATAATAGGAAGCCGAAAGGCAGGGGTTGGGGTAGAGAAGGTACTTATGCTGTGGCATGATGACAGGGTCCAAAGAATGTAGAACACAACTGGGAAGGGAAGGAAGCATAGTTGGTCCAAAATGGCGCCCCTTGGAAGGAAGCTACCAATGGGAGAAAGAGGTTGGCAAGGTGGAAGAATGTTCCAGAATAAGAAGGTAGCTTTATGTAAAGTCTGGAGAAGTAGAGGATAGAAAGCTGGAGAGGGAAAGAGCAGGAGAAGAGGACCTAGACAAAAAGAAGCCAGGTTAAATAGAAAATCATTTCCCTGAAGGGCAAGTCTGCTCAGTCAAGTAGTCCCCTTAGGAGCTAGGTCCTTCAAGGAACAGTACTCTGGTCAATCACATGGCCCTACAGCAGTAGATGACATCAATGGTGATGAAATCAATTGAGTGTTGAGGAGTTCCTGAGCCAAGGCAGGAACATGGACCAGCATTAATGGGATAGCAATAGTAAAACAATGGAAGAGTTCCTCAACTATACTAACTTACTAGATCAAGGGGGGGCCAAAGCCATGAAGAATTAAGGGACAGAACCATGACATGGAGGAGAAAACACAGACCTAATCTTTCACTAGTAGTATGGGCTATGTGGACTATAGAGATCTAAAGAAAGAATTTGACTCTATTGATCCTACATGCTTACCCTGTGTGGAAGGGCTTCCACCCCAGCTCAATATTAGAACTCTGGAGGTCTGTATCAAGAATTGGGAAGTTATGACCCAAGACCCAAATTTGTCCTGCTGCCTGTTTTCATATGGCCCATGAGCTAAGAATAGTTTTTATATTTAAATAAAATAAAACTTTATTTACAAATTGTAAGAACATCGGTAGCTTGTGAATTATACAAAAACAGTGGGCTAAATTTGGCTTTTGAGCATGGTTCTACCAGGATACAAAAGGGCATGAGATGTGATCTATAGTATAATGGGAGAGAAAGACAGACACACAACTAAAGGTTCTTAACTTTTTTCTGTGTCTTGTACCTTTTTGACAGTCTAGGAAAGCCTATGGACCCTTTCTCAGAATATTTTTAAATACATAAGATAAGATACATGGGTTATAAAGGAAACCTATTATGTTGAAATATGGTCATCAAAATATTTTTTAAAAAGGTTAACATCCCTGCCCTAGAGGGAAGACAGCAACATAAAGAGAGAAGCAGACAAAATGTAGAGCCCATAACACCAAAGAAATTTACCAGCCACTGCATTACCCTTACTTACCCTACTCATGATCAGTATGTTCAAAAATTCATCATATCTATTTACATCAGATTGACCCACAACCCACTCAGAAATTTACAACTCAATAACTCACAGCTTACAAACTCACCACAAGAAACAAATACACTTAGAGCTGTAGAGAAAATGGTGTTCCACTATTCATAGGTAATTACTATCTTAATGGTGAAAACTACAGGGCAATTTCCAACAGAAAAGGAGAGATAATCACCTTCCTTAATACAGGAGAGGAACAAGATGACCTGTATAGTCATTCAGCCCATATAGTCATTGATTCTATTGGTGCATATCCCAGAGTTGCCTTGTCTAGAGGCAGGGGGAAGAACCAGATTATTTAACCATTCTGGGTCTCTGTTTCCTTGTCTGTAAAATGAGGGAGCTGGATGAGCTGGGTTCTGAGATGCCTTTCGACTCTAGATCTTGTTGAATCCAATTTCTGCTTCATAATTCATTGATTGTCTTCATGATCATCACAGATCGGTCAGAGTTAGAAGTGACCTCAGCGATCATCCAGTCAGCATCTTTGTCTTACACAAGAGAAAAATGAAGCCAGGAGAAAGAAAAACTTTTCCCAAGGCCAGGATTTGAACCCGGGGCTCCCAATTCCAAACCAGACACCCTTTGGCCTACTTTTTGTCATCCTCAGCATTCTAGGAGGATTCAACTCTGGAGAGTTCCTAACACTCTAGATTTTCATATTCCTCCTACTTGACACCAACAGCATAGATAACATTTCATTCTGGGAAGCGCTTCCTTAAATTCTTCTGCCTACAAATTCCCTCTCATAGCCCACAAGTTTGGGCCTATCCAGTAACCTCAAACAGAGCATCAATCTGAATGTTTGTATTAGCCCCAGGTCACAGTAGTTTAAAGTTTCACTATCAGATGGCTTCTCAATCATCTCAAATTGTCCTGACTTTGTCAGCCTCTTCACATATTCTCTAACTCCATTATTAACCATTGCCATCCTGGAAAAAGTTTTCCATTTGGAGCTGGATGGCCTGGGTTCGAATGCTGACTTTGCAAGGGAAGGCAATGTGCACTTAGTATGTACCTAGAAAACATCAGGCATGATGTCAAGGACTTTACAAATATCATCTCATTTGATCTTTGGTCACATGGGTAGTAAGTGACTTTTCTGAGCCTTATTTTCCCCTCAATTTAGATGACCTTTAACATTCCTTCAGGGTCTAAATCTATGATTCTATGGGTCTTATTCCAATTAGCTTGGGGATTTAGCTCATTTTAGCCATTTGAAGACCAGGCCTGGGTCTTTACATTCCCTGGGATCTTTTCCCCATAAAACACACACACGCGCGCGCACACACACACACACATACACACACCTACCAGTCTGTCAAAAGACAAACTAATAAAACCATTGTGGATGGTTCAAGTACAGCCCTGCCTCTAAGGCAAGCATTCTATCCTTGAATCATGGGATTATAGATTTATAGCTGAGAGAGAACAGAGATTATTTTGTCCAACCCCTTAATTTTACAGATGAGGAACCTGATGCCCCAGGTAATGTTGGAAGTAAATCACAGAATTTGAGAGTTGGAACGTAACAGACATCTATTCCAAATCATTTTCAGAAGGAACTCCCACTGGAACACGTTGGACATGTGGCCATCAAAACTTTTCTTGAAGACCTCCAAGGAAGCAGAATGTATTCCTCCTTTTGGATAGCTCTAATTGTTTGAGGTGTTTTCTGCCATCAGCATGGAGGCTTTTGAACATCAGTTCCCAGAATTCAAATTCTAGCACTCTTTCTCCATTATAAAGAAACAAAACCAACCTATCTTTTCTTCTATGTATCTATGTAAAGAAATGAGATCAGGCTTTGCCTAGCTATAGGTGGCAATCACTCACTAAAAAATGCAAGACCCTAAAACCTTTTCTTCTTCTTCTCCTAGATGTGTACAGATTATTCCTTCTCTACTATGTAGACTCATATACTACAGTATACCACTCAGTTTAGTACAAGGTGAGAGAGAGTGAATTAGCAATGAAAATAATACAGAAACAGAAACAAGAAACATCAGCTTCTAATTCTAAGAGACATGTTTTGTGAAGGGCATGGACAAATATGAATGTACCAGAATAGGGCAAACAGAATGGTAAAGGGTTTCATATACATTCCATATGAGGATCCATTGGAGAAATTGTATAATAGAATATTTGAGGTATGTGGAATGGGAGTAAGGCATGAGAAGTGACTTCAAGTATTTGAAGGGTTGTATTGTAAAAGGAGAGACTAGACTTATTTTGTATACTTAGAGGTTAAAATTTGGACCACAATTGGGACAAAGCCTACATTACTAAGGTGATAACTTTGCCTTTATTGCCTTCCTCCTCTAAATTCTTGTCTTGAAAAATAACATCTTGAAAAATACTGCAGTGATTTGCCATTTCTTCCTCCAGATCATTTTATAGATGAGGAAACTGAGACAAAAAAGGGTTAAGTGACTTGCCCAAGGTCCCACAAGGAAGGGGAAGTAGGTAATGGAAGAATAGTGGTTTGGGAATCACAAGAATCTTGATTCTAATATCACATTTAATTTTTCCAGACCTTAGGTTCTTCATCCGTAAAATGGGGAGATCATGATTCCCAAGTTGCCTTCTAATTTTAAATATATGGCTCTAAATATATGATTGGGGTACATGGGGTCTTCAGGAAGGACTAGCATCTCTGGTGTGAGGGCTTGCTGTGCCCTTTTCAAGGCTGCTAATCCACCTTTGGTGTCCTGCCTGTTACCTCTCACCTGTGGCTCCAAGAAGCTGTAGCATGTTCAGTGGCCACACCCTGGTAAAAACTATCTCCAAAAATTGACTAAAGCAGGTTGAGAGTAACCAATGAATGAGTTAGGGGGAGTGTCTATCCCAAGCATGTGAAAACTTCCCCTATGGAATAGGGGATATGAACATTTTGTTTCAACAGTCAGGAAATCAATTGAAGCCGGTTGTGTGGAGCACTTAGAGCTTGGTCAGACAGCTAAGACACCAAGGTCACCCACTGCATCACAGGCTATCACCAGTCATCTTGCCTTTCGTCTTGAGACTGAACTTCAATGATTCTGGAAGTGAGAGTGAAGCTGACGACTTTGCACAACTCCGCCTCACTTAAATTCTATTCATGCACAAGTCAAGAAATCACCCTGTGATGTCATTGGCCCTCTTTGAAATGATGGACAAAGAACAATAAGATTCTATCAGCCATATACCAATTTTGGTCCAAAACTTAAATAACTTTCTAATAATGAGAGATGTGCAAGATCAAGTGGCCACTTTATGAGGAAGAAAAGTATTTAAGCAAGTTGAATGACTATCAGGATAGATTGATTCCTGCATTGGACAAGTAAGGTAGACTAAAATTCTAAGGTCCTTTCCTACCCTAAAAATTCTGATTCAATGAAAATTATAACTTCCAAATTGCCTGAAAATAGGCAACCATCTGTGCAGTTTTCAAATTATCGATAAATTGCATGGAGTATTTATGTACATTTTATTATACTGACTTGTTTTTTTTTTTTTTCATACTATGTGAATGCAGAGCTTGGGAAAATTCCAGCAACAAGAAAACTTTTGACTTATAGTCAGATGGATTTTGATTTACATGATCAATAAATGGACAAGCACTGATTAAGCACCTAATTTGTTCCAAGCACTGTCCTAGGTGCTGGAAATACAAAGACAAAAGCAAAACATCCCTGTATCCAGATGTGCTCTTCTCTTGTATACACTAAAGGAGTTGATTATTTAGTAAAATTGAATGGGTTTTTTTGTTTTTTTTATTTTTTGTCAAATGAAGAATCAAGAACCCTTGCTTATGGAATCAAGACTCCTGGCTTCTAGTCATGCCATCTTGGACAAATGACTTACTTTTCATGAAATGCAGTCTCTTTGTCTCCAAAATGAGGGAACTGGTATAGATAATTTCTAAGGTCCCTTCCAGCTCAAACACTGGTTCATGATTCTAGGAGGAAAACCCTTTTGTAAGAGACATCTCTACTCAATAGCTGAAAGCAATCTAGTCCTTCTGGTTATAGTAGAATATTTTGGACAGACACATCATGAGTATTTAGAGGTCAGTTAAGTGGGGACAGGAGGAGAAGATAGGAAGAGGCAAGATAACTTTTCCATCTGTTTCATACGTGTTTCTCAGTTTGCGGGGCATCTGTTAAAGATATATCTTAAGGAATACGTCTTTAACATAGTTTAAAAAAAAGATTGGCAAGATGTCCTGATATTTAAAAAAGATAACATGTCTATATGTGTGTATGCATATATACTATATTATATATATATATCCTCATTATTTATATATGTAATATGCATATTGGCATGCATATACAGATCTGGCTGGCTATTGAACTATTTCTAGAGTATTTTTTGAGTGTTTTATGTCATGAGGTTCAGTATATGTGGATATTCTGACAGATTCTTGGGGCCATAATACGTTCCATATTGTGAGATACATTTGAAATAATTAGGTAACATATTTTAGGAAGCACATTAAAACATACCCAGATATAGAAAATTCCTAGTTGCTGGGCCCCAATACCCAATAACCCATAATGACTTGCAAGAATCTTGTGGTTGACTGCTTCATGACTCTCTAAGCTAGTACCCTTAATACCAAGCTTGACCACAGGAGTCTGGGTTGTGTCTCTCATACACAGAAGTAGGGTTGGTCAAAAGACTCCCTATATTCAAGGAATAGACCCTTCAGGAGAGAGACAAGGACTGTGCTATTTCCTATTATTATGTTCAATGAAACTACCAGTCTCACCAATTACATTGAGCCTGCATTTATTGGTATTGTGCTGGGGAAAAAAAAAAAAACATGGTCTCTGCCTCAAGGAGACTTTATTTTACTGAATCCAAATGGCTCCTTTCACAGTCATTTCTGCTACTATCATACATAGAACCTTAAAGATTCTTTTTCTTTGGGTTTAGTCCTTGGAGAATTTCCCTTCCTTCTTAGTCTTTTCTACCCAAACTTCTCCATAGCTATAAGGCAATTCACTATCAGAGATCTTGAATGCATAAAAACTACTTTTCCACAAGCATGAGGTGAACAAATTTGATTTTCTACAGTCTGCAAGGAGACAATCAGTGGCACATGGCATTGTTGGGAGGCAGTGTGGAGCAATGGATAGATAGGAGAATGGATTTGGAAATAGGGAACCATGTTCAAATCCCAACTGTGATGCTCATTACATGACTAAGAGAAATCACTTCATTTCTCTGATCCTTAATTTTCCCATCTCTAACATAGGAATAAAAGTAATAAATAACAGCAGCTCTATAATATAGGTACTATGAAACCTTTATAGTGCTACGTAAGACATTTTACTGTTCTTATGAACTCTAGCCCCATGTATCTTAGGAGGTATGTGTGCGTGTGAGAGAGAGAGTGAGAGAGAGAGACAGAGAGAGAGAGACAGAGACAGAGACAGAGAAAGAGAGACAGAGAGACATAGACACAGAGACAGAGACAGATAGACACACAGTGAGACAGAAACAGAGAGACCGAAAAAGAGAGAGAGGAGAGAACAAAGAGAAAGAGAGAGAGACAAATTTTGAAACAGATTCTACCACTTACTAACTCTATGACCTTAAGCAAAACATTTTATTTCTCTGAGTTTCAATTTCTTCGTCTCTAAAATTATAGGAAGAGGAGGACCAAACTGAGTGAATAAAATCGGTGCTTCTCAAACTTTTTTGTCCCAGAACCGCTTTACACTCTTAAAAATTATTAAGGACCCCCTAAAAGCTTTTGTTTATGTGGGTCATATTCATCATTATTTATCATATTCAAAATTAAAATGTCACTATTATTATGAAAATAATTTGATCTCATGGGCCTGCTAGAAGGGTCTCAAAAACCCCCAGGGAAATGTGAGGTCTTTTCCCACTCCATGCTTCCTACTGCTGTAACCTTGGGCAAGTCGCCTAACTTTCCCAGGACTTAGTTTTCTCATCTGAAAAATGGGAGAATTGACCTAGATGGCCTCAAGTCTCTTCTATCTCTAAATCGATAAAACTATGTTTATGATGATACTTGATTCTGGTTTCCTTTATCCAGAACCTACTTTAACTCTCTGAGAAGTTTGTTTCCCCCTTCTTGTTACTTTTACCATGAGACTAAGCAAAACTTCCCTTTGGCCCTCAGACTGAAGTGTCTTTCTGGTTGACTCTCTAGTGTCTCCATCTTCTCCTGCCTTCAGGCAGAAAAGCACCCCAGATCTGATCCTCTTAACATACTAATCCCCAAACTACTCCTCCTCCCTTTGCAATCCTAGTAAAAGCCTCTCACTTCTACTTCTTGCTGCCTCTAGCTACCTCATCCTCAAACTTTCTCTTGTAGCAAACTCTTCCTGACTCCAACTCATCAGTTTACCTAATACAAAGAGACTGACATATCAGCTGATTAATACCTAGGAAAGGCATATACAAAGGAAACTATTTTTTCCCACAGAGTCACTGCTGCGGAACCATAGATGTTTATTCCCCTCTTACCAGATTGCTTCAGACCATCATGCTAACATGAGTTGTTTTTGAAAACACAGGCACTCTGGGTTCAACTAAGACAGGCAGGAGATGAGCTGGGATGAAGGCCAGGCCTGTATAGGATTGAAGTTGTTTGGTGAGTCATGGTTTGTTTGTTTCCCTATTAATAACTACTGGATGTTTTTTTGGTTATTCCACTGATAACTGTTTCTTATCACTTTGGGCATTTCCTCTTGTTTTCAAATTTTGAGATTTGGAGGAGTTCCTCCTCCACCACCCCCATCTCCCTCTCTCCCATTTGTTCACCCATTCTGGAAACTCCGCCAAGTATCCAGAGGCTTTCAAAGAAATTTGCAGCTGTCCCCTAGGGCAGAAAATCCTCAAAACAATATTAAAATGGCATTGCAACAAAATGCGGCTTTAAAGAATTCGTTACCATTGTCCTTATTTTGCTTCTCAGGACAGCAAATGTGAAAACCTGCTCTTTTCGAGAGCCCGTGGTCCTATGGAGATGGAAGCCCAGTTACCAACATACTTGGGTCATGTTCTTATGGGGACACACTGTGTACCACAAGTCACTCAGCCTCCATGGCATTCATGATCACTCCTAAAAGAGAGTAATATTTAACATTACCTTTCAGCAGCTTTCTTACAAAATTGTATATGTCTGCACTAGCATCATTGATACATGCCCACATTTCCTATTTCCATCAAGGAAAAGAGCTGAAGATGACACATTCTCCAGAAATCACTCCTTTATGGGGTTCCCAAACTAAGCCACTAAACAGAAAGGGCTTTCATCCGAATAAAAATTCCGCTGTCATTGGGCCTTTTTTTTTAGGCTAAGAAGGCTCCAGAGGGAAGACCGAAGAAAAGGAAGCTATGTAATATATCTATCTATATAGGCTGGTTAAGTGTGATGTTGTTTATCTATAAGGTCATTATGCCACACTGACCCAAGAGCTAATACTCTGTGAGCATTCCCTTTCAATGGCAGATTTTGGAGAGAATTCGTTCCTTTAGAATATCTAGAGAAACACACAGCCCTGGCCCTGTCACTTTAAACCTTGGAGCTTCAAGCTGAGCTGCAGGGCTAGACATGAATGCCCCCTCCCCCCCACCCTCTAATTTAATTTAATTATTCTTTTTTCCCCTCCCCCCACCAAGTCCTTAGGCTCTGCTTGGGAGCGAGTGGCACTAACAGACAGCTCACACTGAAGGCGCCAGGAGGCAATTGTCTGTCAGAGCTGGGGTTGCAGTCCCTTCACTGAAATACGAGACTTTGAACATGTCCATACTGGTAGAAAAGACAGAACAAAGACACGGCTGGCAAGTGTGTGCCTGCTCTCTCCTCTCTTTTCTTTCTCTCCTTCACTCTTCTCACTTTCATTCTACTTTTCCCCCATCTCCCTCCCCTTCTGCTCCCAATAAATACTTGGCATTTCAAATTATCTGAATGTTTCCCAGGTCTTATACTCTGATAATAGGTGATAGTTCTCCAGCCCATCCATTCTTCCTGTTCCCAAAAGACTGTTCTCTATCTAATTTAGTTTAAAAGAGGCTTCTCTAAATAGGTTTCTGTGTGTGGTGGAGGGAGGGGGTCAGTGTGTTTGTGTGTTTGTGTGTGTGTATGTGTGTAGGTGGGTGGATGTGGGTGGGTGTTGGTGTGTGTGGGGGGGGTGGGTATGGGATGGAGGGGTGGGTGTGGGTGTGACACACACACACACACACACACACACATGCCAATCCTGCACATATACTCTATGAATAGATAAGTAAAATGCATGAGTATTTATAGACCCATATCAATGGCAGATCTAGAATGAGAGATAACAGAGGTTTTGTGTATTTTGGCAGAGAAATTTGGGGTACCTCATACCAAATGGTGCTCAGTAACAAATCCCTTAATGGGGAAAGTTGCCATCACTCCCATAACTGGCATGAGAACAGTATTTTGAGGAGGAGTTGGTTTGCTAAGGGCAATAGTGGTCAGTAATAATGAAGGCTGCTTGGAGTTTTCCCGACTTAAGTCCCCTTTCAGAGAACTAGAGTTTTGGGGTTAAGGATGAGCATCTAATTCTCTTTTTGGTTGGCTACCAGGTGTTTTAAGTCATCCTCATTAACCTTAGAAAGCCCAGCTAGTCTAAAGAAAAGAGTATTGCAATTGGAGGCAGGTCCTCGAGGTTCTCATGGCTCTTGGGCCAATTTACTAGCTGTGGGTAAATCTGTGAGCTGCAAAAATGTGTGGGTAAGTCACTTACCGTGTAGGAGCTGGAAAATGCAGATGATCATAACTGCCTGTGAAGAAAGGGCTTTGTAAATAAATATTGAAACCTCATAGAAATGGGACTTATTCTTATTAAGTGACATCCCTTCCAGGTCGAAGAGCTAGGGTCCTATAATTCTTCATCAAACACTTAGCACAATACCTGGCACCTAGCTGACTCTTAATAAATGTTTATTGACTGAGTGACTGACTGATTTGGAGAACACCAGTGACTGGGAGGAAGTAGATTCAACCAAACACAGTCCTGGATGTTTAGGAGCTTGCCAGTACTAAGTGATTAACATGTGGGCGACATCAGTCACTCACCAAGCATTTATTAAGTGCTTACGCTGTGTGAAGCTTATTCCCAAGCTCATCAATGCTCACAACAAATTTCGTTTCCTCTCAATTGTTCCCACCACTCCCAGGGACCTATGTAGTTCTTTAGAAGCATGTGTAATATTAACCTCATCTCTTAAAATTAGAAGGGCCTCGGGGTTGCTAGACAGTCCATCAATCCTCCTCTCTCATGAGTCCCATGATAATATATTATACTGGATAGGGAGCCTCACAGCAAAAGGGAACATATTTAGGATCGATAGAAAGTTGACAGCCCCTCTTCTTATTCTTTTATCACTTAACACCCAATATCAATAGTGGGTTAGGTCCAGGTATACTTCTTTACATCGTGGCTCTGTCCCTTCCTCCTCCTTAGCTCTGGCTCCCACTTGTTCCAGGAATTCTTCATCTTGGTGCTACTCATCTGATGCTGGCACCTTCATAGATCCCTAGAGGGGCCACAGAGATGCACTAGTTTCACTATGGGGAACTGAGCTTCCTTCTATCCCTTTTTCTCTCTAATTCTCTATTCCAGTTTTTGGTTTTTTTGGAGGGAGGGAAAGCAGGGCAATTGGGGTTAAGTGACTTGCCCAAGGTCACACAGCTAATAAGTGTGTCAAGTTTCTGAGGCTGGATTTGAATTCAGGTCCTCCTAACTCTAGGGCCGGTGCTCTACTCACTTCACCACCTAGATGCCCCTTATTCCTGTCTTTTCAACCTCTGAAGTCTGTGTGTATAAACAAGGTCATATGTAACTCTGGGTATATGAACTATCCCTGAATTATATGTCACATCAATTACCAGAAAAAAGCAAGTTCATAGCCTGCCAAGGAGACCTCATCAATGCTTGAACAAAGGCCTCATCGATGGGACCGTAACAATGGACGAGACACTTATGAGGTCTTGACCTTGCTTAGGGAAATTCGTGCTTCACCCGAGGGGCAATAGAGGGAAGAGGACTATACATATGCATATACACGTGATGAAATAAAACAATGTTGGTCATATATGATGTAGCCAGGAAAGGAGAAATTTCCTCCTGAGGTAGCTCTGCTTTCGGGGTCTTTGAGAGCACAGCACAAACCTAAAAATGTATTGGCCTAGCTGGATGGTGGTTCATTCAGTCCAGATGTCCAGAAAACAATAGGAGCCTTAAGCAATGCAGGCCTTCAGAGTAGATAGACATGTATTCAGAGGCTCTGGGAGACCCCCTCCTCCTCCTTTATCACCAGCTCTCAAATGCTTGAAATTCCACCTTCTGAGTTAATTTTGCTTAAGGATTTTTCGCTAGTTAAATGTAAATGACTTGGCATTTTAAATTATCAATAAGCTGACATTTATTCCTTAAGGAACTATTAATGTAGGTGACCTTATTAGTCATAACCTTATTAGTCATTTATAATTTAGTATGAATCCAATCCAATAAACATTTACTAAGACTCAACTAAATACAAGCTATTATGTTGATCTCTTTACAAAAGAAGGTGAATATTCCCACTTTCTAGGAGCTCAGTGCTCAGTAGATTAAGCAGATCCTTGTCTATGAGTTGGTTTCTATAGGAAGGAAAGGGAAACTGAGGTAATGTGGACTGCCTGAGATGGTAGTGAGATCTTCCTCATTAGAGCTTTTGAAGCAAAGGTGGAGTGACTCCCAAACAGAGGTGTTATTGAGAAAATGTTCTATCAAGTTGGAGGTGACCCAGAAGACCTCAATGATCCTTTCTAGTTTGGAAGTTCTGTGATTCTGCTTTTGATAAGGATGAAGAAGAGATTCAGTAACTAGGGACTAGACCACTTAAGAAAAGCTTGCCCTACTTCCTGATTTTCCCTTAATCTTGTTGTCATACAAATTTGTTGCATTCAGTTGTTTCAGTATCCAAATCATGACCCCATTTGGGTTTTTGTTAGCAAAGATACTGGAGTGGTTTGCCATTTCTTTCTTCAGCTCATTTTACAGACAAGGAAACTGAGTCAAACCGGGTTAAGCGACTTGCCATTTTCTTCTCAGTTCATTTCATAGATGAGGAAACTGAGGTAAACAAGGTTAAGTGATTTGCCCAGGATCACACAGCTAGGAAGTATCTAAGAATGGATTTGAACTCAGGAAGATGAGGCCTCCTGACTCCAGGCCCAGTGCGCTATTCATTGTGCCAGTAATAGAGTTTGTTTAGCCATTCCCTAATCAAAAGACATCTACTTTGCTTCTGTTTCTTAAGTAGGACATTTCTGAGAGTAGCTTCCACTATGCCATCTAGCTCCCCCTGTCCACATAAACAGGAATGAGCCTTTACCAGCAGGAATGGGGTATAGTGGGAAAAGATTCCAGGACTTGGTTCCAGAAGGCCTAGGTTCAAATCTTCCCACTTTCTCTCCCATCATGTTTATGAGCTATGAAATGAAAGTGAGGGGCCAAATGATCTTTAAGTGGAAAAAGTGCTGGTCCAAAGACAGAGAACCAGAGCTTATACAATCTTGGGGCAAACCATTATTTTTCCTGCACCTTCATTTGGACCAGCTGGCCTTGGAGGGCCCTTTCAGCTCCTGATTATGATCCCAGGATTCCTTTTCCCTCTTCAGCTTCTGATTCTAAAGGTCTTTTGGAAAGACAGATCTATTCAATTAAGTTATAGTTTTAGCTTTTAGAATTTTTTTGTCAATAGCTGGAGAAATACTATATGTTTCCTGAGCTGAAAGGTGCCAGTGGTCATTTTCTATACCACCCGATGTGTACGGCTTGGGTGCAGTTTCCATATAGGGGTCAAGCAGCTGACAGTTAACCTATAATATTGGGAATGGCACAGGGCAGGATGAGAGATCCAACTCTTTCCTCAACCAGCTTTAAGGGTTTTTTTTATTCTTCTTATACAGAGTTAGAAAACTGCTGGACAATGACAAATATTGGGCAATTTCTTCCTTGAGAAGAAACACAAACCTAAAATTGTTTTTTGTACATAGCCTCTCAAACCAAAGAGTTAACTTCCCCATACACAAGATGCCAATCTCAGCTTCAGTGAAATCCTCTCCCTCCCAAATGCACAAACATCCTTCATAAGCTTTAGTAGCTCAAAGGTGAGTAACTATCTAAAGCCTGAGATAAATGCCTAAATACCTCACCAATACAGTGCAGTATTTTTAGAGAAAAGAGACTTTAATAACAGTTGCTAAAACCCCCTTTTAAAATTGAATTTAAAGCAAGTTTTGAGGCTGTGTATATTGGCCCCGGATTCCTTCCCATATTCTTCCTGGGAGTTCCCCAAGCAAGGCAGGGAGTGTCCCCTCTATAAGTGTCTTTAATGGGCTGCTTATTAAAGCTGGCTGTCTAATCTGGGTCTGTGGACTCCTCTGAAGGAAGACTCCACAAATCTCCCCCGCCCCCCCCCCCGCCCCCACGTCTAACTCAGGGTATATTGGGAGCATTTTTTGACTTTTTCTCACTGCCCCACAGAGACATAAAAATAATGTGGCTGCTTTTTCTTCCATCCCATAGGACCACGATAGTTTGTGAGATTCTGGTCTGGAGATTTGCAAAGGGTTTATTTTGCGTGAAACTTTATTTTTCTTTGTCTGTGGGGTGGTTTTCTCTCCTCATTCATTTGGGGGGAAGGGAAGGAGAGATGGAAATGTAACTTGCATAAAAAAGACTCTGTGGTCTCCTTTCTAGGCTCCTCTGTGGAAGATGGTAAACATGTGAGGTGGGAGTGGACATTGGAGGAAAAGAAAATGTGGAAGGATTATCCTCCAAAAGAGAACCCTAAAATCACAGAGGGGCCGGCTCTCCCGACCTGAGAGGGCAGCTGGGGAGAGAAAAAATGAAAAATGAGATTTTATTTTTGTGGCTTTGGTGGCTCACACAAGAAGTAGATTTTTGTAGCACAAGATAGTGGGGTAGAGTGTCCAATGGAGTCAGGGTTCAAAACCCACTTCCGATGCTTACCAGCTGTGTAGTGAATGACACCAGTCGCTTCCTATCTCTTTGTCTGAGTTCCATCTCTGAAAGGGGTGTCTCCTTTACAGAGTTGTTGGGAGAATAAAATAAGACATCGGACTCGAATGAGGAAGACCCAGGGGTGTTGCTGGAGCCCGTTCCAACTGACTTAAGAGTTGATGCTAAAGTTCTATTCTAAGCATTTATGTTTCAGTAATTGGCAAATGCTACAAATCAGTACTTGATTTATCATCTTGTTGATTGTCTAGACTTAAGAACATGGTGGAGAACATATTAATAATGCATATTAAACTTTAAAACATATAGTAGGAACTTTTTAATGGAGAGCTGGTTGTTAAATATTTGCCAACACACCTCTGGGGAGAAAAACTGAGTTTAAGTCCTACCTCTGATATTTACAAGTTGTGTGACCATGAGCAAGTCACTTAACTTTTCTATGCCTCCATTTCCTTATCTGTAAAATGGGGATAATAGCAATGCATACATCCCAAGGTTGTTGGGAAGATGAAATGAGATAACATGTATAAAGAGTTTTACAAACCTTAAAGTGTTACATAAATGGTCTCTATTATTAGGGTTAATGGATGTAATGTGCTTTGTGAACATTAAAGTTCTATAAAAATGCCAGTAACCCTTCTTATACAAAAATATTATAAGAAGAGTCAAACAGGGAAGTCCCTGATTCATTTGTGAAATTCACTCAATCAATGTAATGAGATTATAGGGTCCAAACCTTGTTTTGCAGGCATCTGAGGGGCACCTCCCCATGGAAAATGTGAACACATCCACTAGTCCCTTACTGAAAGGGCTATAGGGATTTCCAGATTAATTGGAGCTATCTTCAAGGTCACTAGGTGAATGGGACTTTGAAAGGACAGATTCTTTGTTTTGTTTTGTTTTTTGGAGGGGGGGAAGGCAGGGAAATTGGGGTTTAGTGACTTGCCCAAGGTCACACAGGTGTGTCAAAGTATCTGAGATGGGATTTGAACTCAGGTCCTCCTGATTCTAGGGCCGGTGGTCTATTCATTGCGCCACCTAGGTGCCCCTGAAAGGACAGAATCTTGTTGGGATGTCCAAATGGAAACACATTCTACCATGTGATTCTTTAAGAGATCACCCAGGGTTCTAGTTGCTGCTCTCTATTAACCTGGGACAGTCCACTCTCAGGTTTTGTCATCTCAGGTCACCCTTAAGAACATAGACCTAACTCTGACTTTTGAAATGAATGCCCTGGCATTCGTTTCTAGTTCTTGATGGCAGAGGGACTGTGGCTGGGAACAGCCTTCTCTCCCGAGAACTCTCTATCCTGCTGACTGGACAATTCTGCTGTGAGCAGATCTGACTTTTCAATAGGAAGAAGGTGAAAAGGAAATTAAAAATAGACCAATTTAGCTTGTCTTTTGGCTTTTGTAGACTGCAGAGAGGGGTGGCTTCTCTAACAAGAGTCAGTCCTAAATCCTAGTTTGCTAATCATCTTGGAGGCAGATTTGGTCAATGGGTACAAATTAGGAGTTCTCTGTGTCCTCTTACCAAGATACCAGTGGGCATGCCCCAACTCTCCATGAGCAACTAGACCAAAAATGCCATCATATAAAGACTCATACCCTTTAAATTCCTCAGGTTGATTGGGGAACTCATGTAATTAACTAAGGACTCCCCTGATCGATTCCATTTAAGCTCTTCTCCCAGTTAAATCTATCCCAGAAATAAAACTAGAGTACTTTTGATCACAGAAGCCCCACAAATCATTGAAACTCAGCAGTATTAGTATGTTTTAAAAAGCTGATCTAAATTGGTTGTTCTATCATGGCAAGAACGCAAGGTCCATGTGAAGGGGATTGTTTTATGTTCAAGAAGCCTTAAGTAGGTTCTTTTTTCAAACAAAACTTAATCTTTTGAATTTTTAAAATATTTAGCTCTTTAGTTGACAAGCTTTTTTTTTTCTTCTTTTTTCCACTCTCCCATGCCCTTTGAAAAGGAAGAGAAAAAAACAAAACCCTTGTAACAAATACGCATTGTCAAGCAAAGCAAATTTTCACATTGACCATGTAAAAATGCATAACTTACTCTGTATCCTGAATCAATCTCCTCTGCAGGAGGTGGGTAGCATACTTCACCATCCATCCACAGGAACCTTGGCTAGCCGCTACGTTAATTAAAGTCCTAAAATATTTCAAAGTGCTTTTGCTTTTATAATGTGGTTTTGCATAATTGTTCCACTGGTTCTGCTCACTTCACTCTACACCAATTCTTAAGAGTTTCTCAGGTTTTTCTGGAACACTCCTTTCATCATTTCTCACAACAGAGTAGTATTCTATTACATTCATATGCCATGATTTGTTGAGCCCTTCCCTAAATGATGGGCACCCTCTTCATTTTTAATTCTTTGCCACCATGATTGATTTCTTTTTGACCAGAAGATAAAAATTTTATTTCCTATCAAGCTCAAATCATCAGTATTCACCACTTTGGATCGCCTTATATACTTTATCAACCCATCAGAAAAATTGATTTTCACCTGAGAATGAAAGTTGAAATTTAGGGGGTGGAGCCAAGACGGCAGCTAGAAAGCAGAGACTTGCATGAGCTACACCCCCCCGTCCCTCCAAACACCTATAAAAGATGGCTCTGAACAAATTCTAGAACTTCAGAACTCAAACCCAGGACAGCCTGGATAGTCACTGGGTAAGGTCTATCCCATGGACCTGGGAGCAGGAGCTGGGAGCAGAGCAGAGCCCAGAGTGAGCTGCAACCAGACCAGGAGCCAGGGGAGCCAGGTAGAACAGGCCCTAGCACTCTGAATCAGTGAGGTGTGACAGTTACCAGACTTCTCAACCCACAAACACCAAAGAAAACAGAGAAGGTTAGTGGGAAAAGCTTCTGGGACAGAGTAAAAGGACTTCTCAGTTCAGCCACTTCCCCAAGGGGCAGCAGAGGCGATGCAGCTCTGAGGCTGCTTACAGAGCTACAGCTGGACTTGCTTCAGGACCCAGGCCCACCTGGTGGGAGGAATTAAGTGGCAGATCATAGCAGGAGTGCAGAGCCAGCTTAGATCTGAGTCTGGTCTAGGTTGGCAGTTCTTGGGGGAGAAGGAGCACTGCTGTGGCAGAGCTTACTGTGTAGAAATAGCTCTGAAAACAACAGCACAGCTCTTCAAGCTTCAGACAAAGTACTCTATACTCTACAAGCAGTCATGCCCCAACAAAAAACCTCAAGGGTCAAGTAAGTTGGCTGGGTACATGGCCAGGCAGCAAAAATGGACTCAGATTCAGACTCAGACTTTGGAATCTTTGTTTGGTGATAAAGAAGACCAAAACATACAGCCAGAAGAAGTCAAAAAAGTCAAAAAGCCTACATCAAAAGCCTCAAAGAAAAACATGAACTGGTCTCAAGCCATGGAAGAGCTCAAAAAAGAGTTGGAAAAGCAAGTTAGAGAAGTAGAGGAAAAATTGGGAAGAGAAATGAGAGTGATGCAAGAAAACCATGAAAAACAAGTCAATGACTTGCTAAAGGAGACCCAAAATATACTGAAGAAAATAACACCTTAAAAATAGACTAACTCAAATGGCAAAAGAGCTCCAAAAAGCCAATGAGGAGAAGAATGCCTTGAAAGGCAGAATTAGCCAAATGGAAAAGGAGGTCCAAAAGACCACTGAAGAAAATACTACCTTAAAAATTAGATTGGAGCAAGTGGAAGCTAGTGAATTTATGAGAAATCAAGATATTATCAAACAGAACCAAAGGAATGAAAAAGTGGAAGACAATGTGAAATATCTCATTGGA
>CM053626.1:52816905-52833120 GCA_028646595.1 Phalanger gymnotis | reverse complement strand
GAAAGACCAGAACTAAATAGAAAATTTGACTTTCAAACACAAGAATCAAGAGAAGCATGAAAAGGTAAACAAGAAAGAGAAATCATAAGGGACTTATTAAAGTTGAACTGTTTTGTTTACAATCCTACATGGAAAGATGATGTGTATAATTCATGAGACCTCAGTAATAGAGTAGCTGAAGGGAATATACATATATAGAGAGACAGAGGGCATAGGGTGAGTTGAATATGAAGTGATGATATCTAAAAAAATAAAATCAAATTAAGGTATGAGAGAGGAATATATTGAGTGAAGGAGAAAAGGAGAGATAGAAAGGGGTAAATTACCTTACAGAAAAGTGCCAAGAAAAAGCAGTTCTGTAGGAAGGGAAAAGGGGGGCAGGTGAGGGGGAATAAGTGAATCTTGCTCTCATCGGAATTGACCTGAGGAGGGAATATCATACACACTTAATTGGTTATCTTACCCCACAGGAAAGAAGGAGGAAGGAGATAAAGAAGGGGGGACAATAGAAGGGAGGGCAGATGGGGGGGGAGGTAATCAAAATCAAACACTTTCGAAAAGGGGCAGGGTCAAGGGAGAAAATTCAATAAAGGGGGATAGGATAGGAAGGAGCAAAATGTAGTTAGCCTTTCACAACATGAGTATTGTGGAAGGGTTTTACATAATGATGCTCATGTGGCTTTTGTGGAATTGCTTGCCTTCTTAGGGAGGATGGGTGGGGAGGGAAGAGGGGAGAGAATTTGGAACTCGAAGTTTTAAAAGCAGATGTTCAGAAAAAAAGTTTTTGCATGCAACTAGGCAATAAGACATACAGGCAATGGGGCATAGACATCTATCTTGACCTACAAGAAAGTAAGGAAAAAGTGGATAGAGGGAGTGGGGTGACAGAAAGGAGAGCTGACTATGGATGGGACAACCAGAATATATGCCATCTTGGAGTGGGTGGGACGGTACAAATGGGGAGAAAATTTGTAATTCAAACTCTTGTGAATCTCAATGCTGAAAACTAAAAAATATTAAAAAAAAAATAAAAAGTTGAAATTTAAGGCCCAAATCCCTTTTGAATGTCATTGGGAACTTTTCTGGCATCAGTCTTGAACTTTCCCTATGACAAGAGAAGCTTGGTAGGGTTTTTTCCTCTTTTGCTTTTCCTTTTTTTTTTTCCTATTGATCTTTGTTTTCCTTTTACTTTTGGTTTCCTGGTTATTTTTTGGAGGTATGGCTACTGCAAGAAGCCTTGTAAGATTTTTAAAAATGTAAGCTTAAGGTCACACTTATATAACTGTGTTTCACCAGTGAGACCAACTATGTGAAATCTGGGCCTTCATAAATGACTTGATTTAGGGAGTATCTAAGAATTATGTATAATGGATATGAACTCAGTGCAAGGCACTAGGAGAAGCAATTAAGGAAGGGACAATCGTTGAGACCTTCCCAAGAATCCAGAGGAAGAAGTCAAAAGAAAGCATCTCAGACTTGCTTTTATGATGGTTGTTTATGGATAATGTTCTTGAGACAGCAGGGTTTTGAATCTTCTAGGTAATGTGTTTCCATAACCTAACCTTCTAGCCAGAAAAAGAAGACTGCCTCACCAGCATCAGCTTTGGGGCCTGACTTGTGGGTAACCCCAAATTCGAGAGTTCCCAAGTTTAAGAATCTGGGGATCAAACCTTCTTGTGCAAGAAGGGGATTTCCTGATTCATCATGTTCCTTGGATAAACAAACAAATAAAAAAATCACCCACATAATTGCGGAGCAGTGACCCACTTCTACTTAGAGAGCAAAGCCAGTGTGTTACTCAGAAAGTTAAAATCCCATGGGAAGTAAAATTTATATCCAACAGCCCCAAAGTATGCTTGCCTTCTGAGGGGAATTCAAAATACAGGGTAACCTCAGAGGAATCACGTAGGACTTTACAGGAAAGCTAAGGATCTACGAGGATGTCAAAGAGTTGCCCTGATGGCTAATCTAAGTGTAGTTCCCTTCAGCAGGAAGCTAACAGATTATTTGAGAGATTTAGGTATTTATGTATCTAATTATACAGTAGCTAGGTAGTACAGTGGATAGAGCGCTGGGCTGAGAGTCAGGAAGACTCATCTTCCTGAACTCAAATCTGGCCTCAGACACTTACTAGTTGTGTTACCCTGGGCAAGTCACTTAACCCTGTTTGCCTCAGTTCCTCAAACTATAAAATGATCTGGAGAAGGAAATGGCAAACCACTCCAATATCTTTGCCAAGAAAACCCTACGCGGGGTCACAAAGAGTCAGATATGACTGAAAAATGACCAAACAACAAGTGTATGTTTATGAGCTCCTGTGAGTCATTGGCATCTTCTTTATTTTCTGTAAGAATATGCAAAATCTAAATTGTAGGTTTAATATATACATATATATATATATACATATATTTACTATTCAAAAAAATTTTCTCAATCCTACCAATTATTAAGTACACAAGTTTACTTTTAAGTGAAAGTAACTTGGAGATTTGTGAGAAGGGACATATATCTTCCAGGTGACAGGGGTTGAAGCTTGAGATTCATTGGGATCTTTTTCTTTGAGGAGAAGGCAGGAGAAAAACTGAAAGTCTCAAGAAAAATAGCTTTGAAATGTTGTTCTTGAGCTTTTCCTGAGAGGGCCAAGGTAGATGGGAAAATTCTTGGAATCAGAAAATGTCCAGCCAAACCAGATCTTATAAATTATGAAGTCTGAGTCTCTCACTATTGATAAACGCATTGAAGCCCTAAGGGTTTCAGTGAAAGGCTCAATGCCACACAGTGAATTGGTGGCAGATGTAGGATTAAACTTGAGGTCTATTGACTCATATACGGCAGAGCTCACTATGCCACATGATAGATTAATTAAGCCTATTTTTGTTAATCAAGAAATGAAAGAATATAGGAAGAGACCACTAGAAAATTACTCTTCAAAATTCCCTTTTTGAACCACGAGTTCCTTGAGAGCAGGGATATGTTTTTGTGTCTCTTCAGGTCAGTACTTTGTATCTCTCTTTGTATCATTAGTGCTTAGCACAGTGCCTGATACAAGCTAGGTATTTAATCAATTCCTATTGTTTGCATGTGGGTCCAGCATCACAAGGTAAGAATGAAAGCATGGTATTGGAGAGGGGAAAAATTGAAACTAGAGACAGAAGTCCTGTATTTGAATCCTATCTCTGCTTACTAACTACTCTTAACCTTGGATAATAATAATAATGGACATTATGTTGGACTTTAAGTTTGCACAAACCTCCTTGGAGGCTTGCAACAACTCTCTTAGGTAAATACCACAGATATTGTTATGTCCCTTTCACAGATGAGGAAATTGACGCTCTGAGAGATTAAGTGCTTTTCTCATGGTGACTCACCAGTAAGTATTGCAGGGGAAATTCAATCTCAGACCTTCCAGAGTT
Source organism: Phalanger gymnotis (assembly GCA_028646595.1). Taxonomy (NCBI): domain Eukaryota; kingdom Metazoa; phylum Chordata; class Mammalia; order Diprotodontia; family Phalangeridae; genus Phalanger; species Phalanger gymnotis. The sequence continues at coordinate 52,829,707 of CM053626.1, read as the reverse complement.
CAGGTATAATACTCCAGGTACTTCTCTCTGTTTAACCACTGTGGTACTCACTTTCCTACCTTATAACAAGAGTGAATTGGACTAGATGACCACTATGGTCCTTTCTAACTCTAGAGTTGTGATTTTATGGACAAACTACTCTCAGAAATGTCCTACTAAAGAAACAGAAACAAAATAGTTGTCTTTTCATCGGGCAGTGGCTAAAAAAAAATAGTGGTACTGGCACAGTGGATAGAGCCCCAAGCCTGAAGTCAAGGAAGAATGATCTTTCTGAATTCAAATCTGGCTTCAGACGCTTACTAGCTATGTGACCCTGGACAGGTCATTTAACCCTGTTTGCCTCAGTTTCCTCATCTAAAATGAGCTGGAGAAGGAAATGGCAAGGCACTCCAGTATCTCTGCCAAGAAAACCTTGAAAGGGGTCATGAAGAGTTGCACGCGACTGAAAACAACTACGCAATAACAATAATTGTAATAAAATGTTACTCTGATTTACATCCAATGATTCAAGAAATGATGAGTGTGATGAATGAAGAAAAGCATGCAAACATCTACCTGAATGGATGCAGAGTGAAGTAAACTGAGAGCGAAAACAATACATAGGACTGCAACATTAATGGAAATGACAACCATGAATAAAAAAAATCAAAAGTGAATATTGCAAAAATGATAAAGACCAAGCATGGCTCCAAATAAGAGATAGAAGATACTCACCCCTCCCCCCCTTTGCAGAAGCAAGAGGTCCACAAATATGGCGCATTGCACTGATTTTTAGACTTTTTTTTGATATACTGATAAGTTATGCTGATTTTAATCTTTTTTTTAAAAGAAATACTCTTTGTTATATGGAATGGCTTTCTGAGAAGGGAAAGAGGAGGGATGCTGGGGAAAACATGGTGGTATGAAAGAATACATCAATAAAAACTTATTTAAAAGAAAACTAAAGGGAGTGGAAATAATGTCCCCATTTCCTGGGTAGTGTGATGTGATGGAGAGAATGTAGCTTTGGAGCCAATGTCCACATCCTAACTCTACCAGTTACTAGCTATTTGGCCTTAGATAACTCATGCTCTGAACCTGTTTGCTTCTCAGTAAAAATGAGGCTTGGGTTGGTCCTTAAGACCTCTTTCAGAAAAAAAAATCTATAATTTTATGAAGGGAAAGAGGAACTCATCTGTCTCCTCTCCCCCCACCCCCCAAAAAATATTCTTCTGAATACTTACCATGAAAGTCACTGAAATGTGTTGACAACAAAGGCAAGAGGTGCTCCCTATTGGGGGCCACTACCATGTTAGAATGCCTGTATTTCAGCCACCTCTTCCTCATTGGCTCATTAGCCTACAAACACAGCTTGGTTTGAACACTAAGCTAGGCTACTTTAAAAATCAAAAGGGAGGTGACTGGTGAGACCTAGCACAGGGAAGTTTAACTGGGAGGTGAGGAGAAGCAAATAATCTGAGTCGAGAGCATTTTGTGGGGGTAATTGGGGAAGTTAGTATTATAGAGGCCCCGGCGCTGGAGTGCCGAGGAATATTTGACAGAGAGGGCACCTAAGCCAAGAAGGAAAAGGCATCTCCAAAACAAACTTGCCTACTTCATCATATGATTTAGGGACAGCCTCTTGAGCTGATATCTGTAGAAGAGCACAACAGAAAAATCAAAAAGATGGACAACTTTTCAGAACCTAGGAACCAGGCAAGAAGAACTCAGCCTTGGGTCATTAAATCCTTTCTGTAAAGAGGCAAAAAGTTTGAGGGAAGAATTTGAGGCCCTGCTGCTCTATCCTCTTGTAGACCCCCTAGAACAAAAGTTTCCTTTGCTATCTTTCATTTTTATTCCCCACTTTGGAAGCTATGGTAAAAAAAAACCCTCCCCAATAATCATATGTGGATTTGGGAGTATCCCGTCTGGCCAGTACCAGAGTAATTGAACTATAATTAAGTTGCAGGGATACTAATGGTTATGCTAAGTTTTGTTTGAGAAGAGACTTTGACTTTGGTCAGAAGATGATTGCCAGGCAGCCCTGAGGAGAAGGGGGAAGGGGAAATTCAGGTTGAGAGGTTACAGGTCTAATTCATTCAACAAGCTTTTATTGCACCTCTAGTAGGTACAAGACAGCATGCTATGATGTTGTGGGAGTGACAGGGAAGCCAGATGGAACCCTTTCCTTTCAGGGGCCTTCTAAGAGGTTTTTTTTTTAAAAAAAAAACTTATCTACACCCAATGGCAATTGAGCCATGACATATGGTCTTATGCGCATTTAACTTAATCAATTTAACTATGCCCTCAGTGGGGAGGGAAAGAGTGAGAGAGAGAGACAGAGACAGAGAGACAGAGAGCAGAGACAGAGACAGACAGAGACAGAGAGTACAATAAGCATGTAAATTATACAGGCCAAATTAGGGGATGGCAAACCCAAATCTGCTCAGTTTCCTTTGTCAGTTTCAGTCCCCACATGCCTCTCATAGTATGAATACTTATTACCTGAGCATGAGTCTAGAAAATTGGTTCTCCAAAGGTTTGCCATAAATTTTGACTAGATATGCCCCCAACTATATGAAACTAACACTTATGACTGGGTACACAGGGTCAGATACATTATAGGGAATTCACCTTTGCACATATACATAGAAGAGTCTTAACCTTCCAGTTGGCCAGAATTTCTCATGGAAAAGAATAATATTGTGCCTTGAGCCAAAAAAAAGTTTCAGACCCACTACTGAAGAATCTCCTCTTTTCTGTACCCATAGACCATTCTTTACGTTTAGGGTAAGAGACAATCTTTGTTGGCCTACTAACATTTCTGCTGAGCTAGAAGTCTTCTGCTTTGTTCTTTTTGACTTCCTTGGATCTTCTCTTGTCTCATGGCAAAGCAGGAAGAAGAAGAAAACAATAATCTGGTGACATCATACAACATAATTTCATTAATGTGCAATGCCCTTTTAAGAGCATTTTTCCTCTAATCATGAGGTTTTTTTTTTTTGCCAACTAAATCTTTGCCTGCACTTTTTTTCCATTTGGGCAGAAATATTAATCTATATTACTATAATACATATCACTAATTCTTTGTTTTCTTCTTCCCCACATTCATATGGCAGTTCTTAAATGATGCTTATTTCTTTTTCACAGTTATATAAATCATCCCTTTTGACTGACAGGTCTTTACAGAAGCTTTGGAGCTGCACGAGGCTGGGGCTTCTTTAGCTAGGCAGAATTTCACTAGGAAGAAAGGTAGGAAAACTGGAGAAGAGAAAATACTGGACTTGGATTGGAGTCAGGAGACCTGGTTTTGGCTCCCATATATATTAATTGTGTGAGTGTGAGCAGGCCACTTTATGTCTCTGAGCCACAGTGGTCTCATATGTAAAATGGGGAAAATAATATTTGAACAGTTCTTCGTACATAATAAGTGCATAATAAATTTTCTTCATTCATTCATTCAATAGCTAAGTCAGTGCTGTCCAACCATAGGTTTTTATTGAAACGATAGACAACGTAGTTTGATTTGCCACTTTAGAGAGAGCTCTGCGGCAGGTCGGCTTCCTTTACTAAGGCATTTATTTATGTAAATTTCTATGCTTGTAGGCTGGCTGCATAAATCTCATTGTGGGCCACATTTTGGACAGCCCTGACCTGAGTCATAGGGGTCATATTAGCAAATCTCAAAATTGTATCTAAATGTGTACTATTGTTATTACATATACCCCAAGTTTTAGCACTTGTTCAGTATAGGAAAGACTTAAATAAAATAAATAGTAAATAGAATAGAATAGAATAGAATAGAATAAAAACCAGAAAGTCCTCTGAAAGGCCCTCCCCCTTACCTTTTTGAAATAGTGTACAATGTTGTAAGTATAATGTAAACACAGTAATGCACAAAATCTAAGAACTGAAAGAGACCTCAGAGGTCATCTATCCATGTCTGAAGAAGCCCCTTTTTTATGTGATATCTACCAATGGTCATTTAGTCCTCGATCTCAACCCCCAATGGCTGGGAACCCAAGAGCCCCCAAGGCAGTCCATTTGACTTTTCATGAAGATTTTCCTTTCATCTACCCTAAATTTACACCTTTCCCATCTAATTTTGCCATCTGTGTCCTTCTTCAAGGTGACAGTCTTTCAAATTCTTGGAGACAACAAGTCTTCTCCATGTTCTGAATTCTGGTTGCTTCCCTCTGGATGCTTCTTTTCTAAAATGTTGTGTTGTGAACTGAACAGTGTCATGAAGATATTTCTAACAAGATGATAGCATGATGGGACCTGACTCTTAAACTAAGCCTCTTAATACAGCTTCCAGTACAGGATAGTTGAGGACAAGGGCACGCCTTTCTTATCAGTGGACTCCTATGTTCCCATTTTAATTTTGAAATTGGAAATGAAACAGAATAATTGCAATTTCTGGCTGTTTTCATGGAAAGATGAGAGTCCCTCTTTTGGCATGTGACCACGGCACATGACACTAGCCTATTTTGGCTGAGAAAACTGGAAGTCTGAAGAAGTATGTGCCGTGTGCATGGCCTGAGATGCCTGGTCAGCTGCTCTTAACACCCACATGGCAACTGGGGCCAAATGCAAGGGATGAGGCCAAGTACGGAAAAATTTTTTTCCCCTCCAATTTTATGGCCCTATTACAATTTTCAAGAATTGTAAAATCTTAAGACACAGGCATACTTCATACTATTGTGCTGTGGGAGCATATTGGGATCACACTGCCTGAAAGCAAGCATTTCCAAAGTCTTCTTTGGAAAAAACAAACTCACTGTCCCTTTTACTCTTCATTACCCACCCCCAACCCACCCCCAAAGACGATCTTGAGCCTCTGAGGTTCCATGGAATTTAAAGTTCAGCTCCATCTAAAAGCAGTCATTTACATAATGAGACTATACAAGATAGAGTATATATTCAGTCCAATTGTCCCCTTCCAGCCTCTCTGGAATTTCAAAGCGGGGAGAGGGAGAAGCTTTCTTTCACAGAGTATATCCCTCCTCCCATTCTGGGGGAAGGCTTGTCTTTGCAGGTTTCTGACAGCCTGACCTTTGATCTACAGGTCAAGGCACTAAAATATGGTTCTCATTAAAAAAGGTAAATAATTGTCAAACAGCCAAGTTAAAACAAAACCCTATAATGATGGGTGAGTCAAACAGTGAGCCTGTATTTGCTTCCTTGGAAATTTCTGCAAGCTAGTCCTTTTTGCAAATTTTTGTAATAGAATGGAACAAGCTTTGACCTATTTTTTGGAGGGGAGGAGGGAGGATACAGGGTGAGGGAGTGGTGTCCTTAGTCATGGAGAGATGTTACAATATATTATGCTATAAGTTTAAAATCTCTAAGTTTTGTTACTTTGGGAATTTGTCAATAGCGACAATAGATTCTAAAGAGGGTACACTGAAAACTCTAGCTTTGGGAAGATTGATATAAGCTTTAAGTAAGAAAGACCAATTTATCATCATAAACTGAGAATCTAACCCATTTACACATGGCCGATTTTGGTGAGTGGCAACTGAAGACGAAGTTTTTTTGTTGTTGGTCAACTTTTTGTTCTCTATCTCATTTTGATACAAAGAAACTGAGGCAAACAGGGTTAAGTGACTTGCCCAAGATCACACAGCTAGTAAGTGTCTGAGACCAGATTTGAATTCAGGAAGATGAATTTTCCTGATTCCAGGCACAACATTCTATCCAGTGTACCACCTAGCTATCCCTGGAAGAGGACGTAGGCAGCACGGTTAAGTTTTCAAAGGCTTGGGTTCCTCAGATTCCAATGACCTAGAAATTGATGGTTTTTCTTACTGTGGAATTGAATGTCTTTGAGGGAAGAGACTGTTCTATTTTTCTTTGTTTTGTGCACACAGAAGGTACTTAATAAAGGTGTGTAAAGTTTAGTTCACTTACTGAGACAAGTAGTTCTGCTGGGTCCATCATCTCTAGGCACCAAATACAGCAGGAAGGCTAACTAAAATCTCTGATGCTGAGGATTTTTCTCAGTAGGATATTGAAAGTAACACCATTACCCTGCTTCTCCCTCTTGGGTTGTAACAGTCCCCTACAGTTCTCCTGGGCAGCCAGCTTCCCCCCATATCCCTAAAAGATCCCAACTCTTTTTTGTTTATTTGTTTGTCAGCCGTCAAGGGGGGCATACAATTCAAATTTTTAAAGGATACATGTAATCGTCACACAAAAATGTGCCTCTTTCTCTCTAGTGAAACACTATCATCATGGAGGGTGGCAACTATGCCAGGGGGCTAAAGGGACTGTCAATGATTACATTCAGACTCCTACCTTTTCCTCTCCTTTCTTCAAGAAGCTCTTTGGTCCCTCAGGTTCTCTAAATTTCCTCTTTACTTAATTTCCAGATTTTTTGAGGCACTTAGATGGTAGAATGGATACATCTCTGGTCTTGGAGTCAGGAAGACTTGAATTTGAATCCTGCTTCTGATAGCTATGTCACCTTGAATGAGTCATTTGACTTCTTTCAGACTCGGTTTCCTCACCTGCACAATGGGGATACTAATAGCCTCTATTTCAGAGGATTGTTATAAAGCTTAGATGAGGTAATATGAAAAGCACTTTGTAAACCTTAAAGTTCTATATAAATGCCAACTATCTTTATCTGCAGAGTAGGAATTCCTGAGAGATGCAAAGAACACCATCACATAGGATCCCACTAGGGCAAAAGCAGATCTCTTTCTATGTTGCTTTCCTCCATGTTCCAATACCTCCACTTGATACAGTAACCAGATTCTCTTGTTCCCAATCTAACGATAAACAGACTTTCTTTGTAAAGCCCTTTGCAAACCTTAAGAGTTATATACATTCTATAGTTATTGTTGTATTGTTCCTGATTTATAGTTCCTGGGATTAAGTTTATTCTTCAGACAAAGGCTAGTGTTGACAGTGACTACTTTGGTCCCCAATACCTGAAGGCTAGGTAGATTATATTTCACTTCCCTTCCGGGTTTCTCCAGTGTCTTTGTTGGGGTGTAGGGGGTTCTAGCCTTTGCCATTGACTCCAGTCCTCATTGATATTCCCCTAATTTTAAGGGATCCCTTGTACCCCCAGTTCCATTTAACCTCTTAACAATTGCATTAATTTTTAGAAAGGAATATTTACTTCAAAGGTATAACAAAAATAAACATACAAATCCCACCCTGAACACCTATAGGGGTATAATCATCCCCTCTATCATCTTAGTCTCTAAGGAGCTTATATGAGTTCCTTTGTGGTTCCACCAAATTCCAAAGTTGGCTTCAAATTCCAGGAACCCTAGCTTGTCAGAGCTTCCTTGCTGGACTGGTAGTAACCTAGAATCCTGGCAGCCTAGAATCCTGCCTTTAAGGTTATCATGTTTGGCCCACCCAGAACTAAAAAGGGTAAGTAATACAGATCAAAACATAGGGCTTAAAAAGGGGAGGGGACAGAAGTCAAGAAGTCCCCCCCCCACCCCTCCCACCTAGCTCAGTTGCTTTTTGATGGTCTTTGAGTGAACAGTACCTTCACCTTCTATGGATAAGCTGGAAAGAGAGATGGAGCGGCCCAGTTTAATGATTTTAAAGATGCAGCCTGTTCTGATTATGTAGCCAATGGAAAGAGCCTGCTCCCACCCACATAGAAGGAAGACACAAAGTGCTTTCCTTTAGATGTTGGTTCCTGGCCTCTCCCACACAGGCGCCTCCACATTAAGTGTTCTGAGCAAAGCCCAGTTATACTAGGTTCTAAATCCATATGAAGACAGATAGTGTATTCAGCTTTCCAGGTTTGGCTTGCCAATTGTTAATAATAAATGACATTTCTATAATGCTTTAAAACTTTCCAAACACTTCACTATATATCACCTCATTAGTATTCAGAAGAATCTTATGATCACTATCAGCCCCATTTTACAGATAAGGAAAATGAGTCTCAGATGATCATAACAGCTAATAAGTTTTGATTACAGGATTTGAATCCAGGACTGCCTAACCCTAATAGATTGAGAATCAGGTACTTTGTCCATTAAATCATTCTGCCCAGGCCAATGATGCTCATGGATTTTAGATGTTTAAGGGCTAAACTACTAGTGGATTCAGTTGTAAACCAGAATATGCTAGAAGTTTGTTAATGGGACATCGGCTAAAGGTGAATTGGACAAAAGTTCTCTCTTAAACAGATAAGCTTTACATCCTGTTTGCATGGCACCTTGTTGTTATTTGGAGTTATCGAAGAAATTAGGAGACTTTATTGGATAAAGATAAAAGGCAAGCAGAGAAGAAAAGAAAAGAATGATAACTAATATTTAAATAAGACAAAAGGAAATAGTTTGAGGAAAGAGGAGAGAGACATATTGTTCTTGTTTCTTAGGAGCTGGTTATGAGCCACGGTTTCTGAGAAGGTGGAATGGCTGAAGTGATGTTTGGGATTCTCTGAAGTCTCAGCATCTGCTGTTGGCCCTAACCCAGTTAGTACTAAGCAATAGATATAGGTCAGAACACCCTGTCTTTCCTTGCCTTCTTTCTTTTCTTCTCTTACTTTGTTCTTTTGATCCATAAATGTTTAGAGAGGAGAGGTCCATTCCGGGTCCTCTTAGTACAATTTTATTCCAGACTGCTAAAACTTTCAAAAGGCTGAAAAGTTAAGAGGCAAGTCGGGAATACCACACCCCTCCCATTGCTTTGCAGATGGGTGAAAGTTTATATTTTGTCTCCCCTTACCCCAAAACACCATCTTTACTCCCACCCTTTTTGTCTCCCACCACTCCCCTCCCGACTGATTGAAAGTCTTGGTTCTTCTTAGAGGAGGCTTTGGCTGAAGTCCCAGCAAGCAGAATGGGAATGCTTTCTAAGAAAAACATGAACAAGGGAATTACATTCTGATTTGACATTTCTTCACCGAGATAATTGTGTTCACTCTTGTTGAGATTGCTTTATCCTTTCAACCGCAGCCTGATCTGCTAAGTCAAGAAACTTTTTTTGTGGGCCCCCTAGTAATTACAAAAAAAAAACCCATGCCAACTCATATGAATTGCCTGAAGTCATTTGACAATACCAATATGTAACTCTGGCCACACTAGGGAGATTATAGAACCTCCTATTCTGGAGCTTTTTAAGGACATGTGTATGTAATGGGAAATGAGCTGGATTTTCAATCAGAAGATTTGGGTTGGATTCTCAGCTTAGGTAAACCTTGTGACTGTAGGCAAGCTGCCTTTACCTATATGGACTTCAGTTTCTTCATCTGTAAAAATGAAGGATTAGACCAGATGACTAGATGGAAAATACAAAGATATGAGAAGATAATAGCATAATTAGATGTATTTGAAGCTGGTTCAAATGCCAGAGCCAAAGAGTAGCCATTAATGTTTAAAGTCAATTTGAAAAGAGGTCTGGACAGGAGTGCTTTAGCGATCTGAGTTTGTCCCTTTGCTCACAGTGCTCCCAACTACTTGAATAAAGGCAAAAATGGAATTCTTATCAAATGTGCGAATGATAACAAAGTTAGAAGCTTGAATGATAGAGTTTGCATCTAAAAAGATCTCAGGTTGGGTAGAAACCAAAAAAGATCTCCGGTAGGGAGAAATTGATTAAAATGAAGTTCAATAGGGGTCAACGTAAAGGTCTTACACCTGGGTTCAAAAAATCAAGTTCAAAAGTAAAGATGGGGCAGGCATGGCTATGTAGTAGTTAAGAAAAAAGAATTTTGGTGGTTCTATATGAGTCAACAGTGTAACATGAGAGACAAGAAAGCCAATGGGAACTTACTATGCACTAAGAGAGGCATAGACCCTAGGAATAAGGAAGTAACACCTTTCAACACTTGTTAACAACATATAGAGTATTATATTGAGTTCTAGGCACCACATTTTAGGAAGAAGATTATCTATAAGAGGATCACCACAGATATAGATCTGGACAACTGGAGATGACCCAAGATGCATTGGGGAACCTTGGCCTTTTCAAGCCAAGGTCTTCAACAGATCTCAGTTTGACTGAGTAGAAGTTATAGAGAGGCAGATTTTTGCTCCATGTGAGTAAAAATATAAAAGTTCCTAGCAATTAGAGCTATGCCGAGTAAAATGGGATACTCACCATTAAAGAAGTAGCTAAGTGTGGCTATAAGAACGCTAGACATTAAGTCAGGAGAAAACTGGATTTTAATCCTACCTCTGATATTTACTAGCTCTCTGACCAGGAACTAGTCATTACTTCACCTCTCTCAGCCACAGTTGTATCCTCTGCAAAATAAAAATAATGATACCTGTAGTCTCTCATAAGGTTAAATATCAAATATCTCTCTCTGTCTCTCTCTCTGTCTCTCCCTGCTCTGTTTTTCTCTCTGTCTCTCTCTCTATATTTATACACATATATGTGTGTATGTATATATGTAAACGTATATATACACCCGTCTATACACATGTGTATATATACTGATTAGATCCTTAAAGAACTATATGCCTGTATTTACATGCCTATGTATATTTATGTACACACACACACACACACACACACACATATATATATATATAAAGTGTCTTACAGACTTTAAAGCATTATATAAATATCAGCTAATATTGTTGCTATAGTGGAATTATAGGAGAGTTTACGTATCACATCTAACAATTTTATATGGGTTGCCCACTGTTGGTTCCCATATTAAATCTAATCACCTGGACAAGGCTGCATTGGGTCAAGGGAATAGGTACAACGAATTCAGAGATTCCCTTCCATATGAGGAATTCTGAGGTTGGACCTCTATGTCTCAACAAGGTTTAATGGTAAGTTTCTTCTTGATCTTTCTAAAACATTATAGAGCTTAAAGGAAGCGATGCTCAGACTGGATGATACACAACAGGATTCTGGGACTGGCCTTGGCAACATGCTATTAGACAAAAGCTTTATTTTTGGATACCAGTATGGTAGACCTTTGAGCAGTTGCTGAAGCAAGGTTAGTCTCACCAGTCAGCAAGTCATCACATAACCTAAAAATTATATCATAGTATGCAATTCATCAAAAAACCTCCCTAGAGCGAGAAGTGATGATTTCCTCCTTTGAACTAACACATTATTGTGGTTCAGTTGTGTCCAACTCTTCATGACCCCATTTGGGGTCTTCTTGACAAAATTACTGATGTGGTTTGCCATCTCCTTCTCCAACTCATTTTACAGATGAGGAAACTGAGGCAAGCAGGGTTAAGTGACTTGCCCAGGGTCACACAGCTAGTAAATTACTGAGGACAGATTTGAACTCATGAAGATGAGTCTTCCTGACTCTAGGTCTGACACTCTATCCACTGTACCACCCAGCTGTCCAAACTCATATTTTTATCTTTACCTCTCCTTATGCAGCTCTACCTTATACAAGGGTTGGAGTATGTGTATCATCTTCTCTGCTACACTGAAAGCACCATGAAGGCAGGGAAAGTTCCTTATTCAGAGATGTATCCCCACAATACCTTGCATAGATTCCTGTCATAATCAACACCTTATGAATGAATGAAAATTAATCCACAGCGCCAGTTCTTTAGCAATGGTTGCCATCCTCAGGTCAGCAGGAAGCACCCACCACTTGAGCTACTTAAAATCCATTGACTGGAACATGGTCAGAGCTAATCATAGTTCCATAGGATGGATAATGAAAACACACTTTATTCCTCTATGTAGAGAGGTGGTAGACCATGGGTACAGAGTATAGTATAAGTTGTCGGATATAGTCGCTATGACAATTTGCTTTGCTTAACTGCAGAGGCAGCTAAGTAGTACCATGGATAGAGCTCGGAGTCAGGAATCAGGAAAAACTGAGTTCAAATCCAGCCTCAGGACACTTACTAGGTATGTCACTTTGGTCAAGGCACTTAACCTCTGTATGCCTCAGCTGCCACAGTTATAAAATGGAGATAATAGCAATCACCTTAAATGGCTGCCGTGAGGATCAAACAAGATAATATTTGGAAAGATCTTAGCACAGTGCCTGGCACTTAGTAAGCACTTAATAAATGCTTGTTTCCCCTCCCTCCTTCTTTGTTACAAAGGAAGGGAGGGTCCTGTGTCCCTGTGAATATCTTAACATGACATTATTGGAAAATTATTTTTTTAAAAAACAGAAAGTATCAACAAAACTTTTTTTAAGAGAAGAAACAGAAAAAAGTAGCCAAAATTTCTTTCTTCCTTTGCTTGTGTCTCTTCAGCTATTTTATTATAACCCTGTGAGCCTTTTTTTCTCAGCTCTCCACTCGGGCTGAGTCCTAGTTTTCATTCCAACCAGCCACCCTGTCTATGAACAACCTCCCAACTTCAGTGCAATTCAGGCAGTGTCTGTCTCTCCATTTCTCTCCACCCTGTCCTCAAACCCTCAGTCTCTCTAATAGTACCTCCCATTTATACACACACCCCAAAGTATCCTACTGTCTCGTATTTGGGCCCTGTGCAAATTCGTTTTTGTTCAGTTTTTGCTCTTTAATCTGAAATAGGAGATGGGGGAAAGAGAGGTGACTTAATAGGAATCTGGTTTCTAATGCCTCTGATTCATTCTCCACTGGAAGACACGTCATGTTCCTCTTGTTACTTTAGGGATTTACACCCCTGCCTAGTGGTTGCCTGAGCAAGGCCCCACACAGAATGCTGATGGACAGAACATAGCTGAACCTCAGGAAGATTGAACACAAAAAACAATAACAATTTATACAATTCCAACACTTACTCACCATACGCATCAACGTTCCACAATTACCTAATCAGGGCCTTGATGATAGCAAGTGACCAATGCTCACTTATTGAATTGAGTTGAATTCCCACCACCCTCATAACAAGGGCTATAGTTTTATAGTTTCTA
>CM053626.1:52804661-52816405 GCA_028646595.1 Phalanger gymnotis | reverse complement strand
CCCAACTTCTTCCTGAAATAAAGGCCCGTCTTTGGAAGATCAGTATTTATAAGATGATATTGTATGTTTTCAGAATGTCAAATTTTACAGTCTTAGATAAATGATAGTCTCAGATCACCCAAAGGGCAATGGAGAGATTTATGGTAGCTTTAAACAGTCTAGGTGGACATTGTTGTTTGTCCTTCATTTTTGAAGAGGACCAATGACATCACATGAATCAGGTGTGAACTGGATTAAAATGAGGCAGAGCTCCACAAAGTTGTCAGCTTCATTCTCTCCTCCTGAGTCATTGAAGTCCAGTGGCAAGAAAAAAGCCAAGATGACTGGTGACAGCCCAGAACACTGCAGATGACCTTCACATCTTCAATGTCTGACCAAGCCCTTTGAGTTCCACAGTGTCTACTTCAGCCATCTTCATGGCCATTGGAACAAACCTCATTCACTGATCAGGGGAAGCCTTCACGTACTTGGGGTAGACATCCCCCTAACTCACCAATGAGTTTGAGGCTTGTCAGTTTCCCCCAAGCTGGTTTAGCCTGGCTGCCAAGATGGTTTACTGAGTGTGAATGCTGAGAATGCTACAGCTTCTTGGAGCCCCAATTGAGAGTTGGGTGAATCAGGTAGATTGCTCAGGAAAGGTGATGTAAAAGATATCATGAGATCTCACCTCTGATTCTGACAATCTGTATGACCTTCAAGTCAGTTAAATTTCCCATTAAGTGAGGGGGTCATATTAGACTGAAGATTCTCTTTAGCTCTGGATCTAAGATCCCATGATCCCACTCCAATGGAAGATGGGGAGCAAGAGGTAACTAATGGTGAACAGTCCATATCCTCTAATAGTGCCCACAGGGAGGAAAAAGATACAAAGGAGCCTCCCCACATGCCCATTGGATCCTCTGTGGGGGTTAAATAGAAAGACAAAGAGAAGTGTCACAGGATGAGAATTTGTGTAAATGAGATCACAAATCCAATCAAATATCAAAACACATTTTCTGAGGCTAGGGTGTTTTAGTCCTGTTGATCTCACTAACTCAGAGTCTTTCATGTACCTAAATGTCAGTTTTCTGATCTTTAAAATGAAGGAGAATTGAATTTGACCTCAAGTTCCCTTCTAGCTTTACCAGCCCATTACTCCACAGTTCTGTCATCTCCAAGTGTAGGCTAAGCTCTTACGCTCACAGGTGACACTCAATAGAATACTGGTCTTGGAGTTAGGAAGACTTGAATTAAAAATCTTGCCTCAGACACTTACTAGCTATGTGACCCTGGGCAAGTCATTTAGCCTCTATTTGCCTCAGTTTCTTTATCTGCACAATGGGAGTAGCATCTACTTTGTTAAGAAAATCAAATGAGATAACACCTAAGGCATTAGGAAAACCTTAAAGTCACATGGAAACACTAGCTGTTATAATTTGCATTGTCAGTCTGTGCATTGTCAAAGATTATGGTAAGTGAACTGTTTATATCCTCCCGAAGAGACACTTATCTTTCTGAAATGTTCTCTGGATCCAAAGGAAAAGTCTCTGGCAGGCTGAACTGAAGGAAGGGCTCCAACCCTTCTGTTCTGTAACCTAGCCCCCTAGCCCTCTACTGAACGTGGAGGGGTCATCTAGTTCAGCCCTTGTTTCTAGGAAGCATCGTGGTTAAACCACCAAAAAGATATCAGAAAAGGAAGAAGGGTGGGAAAGAGGATGAAAAGAAAGAAAAACCAAAGGTGTGGGGATGAGAGGAAAGAGTATTTGAGGCCAGATCATTGAGGTTGCTATGTATTTGAATAGAATGGAATACAATATAAACCATAGACAAATGGACATGTTATTTTTATCACTCAGTATTTTTGCAGAGTCCTATTTCATCATAATCTTTTGGGAGTTTATGTTGTCTTTTCTGCCTTTCTTCTCTGTTGTCTCTTCTGCCTATATATATATATATATATATATATATACATACATATATATGTATATATTTACTTAACCATAATTTCATTTTTCCAAGCTTTTTGTAGAATTTCTTCTTTCACTTCTCTTTTCTGCTCTCTTCTCTTCCTCTCTCCCTTCTTTCCCTCCTCTTGCTCTCTCTCTCTCTCTCTCTCTCTCTCTCTCTCTCTCTCTCTCTTTCTTTCTTTCTTTCTTTCTTTCTTTCTTTCTTTCTTTCTTTCTTTCTTTCTTTCTTTCTTTCTTCCTTCCTTTCTTCCTTTCTCTTTCTTCCTTCCTTCCTTTCTTTCTTTCTGTCTGTCTGTCTGTCTTTCTTTCTGTCTGTCTTTCTTTCTTTCTGTCTGTCTTTCTTTCTTTCCTCCCAGAGGTTGTCCTTTCAATATTGTCAAGAGGCAGGGGGGTGGATGAGTTGACTTCTCCAGGTCCTTTCCAGACCCAGAATTCTATGATTCCTCTAATAAACTGATCCAAAAACCTCTCCCTTCCTGATTACTATGGCCCAGAGCCAGTTCACACTTTGCAAGTAGAATTTCCCACTCATAAGGCAATGCTGTTTAGTGACTTTACTGCCCAAGTTCAAGTCACCCTTTAGTTTCCTAATACTCCACTCAGTATGGTAAGGCAGGAAAACAATGTGACATTTCACATTTATTTTTGGTTTTCATTCACACTGGATGAAGAAGAGCTAGGGATCTTACCTCTCTCTTTTTTTCTGTCTCTGTTATGAACTACTTGTAGAAGGCTAACTAGCTTTGGTTAAGTGAGATCTCTGATTTGGATAGTGGTTTATTTCTGTTAGTGGATAAGCCATTTGTAAGACACTAGATCAAAGACTTCTAAAATCACTAAAAACTCAAGGAATTAGAACAGTATGATTTCATGAGGTAGATGCACAGTCTAATACCATCTAGATTCAAATCTTGGGCTTCACTGTTGTGTTAACTGTCTGAGGCTACACTAATTATCCTTGGATGATTTAGACAGGTGAAATGGGGGGGCGGAGAAGAAGGGAACAAGGATGGAGGAGAAGGGAAAGCATTCGGAGCAGTGAGGGCAGAACAGCGGGTAAAAGAACAGGGGTGAGAGCAGGAGATCTTTACCTTTTTTATGTCATGGACCCTTTCAACAGTCTGAGGAAACCCACAGACTCCTTCTCACAATAATGTTCCCAAATAATGGAAGGAAATGCTGAATTTCAGTTAGCAGTTAGTGTAAACACTGATGTATTTTTTCCCATTTGAATTCACTGAGTCCCTGGAATCTGTCTATGGACCTCCTTCAACTTCATGGACTTTATGCTAAGGATCTCTGGACTAAAGGGATTTCTGCTTGTTTTAGTAACAAATGACACAAATCAGATAGAAGACAATATTAAAGTGAGTCAGCAGCTTGGGTACATTCTATAATAGTACTGTGGTTCTGACTTCCAATGGAGCTATTTAACATACTTTATGTTGCTGGGCCACCTACACTCCCACATTCTTTCTCCCAAGAACTTTTAGAAATTAGGGAAAAGGGTTAAGTAAATGAAGAGAGCAAGGTTAGGAAAGTTTGTGTAGGGGGAGAACATGAAAAGAGCAAAGTCCAGCAGTCCACATGTATGTGAGTTTCCCTGTTCACTGTGATCATTAGTATGAATGGCATATAGAGTGAAAAAATACTCTTAATAAACATCTTCACTGCTGGAAATTTCTTTAATTTTTTTTTCAGCAAGTCCTAGTCTGAGTCCGGCAGAGAGGCTACTATGTGCTGAGTCCTGTATAGTCTGAGGAAAGATGAAAAGGAGGTCAAAATCATCTCTCCCCTCAAAGGTTTTAGATTCTAGTAGGAGGCAAAAAACATACGTCAGTGGACCTGTTGCCTTTCTCCCCCAGCAAATGTTCCCTCCCCCAGTTCAGATCAGATTCATCCACACTATCTCATTCTGTGATTCTTGTCCCTCTAATTTATGCTCCCTAGGTGATCTACCCAACAAGCTCAGGGTTGTCCTCTAGGTCCAGCCTACATTTTGTGCCACAGCACCAGGATCCTCCATATGATAAGCCCTGCTCTCAATGTATGATTGGCTCACCTCCTTTTCCAATCATATGTTACTCAGATGATGCTCAAGTCATTAAATGCGCCTAGCATTTTCAATGATCCCAAGACGATCCCTGACATTAAAAGCCTATCTTTATAACTCCTACATTCTGTCTATAATGCCATAAAGTTATAAATCATGAAACACCACAATATAAGGCAGATGAATATTGCATGTAACCCAAAGGGCAATGAACAGAACACACATGGTAGCCATGAAGGCACTTATGGCATATTATCCATGGTAACTTGTGCCCAAGAGGTTTCATAAGAAATACCATCCAGACAACTATATATGTATATGTGTGTGTAGTGTGCAGGTAGTGTGTGTATGTAAATATGTATGCATGTATATATATATATATATATATATATATATATATATATATGCATAGAAATTCAACATTTATGAAGCAACATCCAAGTGTGTACAGATGAACGAATGGCTGGAAAAATTTGATAGGTGAGTATCATGTAATATTATTGTGCAGTAAGAACAAAGAAATGTGAGGGATTCTGAGACACATGGGAAGAATGGTACAAAGCAATAAGAGCATCAATATATATCGTAACTACAACAATATAGGATACAACGATATAGGAGAAAAGACCACTTAGAAGCAAGGTTCCAAGTAATGGAAAAGCCAATAATACCTTTGAAAAGACCAATTGAAAAACTCATCTAGAGAACAGATAATGAAATAATTTTCTCCTCGTGGCAAAGAGGACAGAGACTGCTAACAAATAATATTGTATGTATTGTCAGATATGCTCATCACAATGGATGTTGCTGCTTAGTTATTTGTTTTGGTCACAAGATAGAGTTCAATGAAAAATAGGCAGGGGAGGGTTTTGTTTTGTTTTTTGAGGTGGGAAGGAGGGAATATTTTCCTAGGTTAAGACTGTAGATATAAAGGCAAAAAGGCATCAATAAGATATATTAGAGGAAAAATTATCAGAAATGCATGTACCTCAATACTTCTGTGGTGTGGATGAGTGTGCATGCACCCTTCACCGGCACAGACTATAACCCTTCCATACCTTAGTAGATGATTTCATGAATTCCCCTGGCCAAAAGAATCAGTCATGCTATAGCTAACTCTCTGGCATACGCCTTCCAAATTTAGCTGTGTTGATCCTTGGAAGACAGATAGCAGAATCAGTCATCAGGTCCAAACATAAAACCGTTCCAACTTAGTGGAACCTGTTCCAATGTTATAGCCTTTGCAATCTCAGAGCCGCATTACTGCCATGCCATGAGGCATTTGAGTCCAAAATAAATAGAGTGCAAAAGAGTACCTACTGGTTACCTTGAGCAGTGGCAAGAGGAACAGGAGGAATTAGCAGTGAAGGTCTGGGAAAAGGAAATACATTTTTAAAAATGAAAGTAAATCTAAGGGAAAGGGGGTTATCATCAAAGCCTAACATAAGATTTGCCTTTTGAGAGCAGAATGTTCTATGTAGGGCTGAAAATAGTTTTCCCAAAAGTCATTAGGTCACAAAAATTCTCTCCAGTGCACAAGATTTGCATTTCTACCTATGGGTACAGCCAGTCCTCTGAATTCCAACAAAGATTACTATCTTCTTGACCACACTTTCTGGACTATAACATGGGACTGGTTCCCTCCATATCATTTGGTTTTCTCTCCCCAGTTCCTCTATAAATCTAGATCAAAATCTAGGCAGTTTACATGACCTACACAGCCCAGCTTATCCCTCTAGGGTGTCTGTCTTTCTTGTCTTCACATCCAGGATTTCTGGTGCAGAGTGCATGGCTTGTGTTCCTCTGACATTAAATGTATGCTCTGGTTATTATCCATGGGCTTCCTGGAGGAATGAAATGTGGTCACAAACCCAGGTCATCAAACCATCTGACTCTCTGCCATCCCACTATGATCTGGAGCTTCTTCTAGTAACCTCTTACCCTAGGATAGAAGGGCAAATGTGTGGTCCACCACCACAATGTCCTGCAAGAGTCAAAGATGTTGCTATGATAAGTCGCTCATCCTGAACCTCGAGATAACAAAAAAATGGAATCTGCCCCATACTGAATTATGACATATTACCAAATGTTCATTACTAGGAGGTTCGATGTTTGAGAACTATAAGGAGGCAGGTTTCAGCTCCCCATAAGGAAGAACTTTTATTGACAATCAGGGCTGTCCAATAATACAAGTGGGCTGCTTTGTGAGGTAGTGAGCTCCCTTCAGAGAATAGATAATTAGCCACCTGTCAGGAATGGTATCGTCGGAGTTTGTGCACTATGTAGAAGTATGAGACTAAAGCTATCTACTAACTTAAAGAGTCAATTAATTGAATGAATGAATGAAAAAGCATTTTCATTCTGATTCTGGGAGTGAAATTAGATGATACTTTGATAATCCCATAATAATCCTTAGGCAATGGAAGAGAATAGAGAAAACTGGGCAAAGCAATGTGTACCCCATTGTTCCCAGGAAGAAAAAACCACGAGCAGCTTCTGTAACACCTTCTCTAAAGCAAACTTTTCCTCCTTAGTCTCTCTATCCTAGATACATTGTTTCAATAGCTTCCCTCTGTCCAGGCTTCCTAGTACAAGAATTTCTTCTAGAAAAGTTTCCTCCTTTCTACTTCATTGGATGACCCCCTCTCAGGATGCTTGCCATATGTCCTTCTCTGAGGTGTGGACTATCATAGCCTTTTCTCATGTGGCCCCTCTTTCCTTCTGAGTTTTCTACCATAAAGCTCTTCTCACTGCACTTAATTCTGGCAGCTTATCAAATTCATCCATTGGTCAATATACCACTTAGACCGGGTGTTGGCATAGTTCTGATTTTGTCACCCTTCTGCTCAAAAACCTTCTAGAAGTTACCATTTCTTACTGGAGACAACACAAGCTCCTTACCTTGGCTTTTGAAGCCCTTCAGCCTACCTTACTCGGCTAATTGAATAAGTTCTGTGTCATAACCAAATTTTTCCCCAACTCAATGTTCTGTCTCACATTTGAAGGTGTTCCACTCCTCATGAGTAGAATGTCTTCTCTCTTCATCTCCTCTCTGAGTCTAATCTTCCTCCAAGTCTAGTTCATGTGCCACCTTCTCTGAGACAAGGTCTAGTTCATGTGCTACCTTCTCTGGGAAGTCTTTGCTGGTTTCCTCCCTCCCTTCCCCAACACCTTCCCCCACAGATTGGTAGTTGGTATGCTGTCATCTTCAACTTTCCTTATATTACACTTATTTATATACTTGTTAATAATAACAGCAAAAACAATGTAGGCATTCACTGTTTCTGGGATAATCTCAAGATGCTAATCCATTATCTCTCAAAATTCACTCCTAGATTGTGGTATTAAAGTTAGTATGCTGAAGACTGGAAATGTAATCAGAGGGGCAAAGATTTCTCATGTTATGGATATAACTGTTGTCTTCTATACTTAAGGAAGAAAAATAGGTAGTACTTAAAGAGAGCTGACCATGAATAAGTAAATGTATACATATACACATACATGTGATACAGGGAAGTCATTTGCCAACCAGTGATACACATACCCTGGTTCCCTTTAGTCCTGATTAGCGGATATGCCATGTAATGCTTGTGCGCTCTAGCCAGGAGCTGGCCAATTTAGCCAGGGTTGCATGTAGCATAAGAAGGAATGATCAGTTGCCCTGGATATATGTCAGTCGATCAATAAGCATTTATTAAGTGTCTACTATGTGTCAGGCACCGTAATGGGAGCAACATTTCCTTACACTCCAAAATAATCGAACTCATTAGTTACTACCTTAAAAAAGCACTCATTTAGAGATTGGCTATACCAATCAGTAGTAATCAAGAAACCCAAGGTCAAAATAGTTTCTTTTGTATTTAGGTGCTACATAGAAAGCATATGGCAGTGGGGAGAGAGCCATCTTTGAATCCAAGAAGTTATTGTTTGTTGTTGGTTAGTTGTTTCAGTTATGTCCAACTCTTGGTGACCCCATTTGGGGTTTTCTTGGCAAAGATACCAAAGGAATGGTTTGCCATTCCCTTCTCCAGTTCATTTTGCAAGTAAGGAAACTGAGGCAAACAGGGTTAAATGACTTGCCCAGGGTCGCACAGCTAGGACATGTCTGAGGCCAGATTTGAAAGCAGGAAGATGAGTTTTCCTGACGTCAAGGCCGAGTGCTCTAACGATCGATCGCACCACCTCGCTGCCCCATACCAAGATTTGTGTTCAAGACATGTCCCTGATACATGCTGGGAATGTGACTTAAGCTCTAAGCGCTCTGGACCAGAGGAATCAAACATGAGGCCAGCAGGCCACTGCAACACTCCTCAGTGTATCCTGGACCGGATTAAAATGTAATTGGAAAATATTTAGCAAAGTAAATTAAAATACAATGAAATGTAGACAATATAACGTTTTAAAGCTAAGTGAATATGAGGGCTATAGAGACCCAATTCTGCTTGAGATTGAGCCTGCTGATTTACATAACTCTCTAAGATTATGAGTTGTAGAAAAAGTGCTGACCCTCATTAGCAGAGGGAGCTTCCTCACTAGTAAGCTCCTTCTACCCGTGAAATCACAAGCCCTTCAGACATCTACTTACGGATTCGCTAGTTACTCTGGTTGTTTCCATTGACAGCGCCCTCTTCGTGTGCTCCCTACCCCCAACACACACACACACACACACACACACACACACACACACACACACAACATGCAAACATCTAATTTGTATGAAAACACAAATAAATATCTGTTAGGGGCCATTCCCAGACAAACTACACTGCTTTCTATGGTCTCTATGAATGGAGGCACCTATCTGAAATGTACCAAAGAGAGTTGCCCCAAGATTGCTCTCTCCAAGTTAGTTTGACCATGCCAACTTGTGACAAATTTATTGAAAAGAAAACATGACTTACTCACTGAAAGACTGACAGATTCCTCTGAAAAGTTTGACCTTAATATTTTGTCCTGTTTCTATTGGGAAGCCACTGGGGAAGAGGGAAGGGGCAGGCACAGGGTGGGAGTCCTTACTTTGGGAAATCTTGGAGGCAGGGTTCTGACTTCAACAAACTTAACTATTTACCCTGTATACAAGCCAAGGGGTAAGTGCATTTGTTGGACAGAGAATGAATGAGTGGGAGTCTCTGGGTTGTCATGTTTGTGCAAGGAGGGGCTTTTGAACAGGGGAATGCAGCTAGATGGACAGAGTGATAGACTCACTCACTGCCTGCTTTCCCTAGCCCTTATCTCTAGTGAGAACATTCTGATGGTTCGCAAATGGCCCCTCATGCCTTGAATCCAGACTAGCACTGGTTAGAAGACAGTAACTTTTCTTGATCTGTACGTGGCTAGAAATTCTTAGTTCTCCCCTGCAGCTCTGCATGAACACAGCTTGGCTATCCTGCAGTCATGCTGGGGTGGGCATTTGAGTTCAATAAGCATTTGTTAAGCACCTGTGAGGTCCTGTGTTATGGAGCTGAGAGTTCACAAAGTTCTATTTGGATACTCAATCACAGGGTTTACAAAAGCCAATTCAGAAGAATGAAAACCTTGGCAAGTTCAACCAGCGTAGACAGGCTTTGAAGAAGACCAATCTGCTTTCTTAATAACAAAAGCTAGCTTGTATTTAGTGCTTTTAAGTCTGTTGATGTCGCTATCTTTATTTTTCCCATTCAACAGATGAAGAAACTGAGGCTGGAACAGATTAAGTCACTTCTACAGGGTCACACAACTAGTAAGTATCTGAGTCAGGATTTAAGTCCTAAGCCCTGTAGACTGCCCCACCTATCTTCACAAGAACAGCCTTGCTAAAGTTGGAAAAGCTCCTTTCTCAATAGACTAGTCACCTTGGTGATGAATTCTTTGGCCACAGAAACCTATGAAACAATGAAAAACACAAAATGGCTCTCAGCCCTTCCACTGCTGAGATAGTTGTGTCCATAACCAAGGAAATCAAATACTATTTCCTCAGTGGGGGAACTTGCCCAGTGAGTTCATTGGTGGACAATAGTTTATAATACAGGAGATAACCTCTCTGAACTTCAGGGGACATTCTAAGGTATAAGTGATTTTCCCAAGGGTCAGACAGCTGGCGATAAGAGGCCAGATTTGAAACTCCAGGGCCAATATTCTCTATATTGTAACTGATAATCTCATCGTGTCTAGATAAATACAAAGAAGGGAAAAAGAAAAAGCTGCATCCCCTGCCCTCAAATAGCTTATAATCCAATTGGAAGATAGAAGTGGAAGAATAAGATGAAGATGTTGTTAGACAGAATGTGGGAGTAGCCTTGGAGCCATCCAGACAATGATTTCTAGAACATTTGTGAAGGGAATGATCAGTGAAAGGATTATACCATGGTGGTTGCTGTGAGTGGAGAGGAAGGCACAGGATGTATGATGTAGAGACCCACTCTAAGGACCTAGAAACTGACTGGATGGTGGTGGTGAGGAGAGAAAACAGCCAAAATGAATCCAAATTATCCAGCCTGGGAAGCTAGGAGATGCCATGAGCAGAAAGAGGGAAGCTGAGAGAAGAGACGACATGGTCATTCTAAGGCCGTTTAGTGAGAGCAGGAAAGAAAAACCTAAGAGACAGCAGAGTGCATTGGAAAGATTGCTGGATTTGGCATTAGCAGATGTGGGTTTAAATCCAGACTTTCTAGAGTGCTACCTAGGTGACCTCAGTTTCTTCCTCTGTAAAATGGGAGAATCAGATTCCAGATGATCTTCTAAAGTCTCTTCTAGATTTGAATCAATGCTTCTATGACTCAAGTCAAAATGGCGGATGCAGGCTCTATGATTAGGCTGCTCCTGCCAGACTCACCTAGCCCATCTTGGCAGGTGAAAGCAGCCTTACCACCTTCCTCCTCTGCTCTCCCTATGGCTTCATCCTAAGCCCAGCACACAGGGCTCAGGATTATTGTTGTCAAGCTGGGGGGTTGATGGGATTTGCTTTCCAGGAGCCCCCTCCTCCTTCCCCCATCCACCTTCTCTAGCAGGACCTCCTTTCTTTGCCCTCCCTGAAAACAGCTCCCCTGCCCTGATCCCAACATGCTGTGCTAGCACTCCTCACTGGGGGATTCATCCCCAACCCTAGACAGCTCGTGTTTATTTGGGGTGTGCAGAAGAGCCCCCTGGCTACAAAAGGGGCTTCACATTCCAGTGTTCGTTATGATTTCCATCAAGCTCTGTCAGTCAGGCCTTTTACTAGAAATGACAAACTGACTTTTCTTTCTTTCCTTGATAATGCCTCTCAAAGAATCTGGGGGACCACACGAGTTGAAGTCTGACTCTCTCCCACACCTGCCTGCCCCCTTCTCCATCCCCCAAACCAACCCAGCCCTTCAGAGCTTTAGAGAGCTAGACAGAAAGATTGTTCCTCCATCTGTTATTATGATAACTCAATCTCACTGATCCCTGTTGGTCGGAGGTTGGAAAAGCTGAGAAAGCTGAGCTTCTCAGTCTCATTATCCCCATTAGTTTCCTCTTATCCTGACCCATCCCCCTCTTCCTTGAGCCTGTTTGCAAGGATCCTCTGGCTCTGAAACGGATGTAGGGTCCTCGGTAAAAGGACAAACTACTTTTCTACTTCTACAGCTCTCCTAGACTGTACTCCACCCATGGGATTCTCCTTTAATCTGTTAATCTCTGGGCACTGCAGAGACACTTGGTATCCTTTGGACAGAAAGGTCTCATTTATTGAACTAAGAAAAATTGGTCACTTATACATGACCCAAAGGTCACCTCAATCATATTTC
>CM053626.1:52756555-52804561 GCA_028646595.1 Phalanger gymnotis | reverse complement strand
AGACAGACAGACAGACAGACAGACAGACAGACAGACAGACAGAGACAGAGAGCGAGCCACAAAGAGCCACAAATCCAGAGCTGGAAGGGCTCTCAGAGGTTATCTATGCCAACTTTCTCACTTTATAAGAGACGACTCTTAGATTGTAAACTCCTTGAGGACAGGAACTATTTTATTTTCATCTTTGTACTCTCAGGATGGTAGCTTAAATGCCGTAGCTGTTTTATGGCTGTCATCTTTTAATTGAATTGAGTTGCTGTTACAACAAGATTAATAAATGCTTATTGATTAATTTCCAGATAATAGTATGTGCACATATAATACTTTTAAGGTTTGTGAAGCACTTTACAAATATTATTCTATCTGATCCTTACAACAACTCTAGAAAGTAGGTGCTACTGTTAGCATACAGGGGTTACAGGTGAGGAAACTGAGACATACAAAAGTCCAGTGAACTGCCTAGGGTTATACAGTTAGGGTCTAGGTTAGACTTTGACCTCAGGTCCCTCTTGACTACAAGTCCAGTGCTCTATCCACTGCACCACCTAAATAAAGAAACTGAGACCCAGAGGCTAAGTGACTTGCCCAGGGTTTCACAGGTACTAGTGGCAGGCAGAGCTTCCGTGAGAAGCCCTCTGACTCTAGACTACGTTCTCTTTCCGGTACAAGCTCTTAGGATAGCAAGGAATTTCAAGAAGCTGTAACATTCCATCCTGAAACAAATAATACATAATATTATGACCATATTTAAGTAGAGATCTGTGATTTCATCAGGTGGGTAACTCAACCCAGATACTCCTTTGACCAGTGCACGTTTGCAGCTAGCACCTTAGAGGGTTTATCTCTGTGGCACTCAGAGATGAGGTGCCTATCCAAGGATCGCATAGACCGCGTAGGTTAGATCTTCACTAGGCCTTAGTCTGTGTGTTCCTGAATCCCCTGAGCCACCTCCAGTTTCCTGATCTCTATCTCGCCACTGGACCTAGATGGCTCCAGAGGAGAAAGTTAGACTGGTGACTTTGCACTTAAATCCTCACTTAAATCCGACTCACCTGCAAGTCACGACATCATCTTCCTGACGTCACGGTCCTCTTAGAGAATAAAAGACAAACCGCGCAATCCGAAATCCGAGGCTGGTCACCCTGGCTATCTCGTAAATAATAACAACAATAAGAAACAATGTTTCTATAGGGTTGTGTGTGGCTTCCCTCACCACAAAACTGTGTGGCAGGTAGGACGATAACAATGTTTCCCATTTATTTAGTATATGACAAATCCCTTTCTCTGCTGCCAATCCTATGAGATAGTCAGCACAAGTATTACCTCCCTTTAACGATGAGGAAATAGAGGCTCAATTGTTAAAGCCTCATTCCTCTCCAGGCTATAATCCTTGCATCTTCTGCTATGTTGCCACCTTTTATCCAGAAACCAAACTCCAAGGGTGGAATCTCCACCTCAGAAGCACCCTCAGACCCTGTAGACTCAATTGAATTCAATTCAGTAAATGTTTATTAAACACCTACTAAGTGCCCAGTCCCTGCAGACTCAATTCAACTCAATAAACATTTATTAAACACCTACTATGTGCCCATCTCCTGCAGACTCGATTCAATTCAATAAACATTATTAAACACCTACTATGTACTAGGCACTATGTTAAGCACTAGGGATACAAAAAGAGGCAAAACACAGTCCCTGTCCTCAAGGAGCTTACAATCTAATGGGAGAGCTAATATGCGAAAAATTCTATATATCTATACATACATATATGTGTGCATATATATGCATATAATATGTATATTTACACATATATGTACAGATGTGTATAGATATGTAAGCTGTATTAGGATAAAGAAGAAATAAGTTACAGAGGGAAAGGGAATGGAATTAAGAGGTGTTGCAGAAAGTTTCTTGTATGATGTGGAATTTTAGATGGGACTTAGAGAAAGCCAGGGTGGTGAGTAGTCAGAGAAGAGAAGAGAGAGCAATCCAGGCAGCCAGAGAGAATGCCCAGAGCTGAGAAGTGGAGTGTCTTGTTTGTCAAACAGCCAGGAGGTCAATGTCACTGGATTGAAGTGTTGGATTTTACTGGGGAGTAAGGTGTAAGAAAACTGGGAGGGTAGAAGTGGGCTAGGTTATGAAGGGCTTTGAAGGCCAAACAGAGCAGATCCTTCCTCTGAATTAATGATTCCTCCCAGAATGTCTACTCCCAAAAGGGCAACTATGTCTCATCCCTCTCCAGGTTACACCCAGGACTTCCTCTACCATTCCCCACATTAAGACACCTTTGTCTACATCCCCATCCTGCCCCCTTGTTTTTCAGCTTCCCTTATTTTCTGTGTTGTCTTTCTCCATTAGTGTGTAAACTCTTTGAGAAGAACTATCTTTTTTTCTACTCGTATTTGTTTTCCCAGAACTTGGCACAATGCTTGAGACATAGTACACTTATTCCTTCCACATTGCAGGGGTTAGGGGCTCGGTGCCCCTGACATGTGGAATATCCCTGTAAAACTTTTTGGCCCTCCATTCCTACCAAAGAAGTACTCTGAATTTTTTCTTTTTCTCTTACAGAGTTTTTACAATACCTTAATATAAAATTTGGGTTAATATTATGCAATGCTATACATATATATTATGCATTTCTGAGTTTCTAAACTTTTTCTGCGTCATCTGCTTCCCTGCATGTGTCATCTGTGGTTTTCATTAAACTCCTCCAAAATTCCCATTTATGCTGACCTGTAATATATGGAAACCATGATGGGGAAAGTAGCAATGCGGAAGGGAGAACTGTAAGTACTTCACAGATACTAGTTGACTGACTCAGAGCTGGACTTTAGATGTTTGCTGCTTGTATAATCTTAGGCAAATTACTGGCCTTCACCTCATTTCCTTCTCTGTAAAATGAGGGAATTAGACTAAATTAATTCCGAGACCCCTTCCTCTTCTAAATCTTCGATCCTGTGATCCTCATTTGCAAATCGGGATAATAGAATCTAACAACGCCTCATCAGATGATCCCAGGATTCTCAGTCTATAAAAACAAGCATTTATTAAGGGTTTCCTATGGGTCAGGCACCACGCTAAGCACTAGAGATGCAACAAAAAGCAAAAACACTTCCTGCCCCCAAGAAGCTTATATTTTAAAATATGGGAAAGGCAACACATACATAAGTAGGTGTAGAGAAGCTACACATAGAGAAGACACTGAAACCCAGAAATGTCTTCTAGAGAAGGTGGCCTTTGAGGTGAGTGTGGAAGGAAAGGAGGGATTCTCAGAGATCAGGGATGGGGTTCAGCCAAAGTAAACAAAAAGGAGATGAGAGATGATCATTTGCGGGGAGCAACAAGTTGGCCAGTCCAACATAGATTGCCTGAAGGGTAGTAACACTTAGGAAGACTGGGAGATTCTCAAAGCCTGTGAAGTACAAGCTCTGACAGGTCCAACCAACCTAGAAAAACTTTGAGTTTGGGTCCAACATCCAAGGACCAGCCTTACTAAGCTCAGAGGGCTCATCAGCAGCTCCTTGAAAGCCTTTATATCCCCAGTGCTTAGTACAGTGTCCAGAACATAGTAGGTGCTTAATAAATTTTTATTGGCTAGAGGACTGACCCCCAAGTGAGGACTTACATTGGCCACAGCAAGCATGATGTCTACCATTAAGGTGCTCTTTGGTGGTAGAGGGAATTCTCAAGCAGATAAAATAACAGACTTTTTCAAGGGATAAAGTATAGGCTAAACAGTCTAATTGTCCCTGGGGTGACCCAAAGCTCGAACGACACACAGGCAATGCCTTCTAAAGCAGGGGAGATACAACACACATGCATAATTATAATAAGAATGATGCAAAATATTATTTCTTATTATCGATGCCTTATTGATACAGTATCTCTTTTGAGCCTCATGGCCACCTATCAATCATTCAACAAATATTGATCTAGGACCTCCAGTGTGCTAGGCACCAATGACACAAGAATAAATAGGTGACATTTGTACTGATTCTTAAAGATTTAACAACTGACCCTTATAACTGGCGTAATTGCTTCAAAGTGTCCCAAGTCACAGAATTTTAGAGGTGGAAAAATTCTTAGAGATCATCGAATCTTGGCCCCTCACTTTTACATCTGGGTAAACTGAGGCCCAGAGAAACAAGGAGGTTGGAGTGGATGACTTCTAAGATTTCCTTCCATCTCTAAAGTAAAGATAATGGGATGACTTGCCCAAACTAGTAAGCAGAAGGGCTGGGACTAGAACCCAAATCTTTTGGCTCCAAATCCAGAGTTTTTTCCACCTTTCTTTTTTTCAACCTCTCATGGAATCTCCTCTAAGCGTAATTTAATTACAATCTGCAGTAATTGAATTCCATGGTGCTATAATGAAAGCCTGATTTCTTCTTTTTCTGCCTCCATAGAGGTAGACAGTGTATGCCCTGGGGAATGGAGAATGTTATCCTTTCTACATTAAAAATTGTTACCTTAGTCTCCCTTCCTCTGTTTCCCCTCTGACACCCTTCCCTGCTGAGTCCCTCTCACTGAGACTGCCATTGTTGAATTCATTGTTGACTTACAGGAGCTATTCTTAAGGCATGTTTAACACACAAAGCTTCCCACAGTCAACATGCTACATGAGAAGGATACCTCCAACTACGAGGGAACCTGGGCTCATGACCCCTCTGGCCCATCCAGCAGGGCCTGGTCTGAGCACAGCAAACATTCTGAGTTTCCATGAAATAAAACCACTGGAGCATGGAGCTCCCCTCCACTGGCTCAGCCCCAGAGAGACTTAATTTGTTCCCCAAATGGGGGGTGGAGAGGGGAGGGCAGCTGAAAGAATCTTTTTTTAAGACTTTCACAGTGACCTCTGTCTGAGCAAATATTTAATCTCCAACAAAAGCACCTCACTGCAGGGCTCGGTCTGCTCCTCCTGAATTTGGGCAGGGGGGCTGCTCTGTGGATTTATGAGGTGACGTCAGGTTGAAGCCCAGGATGCCGGGGCCTGAACTGTGTTTTACACACTCCTGGATTGTTTAATGGGCCTGCTCCTGAAGGGCTTCACATTCTTTTCCCAACCAAACTTTATTGAAATGGCAAAGATGGAGGAGAGAGGGTTGTTCCCCCCCCCCCACTCCACCCCCATCCAGAAAAATCAGGCTGGCTAAACTCAACTCTTTCCCTTCTTCTCCCCCCTTAACCTTCTCCCTGCCCCCACTCAAAAGCTTTTCCCCTGGGGGGAGGAAATGCAGAGCTGCAAAGTATTTGCAGGTATGAGTTTAATGTTTTAAACTCTTGCATTGTGTTAACAACTCTTCAGGACTGCAGCTTTGAAGAAATGGATGATTTCTCAATCTGCCCAATTTAACTAATCCCAGGGAGGGAGCCAAACTGAAAATTTATGATCTAGGTAACTGAGAGATCTGTCAGGATTTAGATTCTAGGTCTCTGAGACCAGCTAGCACAGAACACTTTTTTAAGAGGATGGAGACAGGCAGAAATGGATTCAAACAATTTCAGAGGGAGGGCAGTGAAAGGGGAGCCCTGAGGAGTGTGTGGTTGGGGGTAGAGGACAAGAAGGGGGGTTGCTATGAGGGAAAGGAGAGAGCACTTGTCCAGAGAAAAAGACTAGAGGGAGAAGAGGAGGCGGGAGACACAGAGATCCCAGAGGCAGATATGTGCGACTGGGGAGGGCCTAGAACAATGCCTTGGACATATTAAACACTCAATAAATATTTGTTGATTGATTGGGAGGTTAAGGACATGAAAGACAGAATTCTAGGAGACTTCATTTTATAGGAACAAAACATTGTTTTAAAAAGTTGTTTTTGCAACTTGGCAAGGTAGGAGAGCAGAAGGGTAGAGCCCCCTGAGGGAAGGTGAGAGAAAGGAGTGTTCCAAGGCGGGGACCAGCTAAGGGTTCTTAAGGATTAGGGGGTAGAGACGTGACACAAATAGGGATGCAAAGAAGTTAAGAAAACAATTCTATATGTAGTACTTGGGCCATCCGAAGAGCTACCCAAGTATTAGGTATTCCCTGGGTTCCTACCCATTCAAGACTAAAGCTCTTGAGCCCACACCTATGGAGGCATTTACTTTTGTTAACCAGAGAAGACAATTCAAAACAAAGTTATTTAATGACAACTTTGAGGTGTCCTACATATGCATCATACCTTTGTCCAAATTGCGTTGAGCATCTTTAGGCTAGGTCTACATCAGGTTTCAAACCCATCAATACAGATAACCAAATCAAAAATTAAGTTGTCAAAAATTGAGTTCCTGTAGTCATATGAGCCAAGTTAAACCAATTAAGATATTATTTTATTTTAATTAGGTACAGATCAGTCAGTCGATAAATATTTACTAAGTACCCACTATGTGCCAGGCACTATTAAGCACTGGGGATACAACAGAAGGCAAAAGACCATCCAAGCTCTCAAGGAGATCACAGTCTAATGGAGGAGACAATATAACTACGTATAAACAAGTTATAGGCAGGATAAAGTGAATATAATCAGTGATGCAGATACAAACAGGCACCTTCACGTTACAGAAATAAACTAGGGGCTTCACAAAGTACTGGAAAAGCAACCCTTAATGTAATTTTTAACCCTTAGGGCAGTGTTTGTATCCTCATCATCAACAGATGGAAAAGTACAAAGGGATTTAGAGGTTGTGATTCACTTCACTGGATTCGATGTGTTATTCCTTGCGTGAATCTTGTATGGAAAGCTGCTCCACTCTAAGCCTCTCATTTGAAAGCTCTACTGACTGTGCTCCCACTGGGGACATTAGGGAATTATGGGATCAGGCGGGTAACTTCAGAGATAGTGGCGAAGTCATGAAAATGGCCAAATTGGCTTTTAGCACTTCCCACCCTGCTCTTGATCGTATGCCCCAACTTGATGCCTGCCTATTTCCCAGGTATCTGGTATCCTCACCTTCCTCTAAGATTGTAGGATTTAGAGATGAGAATGACCTTAGAAATCACCTAGCCCAATCTTAAGCCCCAAGGTTTCCAGGAGCCCCCAAAGGCCTAACCTCCAATATAATGTTCCAAAATTTGGATTAAGGTAAGCAAAAGCTTGCTCTCAATTAGAGTCATCTACAAATAGAATGACCTGCTTCAGCAAGTAAGGGGTTTATTTGTTATTTAAGCAGAGTCTGGGTAACCACTTAACAGGAAGTTTACCTGTTCAAAAGGTAGGACTAGAGAGCCACATCGATGGGCCTATACTGAGAGGTCCATGGGGGAAGGATGATGCACTGAAAAGAGATTAGGAGTCATAGCACCGGGTTCAAATCCTGGCCTTTGTTTAACTTGCTACCTGTGGGACACTGGACAAATCACTTACTGTATCTGAGCCTCAGTTCCCTCACCTGAAAAACAAAAGGGTTGGACTAGCTGACCACTAAAGTTATCTTCTAGCTCAGAATCTATGATCCTCTCATCTGTTCACTGTCCCTTACAAGCTACTGTGCTCAAAACTACAATAGGAGGGCAGGCCCCCCCATCCTTGGGAAGCTTCCTGCCTCATCAGGATATAAGTAAGACACGTACGCAGGAAAAGAAAATGAACACTACTAGATAGTAAATGAGTTTTGTTGTCTAAGCATTATGTCTATACCTCCATGCTCTATGCTCTTCTTGCCAGCTGGGAACCTAGGGCCAGGAGAAGTGGAGAAAGGACATGACTGTAGGGACATGGTGACCTTCCCTCAATACAACAAGCAGGCACATAGAGCACATGTGGGAGGGCAGAAAAGAACAAGGAAGCAACTGCATTTTCTTGAGAATAACTCTGAACTTTGGAAGGAGACTATAGGATCTTCAAAACTAAAGAGATGAGACGAAATGCTGCTTCCTCAGAACAGATAAAAATTTATTTGTTGGCTTAGGGAATTCTTGGTGATGAAACTCCTCCAACTGGTAGAGAATTACTTGGAGCATGGAGAAAGTAAGTGAATTACCTAGGGACACCCAGCCAGTATGTGTTCCAAATTCAGTTATCCCTGAGTCCTAGGCTACATTTGATCCACTGAGTCTGCAAGAATTCTTGGCTAGGAAACTTATAGATTCTCATTGTATCATCATCACAAGGCCATTCCTCTTAAGGTCACCGTATCTCTATAGGCATCTCCTCTCTCCACATGTCCCGGCCCTGGGTTCCTGGCTAGTAAGAATTGCATAAAACATGGAGGCATAGACTTAGAATGCTTAGACTACAAAACTCATTAGGTTGGTATCAGGTTCATGGCTTCTCTGGGTTCACTGTCCTCTCAATCCATCTCTTCAGATGGCAGTCAGGCTCTCCCAACTCAAAATGGCCCTGGCTATCACTGAGTGTGGACCTTAAGCTCTTTTAATAGAACTTTACTTCTCCCTGTGAGACAGATTATTTCTAATCTGTAGCTTTCCTTGATAGAGAGAGCCATGAATTTCATGACTT
The DNA here is from genome assembly GCA_028646595.1 of Phalanger gymnotis. Lineage (NCBI taxonomy): Eukaryota > Metazoa > Chordata > Mammalia > Diprotodontia > Phalangeridae > Phalanger > Phalanger gymnotis. The sequence continues at coordinate 52,796,123 of CM053626.1, read as the reverse complement.
TTGAAGGGCTTGGGGAACTTGGAAAGGGAAAAGAAAGAAGCCAAAGAGGTGCTGGGCAATAGAATGGGAGTGAAGGAGAGGGTTTGATGAGTGCATGGAAAGGGCACTGGATTTGGAGTCAGAGGATCTGGATTCAAATCTCAACTGTGATAGCACCAGGGATCTCCACTGCCCATGCACCCACATCCCTATTTCTCAATGATAGGGATAACTTTTCCCTAAAAGGTGATATGGGGCCCCTCCGACTTGGTGGCTGTCTGAAGACCAGGAGAGTCATCCTGCATGGCCTTGGTAAAAGGACAAGTTTCCAATATGGAGATGTCAATGAGGTTTCATGCCATCGTATCTTTATGGCCTATCCTTACTATGTTCAAGCTAAGTAAATCTTTTTATTACCTTTCAATGACTTGAGTGTCTCATTCTGTCTCAGAATTGAACCTGAACTAACCCGTTGTCCCTCCTATCAGCTTTGCTAAATGACAGGGCATACAGTTCACTGGGCCTTGGTTTTCTCACTAGGGCATGGAAACACTGAATGTGGAAGAAGGAAGCTGTAGGTACAAATCCTACCTCAGACACTTACTAGTTGTGTGACTCTGGGCAAGTCACTCAACCCTGCTTGCCTCAGTTTCCTCATCTGTAAAATGGGGATAATAATAGCACCTACCTCCCGGGGCTACTGTGAGGATCAGATGTATGTGAAGTATTTTGCAAACCATCAAGTGGTATGTAAATATGAGCTGTGTCTGTTATTTATCTCCCAGCTCTCTTCCTGTTGCAAATTCTACTATCCTATGGCTGCTTAAAGGCTATTCTAAAGTGAAGAAGCTACCTTCTGTCCTCGTTTAAGGCAGAATAAGAAAGAATATCACAGCAGGAGACACTGAGAATATTGGTAAGGAAGCACTTAGCAGCTAGGACAGAAGAATCCTGTAAGGGGGAATTCTGAGAATCTAGCCCCTGCTCAGTTAGAAGCCTCCAAAAATCAAAGCAAAAGCACTTTATTTTTTGCAAGGCAATCAGGGTTAAGTGACTTGTCCAGGGTCACATAGCTCATAAATGTCAAGTGTCTAAAGCCAAATTTGAACTCAGATCCTCCTGACTCCGGGGCTGGTGCTCTATCCACCATGCCACCTAGCTGCCCCAAGAGCACTTTGGTAAAGAGGAATCATGTAATGGGATTTAAAGCCAGAGGTTGCCTCTTAGGGATTATCTAGTCCCACTCTCACATGTTACAGAAGAGGAAACTGCTAAGATCATATAAATAGAACTCAAAGATCCAGGATTTGAACATAGGTCCCCTAACTATAAATTCAGTGAAGCTATGCATCCGCCTGCTTGGCACAATAGGGTGAGCAAGAGAACATTTCAAGTCTCTCTTCGTGCCCCAGGTTTAGGAACCAATTTCCTCAGAGGTTGAATCAGATCCAGGGGAGGAGAAACACTCCTGTGGGCTGGCTGCTTTGGGGATTAGTGTCCGATTTCTTGTTCAGTCACTTTGGACAGGTGGCTTTGTTAGGGCAGCAGGACATGGGTTGCCACAGATGCCGCAAGAGCCCTACCCACCTGCTGGCATCCTTTTCTCCTCCATATCCTGTTCTCCCGGCCAGAGGAATTGACCTAATTTGGCCTGGAGGGTGGCATGGAAACCCGCCCGTGCAATCCAGAGGACTCTTGACCTCACCGTGTACAGTCATGCCTCCTACCTTGCAATGCCCTCACATGAACCAGGATCACAGAAACCTCAGAAGGTGCCCATGGAGTGTCCCTGCGTGGCTTCACTCAGAGCAGCACAGCTGGCTAAGGCCAAGGCTGGACAGTGTCTGTTTTCCTTCATGGTCACGTCTGCTCTCCACAAGCCCCAGCATTCTCTCCTCTCAGCTTTCTGCCCCACCCCTCTCCAAAGCGCTGGCCAGCAATTTATGTACCTTGTAACACACACAGAGCAACACTCACTAACCTACCTTGTGGGGCTTGAAAGAGAGAAAACAGGGAGACCCAGGGGTTTATGACTAGGGATCAGCATGCAGAGGGGAAGGAATTTGTTAATGGGATTTAGAGTGTATTATTCTAAGTCCAGGTTGATTTTAGCAGGAACCCACCACACAGTTGCAACCACAGGAGCTGCAGAACAGGAATCAGCCCTACCACCAAGGCTTTCTGAATACAGAGGCCTCCTTAGGGGGAAGCCACTGGAGGGAGACCCGGGCGACTCTCCAGTCTTCATGAGCAAGCACCTGGAAGGAAATACATCCAGGAGCCAAGACCTGGAGGCTCAGGCATATCTCAGCTGAATGCCCAAAGGTTTTCAGCAGAGCTGTCTATATTTAGAAGCCTTAGAGTCTTGGGAGAAAAAAAAATCTTCTAAGTGACCAGATAAATCCTTGAAAGATAGAATTCCAGCTGTAAGAAATAATGAAGGAAAATAGAAAGATATGAATGAACAAAATGAGCAAAACCAGGAGAATGATGACAACAACATGGTCAAGACAACCTTGAAAGACTCCAGACATCTGATCAACACAACGGCTGGCTACAATTCCAGAGAACCAGAGATGAAACCTGCTACCCATGTCCTGATGGAGGAGATGGACTCAGGGCGCAGAATGCAGCATATAGACACAGCCAAAGCGTGGCTATGTTTTGCTTGACTATCTATATTTGCTACAAGGCTTTGGTTCTCTTTTCCCCCCCTCCACTCCGGGAGTTTGATAAGAAAATAAGAAAGTAGATTTTTTTTAAAGTGAATAAAATAAATATCGACAAAAAAGATATAATTCCAAACTCAGCAGAGCCCTGTATTAGACACTCTGTGGGAACGAACAAAGAAAGTAATTCATTCAATACCATTCCCTGACCTGTAGGCAGATAGTGTCACAACCATAACTTGAAATTCTCACCACTATAATCTCTCCTTCCAGGTAAGGCATTGTATCACCGGAAGACCTTCATTAAAGATTTTAATAACTTTTTTTTAAAACATACTAAGTTTCCTAATGTAGTTTCCACACAATGATGCCATGAGAGATCTTTTCACAGTTAAGAAAGTTGAAATTCAGAGAGGTTCAGCTACTGTCCCAGCACCAAACAGGTACAAGTGTCAAAGGCAGAATTTGAATTCGAGACTTCTGACACTAAGAACCGCAATTTTGCGGCTAGCAAAGGGAAATCAGTGATTGAGCTCCTAGGAAGGGGTGTATTGGAGCCAGTTTGAAGGCCTGGAAGAGCCGATTGTTAAATTCTCAGTATGAGAATTTATGCTTTGGAAATTGGCAAACACTTCGATGTTCAGTTTTCAATTCAGGGCTCAATTTGTTGTGTTGTTGGTTGTTTTAACTAAGTGATGGAGAAAGTGTCAATAGTGAAGATTAAACCCAAAAGCATATTCTGGGTTCTTTTTTTTTTCTTCAGAGCGCTGGCTGTTGAACATTTACCAAAAGACCTCTGACTCATAGGATCATAGGCCTGGAGCAGGGAAGAACCTCGGACACGATCTAGTAAAGGTCCATTATTTTATAAGCGTGGAAATGGAGGCCCAGAGGAATAAAATGTTCTGCTCGAGTTCATAAGGGAGCAAGGTTGGGATTCCAACTTGGGTCCTGACTCCAAATTCAGAACTCTTTATACTGTGTTATGTAGCTGTGGACTTTTGAGATCCTGCTAAACAGTAAAAGGACTTCCAGAGTTGGCTAGGGGATACTCTGAAATTATTGTAAAGCAAATTTTATTCAATTAACTTGAATTTATAGATTTTCTTTTTTTTATTTCTATTGTTCTTTATTATAAATATTATAGATTTTCTTATGAGCTAGAAAGGAAGCTGCTATCTAAAAGGCATGTTATCCTTGGACAAATTCCATGTCTACTTGTTTATATATATGAAAAATAGAATCTAAAGGACTATTGAAAACTACAATGAATCTCAGAAGTCATTGACTCCCACACCCTCATTTTATAAATGACCAAATTAAGACCTGAGAAGTTAAATAATTGGTCCAATGCCATGTAGGTAATAGAAGCTATGTAATTGGCCCAATGTCATATAGGTAATATCAAACCATTAACAATAATTGAATTGAAATGAATCTCTTGAGATCTGAATGTCACCCCAAGTCTTCTCTTCCTGGATCTATGCCTTCCCCATAAGCTCTTCTTATTTCAAAAAGGGTTTTTTTTGTTTTCTTTTTAGGGGTGGGGAATTTAGGTATGCTAGAATACAAACCCCTTGGCATTCTTCAATGGCATTTCTTTTAGAGTTATATCCTTGCAGGATGCTTCTGTCCATAAACCTGAACCTCAGTCCTATCTCATCTCTTTGAGCCAATTTAATATATTTCAAGATTGCTGCGGTGGTTACTGACTATAGCTGTAGAGTCCTCTAACTGAGCTGTGGGCAAAATATTCCCTCTATGAAAGATTAAGGGAGGGTGGCCCTCACCCCTGTCTTTGCTGGGCCTGGGTTAGCTAACCCCGCAGTGTCTCCTGGTAAGCACTCCAGGGAAGGGGTTCGGTGGAAGGCCTCAGATAATGTGTTTATCCTCTCCCAGACACCCTTCTCTCCTCTCCACCTCCAAATCCATTTATCTCTCCTCTAAAGTACTTATTGACAGAGCGCCTAAGTGCTCAGAGCCTTGCCAATTAAAGATGGGCTTCTCCAAACAGAGTAGTGCTCTCACTTGTTCTGCACTTAGCTGAGGCCCGAGGCAGCCGTGTTACTGCCTCTGTCTAAAGGATTATCCTAGGGACCCCTTCCTTGGGTCGTTGGTTTTTCCAAAGGAAAATGCTTGTGGTGGAGGCATGAAATCACACCACTCAACCTTGTAAAGGGTTTTCCAAAACTATTCAGCCACAAACATTTTCTTTGCCCACTTTCTCCCACTCTCCACAAAGTGACTGGGTTCTTCTCCTCACATTTGCAAATGTACCCACCCTCACCCCAGCCACCATCCACCACTCCATCCACTTGGCCAGCTTTTTTTTCCTTCTGTCTTCTTTCTTATGGGCCTAAGAGAACTCAGCTGTGGACAAAACAAGCAACAAAAAACAGGAGTAGAAAAGTCAGGCAGCTCAGATACAATGTCTGAAATCCCATAGGTTTGATTCTTTTTGGACCCTTGTTACATGAGGCCAGGGATTATTTTCCTGCCTATTACTGTTGCTTGAATATATTCTTTCATGTCAGTACTGCCACTAAGATTCAAGAGTCAGAGAGAGGGTTGAACAGGATGGTCCTTCTTCCCCCAACCCTCAGATTTCTCTTCCTGCAGATCCTCAGTCGGAAAGGACCTCAGAGGCTAGTCAAACTGCTGCCTGTGTGTGTAAGAATCCCCTTAGAATCTGCCCACAAAGGGGCTATCTCCAATAGAAGAATATTGTCTTATTTGCACTGCAAGATGGAATTTCTTCACTGAGAGTTCCCCTTATTTAAACCTGATGCCAATAAAATCACAAATCTTGTCCAAAAACTTATCACCTGGCCCCAATCCAACAATAATAACAAACAGCATTTAGATAGAGCTTTAACGGTTGCAAAGTACTTTACAAATATTATCTCCCTCACCACAACCCTGGAAAAATAGGTGTGATTATGCCCATTTTATAGATGAAGAAACCAAGTCACAGATAGGTTAAGTGACTTGCCCTGTATCACACAGCTAGTTAGTGGCTAAGGCAGGATTTGGTTTCAGGTCTTCTGATTCTTGGTCCAATTCTGTATCCACATTGTGCCACCTCACTGCCTGAAACAAAAACTGCCAAAAAAGGAAATTCTTCTGCCAAAAAGGGTATACTCTACTTCAAGGCTTTCATTACCTCTTAATGAGACTGTTGCAATAAACCTCTTAAACGGTGTCCTTGGTAGCAGTTCTCCAAGCTCCTTTCCAGTTTAAATTTTCTAAAGCATCAATCTGATCTTATAATATATTTTTTTAAAAAATGCCAGGCCTGGAAGGGAGCCCAAAGTTGATCTAGCAGAGCCTTCTCATTTTGTAATTGTGTAGGATGTAGAGAGGATACTGGTGGAAATCTTGGCTTTGCCACATATTACCTATATGACCCTTGAACAGACTTGGAGAGATAGTAGAACATAGAAGAGCCTGGAGTGCTCTGGTCCATTAGGTCGCAAAGAGTTGGACAACTGAATTGACAACAATTGAACAATGACAAACCTACATGACCAAATACCTTAACCTTTCGTGTCCTTAATTTCCCCATATTTAAGATAGGCTGGACTGGATTCCCTTTGAGGTATCTTCCAACTCTGAAATTCTATGACTGGCCAGCCATTTTACTTCTCTAGACCTCAATTTCCATAATAATAATAATAATGAAAATACCTAACATGTAAATTATGGTTTACAAAACTACATATATTAACCCACACAATCCTCTGAACAGCATTATGCAGTAAAAACTATTATTAGCTCCATTTTATAGATTAGGAAACTAAGCCTCAAATGGGTCAGTGACTTGCCTAGGAACATCCACCATGCTACCTACATGCCTCTGCTCTTAGAGATTTACTTGGGAGCAGAATTACTGAGTTGCAATGTCAAAGGGCTAGGTGAAAATCACGATCAGAACTAACTCAGGAATCGTATAAGAAAGGACCCAGTTCTGCACACATTAGAGGTCAGCTTGTTCCTTATATCTCAGTCCTATAGAGCCAGTCCTCGATTTTTCAGCTTTAAAAATTCAGTTTTATCAGTTCTGCCAGAGATGATCTGCCCCAATGAATTGATTCACTGACTAAACTCCCAAGAGATTGATTCATAAACCAGAATGTCATTTTCTGAATGCAAGCTGAGAAATATAACAGCCAAGGAGAGTAGCACAGGTCTGTTTGTTGGCCCACACATTCCCTTGCTAGTAGGAAAACTTACTTAGGAAACCAAGTGAGGATTGGCAGGTTGCTTTAGTGGAGTCAAAGCAACAGGAATTAGATGGCTTTAATGTTTAGTGACATCATGTCGTGTTAGCCTGCTGCACCTAAATCGGCCCTGGGAGCGTATGCCAAAGGAACCCAAATATTGATGTCAACCAGTCAGGGGATGGATCTCTTCTGGAATATGTTTGTTGGAAGCACATGGACAGATTTTTGTTCCCTGGCATTTCTTTTTCTAGACCATATGAAGAAGAGCACATTTACATTCATATTTATTAATACAGTATCAAAGGCTGTCATTTCAATAGACTTTCAAACCACGCTGCTCCAAACCTGAAGACTGTCTTCCATGAATTATATTTTAGGGTGATTGCTTTCTTTGTTTTTTTTAAATATTTATTTATTTATTTTTAGTTCTCAACATGGGCGATTGCTTTCTGATGGCCAAACTGTGAGGCATTTTAGTATCATCAGTAAGCTCTCTCCATATGACATGGGAATTGTATTTTCTGGAATAGTTAGTCATTTCCATCGCTGACCTGGTGCTCTGACCCATCTTACCTTGGGATATATACTTCACTGCCCATTGCCTTTAGACATCACCAAGAAAAATAGAACGAGTGATCTCAAGGATGGAATCACAATTTTCACCATTGCTATGAAAAACTATCTCCTTGAATTAGACATCTCTTCTAAACTCTGTCATTCTCTTTCAGAAACTCCTTATTAGAAATGCTACTGAGTCAAATGGGATCATTTATATTGAGGGTAATTAAGGAACAGAGGATAGAGCACTGAATCTGCAGTCAGGAAGACTTGAGTTTAAATTTGGCCTCAGACACTTACCAGCTATGTGACCCTAGGCAAGCTGCTTAACTCTGTCTGCCTCAGTTTCCTCATCTGTTAAGTGAGCTGGAGAAGGAAATGGCAACCACTCCAGTATATTTGCCAAGAAAACCCCAAATGGGGTCATGAAGAGTTGAGCATGACTGTAAACAACTGACCAAACAACAAAATTAGGGGATAGAGCAGGGGTTCTTAACCTGGATCCGTTAACATTTTTTAAAAAAATCGATAAGTAAAATGCCATATACTTGTTTTCTTTTTTAATCATATATATTTATTTTGTAGATTAAAAAAATATGCAATATTCAGAGAAGGAGTCCACAGGCTTCACCAGACTGCCAGAGGGGTCCATGACATCAAAACGATTAAGAAATCTTGGGATAAAAGATGGTGAGGGAGCTTGCCTCTGCAGAAGATGAATGACATGTCAGATCCAAACCTTAAAATTAGATTGCCCATGGCTCTGGTCCATCATAGCGTTTGAATATTGAGTTTTGCCACTCAGAAGTGGGCCACTCCAATGGTCAATTTGTGTGGTCCTCGCAGGGAACTTATTTATGCCAGGAGACTCCAAAGTTTCTAGGATTTTAAAAACCTACACCCTTAAGCTCAGTGGCCTATTAATTGCTCTTGTTTTGGAGACTGGTTTTAGGATCATGTCCTGAAAGCAGCCCGTCCCAGAGCAAAAATGAAAAGCATACCGCCAGTCTAATTGACTTTGTGAGGTTTGGAGGTTGGGCAAAGGGGCTTGGGGTAGGGAAGGGAGCAATACGTATAAAATGGTCCATGGAATTTCAGAGATGATTTGTGTCATCTCTTGGACAGGATAGGTCAGTTCTTATGACAGACTGTTATTATCCTTGGGATTAGTGCTAGGGATAGTGAGATGGGATGGGCACATCTATCATTCTTACATCAATATTTCTCTATTCTGGCTTAGTAGAAGGCCTTGAGTTCCTGGAAATTTGTGCATAGAGCCTGTGGCCATGGAGAGATCTGTTGTTATTATTTTTTATGGTGGGTTGAAATATATTTGGAAGTCATTGGACTGTGGCTGTCCTACATCAAAAGTCATTTCATAACAAAACACCATCATGCCCCATTTATAGAAATAGCTTGCTGTGCTCTGCCTGCTGTGGGCAAACCAAAATGTGATCTTGGAACACAAACAGCCTCACCTACCCCTGAGAAACCAAAGGACCATTGAGGACTCATTTAAAGGCATATGAAGTATATATGTATATATGCATATATGTATATATATATATATACACACATATCATAAAGATGCTTGCTTTTAAGATAAATGAAAAGATAAAATAAAAGACCAACACTTGAGAAGTATGGAAAGAGGACTGGAACGAATGCCAGAGGCCTGATTTCAAACCCCAGTTCTCATGCATAATGCCTGAGTGATCTTGGAAAAGTCCCTTCCACATCCACACCTCCCTATGTTCATTTGTAAAAGAGAGGGTTACCCTAGATAAGAGGTTTTTAACTTTTTTGCATCATTGATTCATTTTGTAGCCTGATGAAGCTTATTCCCAATGCTTAGCGCAGTGCCTGGGGATGTAGTATGTGCTTAATTAATGTTGATTGATTGATAATGTTTCAAAGGCACATTAAAAAAAAATAGAATCACAAATCAAGCCAGTTAGTGAAGACAAAAAATTAGTGAAAATAAAGGTGTTTCTTTTGTTTTCCTCATCCAAGTTCATGGACCCCCTGAGATCTATCCATGGAGTTAAGAACATCTGAATGAGATTTCTTCTAGCTCTAAACCAATAACTATTTACAGAACTTGCTAAAAAAAAATGCCTGCAAAAGATGAATGGGTTTCTTCTCTTCCTCTCCTGTTTTTCTTTCTTTCCCAATCTTACTAGACAGAACATCAACTTGCAACAGAATTAGATGCTGTTACTTTAAAGAAAACAGATTCAGGCTGGAGCTGCAAAGGAACCCCTGGCCATAAAAAGATGCAGCCTTGAGTTGACTATTTTTAGCTAAAGGGAAATGAGTGACCATTCCACTCTTCCCCGCTCCCAGCTGTCAAGAACACAGGGTCCTCACTCAGAGCCCCCAGGTAACATAGCTAACTTCTCTGTTCTCATCCAGCAAGGCCGATATCATGCAGTCTGAGAGGAAGCAGAAAAGAAAGTGAGTTCAGTCACTTGCTGCCTAATTCTCTTCTGGCCCATCTTCATCCCCCTCATTCCTCCTAAACTAGAGCTGGTACTCCTATTCTCATGTCTGTTTTGTGGGTGGCTTGCTTTGTGAACATGCTGAGAGCTTAGCTATTGTGAGAGACTCGCTTCTTTTTCCTGAGGACTCACCTGAAGGATGCTGGGAACTAGATGAAGAGCCGGACTTAGGCTAGAACAATGTGCCCTCCACCCTGGAAGGAGAGCCTTACTTTAACAAATAGTTTAAAGTCAAGTAATAGACTAGCAAAATGAGCAAACAACAGAAAAAATTTCTGACCTTAGGAAGTTACTATGGTGACAAGGAAAATCAAAGCACACCTCGGAAGAAGATAACAAAGTTAAATCTCCAACATCCAAAGCCTCCAAGAAAGATATGAATTGGTCTGAGGCCATGGAAGAGCTCAAAAACAATTTTGAAAATCAAGTAAGATAGGTAGAGAAAAAATTGGGGAAAGAAATGAGAGTGATGCAAGAAAATCATGAAAAGCAAGTCAACAGCTTGGTAAAAGAAATACACACAAAAAAATACTAAAAACTATAAACATGCTAGACCAAATGGTAAAAAGAAATCCAAAAAGCCAATGAGGAGAAGAATGTCTTAAAAAGCAGAATTGGCCAAATGGAAAAAGAAGCACAAAAATTCACTGAAGGAAAAAAAATCTCCTTAAAAAGTAGATTTAGCCAAATGGAAAAAGAGGTACAAACGCTCACTGAAGAAAATAATTCCTTAAAAATTAGAATGGAGAAAATGGAAGCTGATGACTTTATGAGAAATCAAGAAACAATCAAATAAAACCAAAAGAATGAAGAAATAGAAGACAATGTGAAATATCTCATTGAAAAAACAACAGATCTGAAAAATAGGTCCAGGAGAGATAATTTGAAAATTATTAGACTACCTGAAAGCCATGATCAAAAAATGAGACTAGACATCATCTCTTTACCAAGGAAAATTGCCCTGATATTCTAGAACCAGAGGGCAAAATAGAAATTGAAAGAATCCACCAAACACCTACTGAAAGAGATCTCAAATTTAAAACTCCAAGAAATATTATAGCCAAATTCCAAAGCTCCCAGGTCAAGGAGAAAATACTGCAAGTAGCCAAAAAGAAACAATTCAAATGTTTTGGAGCCACAGTCAGGATAGCACAAGATTTAGCAGCGTCTACGTTAAAGGATCAGAGGGCTTGGAATATGATATTCCAGAGAGCAAAGGAGCTACAACCAAGAATCACCTAGGCACAAAACTGAATATAATAGAAAAAACCTGACATTCAGTGAGGTAGAGGAATTGGAAAATGAGAGGATGCCCATCAATTGGGGAAGGGCTGAACAAATTATGGTATGTGATTATGATGGAATACTCTTATTCTGTAAGAAATGATGAGCAGGATGGTCTCAGAAAAACCTGGAAAGATGTACGTGAGCTGATCCAAAATGAAATGTACTATGTACAAAGTAACAGCAATATTGTAATTCATGAGCAGCCATGAATGACTTTGCTATTCTCAGCAATACGATGATCTAAGAGCCCTCTGAAGAACCTACGATGAAAAAATGTTATACATCCCCAGACAAAGAGCTGATGGTGTCTGAATACAGATTGAAACATACTTTTATTGCTTTATTTTTCTTAAGGTTTTTTTGGTCTATCTTTTCTTTCACAATATCACTATTGTGAAAACGTTTTCATGACTACACCTGTATGACCTATATCAAATTACTTGCTTTCTCATTGGGGGTCAGGGAGGAGGGAGGAAGAGAGAGAGAATTTGGAACTCGAAGTTTTAAAAACAAATGTTAAAAATTGTTTTTACATGTAACTGGAGAAAACTAAAATACTAAAATAAATAAATAAAAGGCTTTGCATAAACAAAACCAATACAACCAAAATTAGAAGGAGAGCAGAAAACTGGGGGAAATTTTTACAGCAAGTATTTCTCATAAAGGCTTCATTTTCCAAATATATAGAGAACTGAGTCAGATTTCTAAGAATATAAGCATTCCCCAGTTGATAAATGGCCAAAGGATATAAACAGGCAATTTCAGATTTCTACAGACGAAGAAATTAAAGGTATCTATAGTCATATGAAAAAATATGCTAATTCACTATTGATTAGAGAAATACAAATTAAACAATTCTGAGGTACCACCTCGTATCTATTGGATTGGCTAATATAACAGAAAAGGAAAGAGATAAATGTTCGAGTGGATGTGGGAAAATTGGGACACGAATGCATTATTGGTGGAATTGTGAGCTGATCCAAGCATTCTGGAGAATAATTTGCAACTATGCCCAAAGGGCAATCAAACTGTCCATACCCTTTGATCCAGCAATACCACTACTATGTCTATATCCCAAAGAAATTTCCAAAAGGAGGGTGAGGGAAGAGGACTTATTTGTACAAGAGTATTTATAGCAGCTCTTTTTGTGGTGGTCTAAGAATTGGATATTGAAGGGTTGACCATTAATTGGAAAATAACTACACAAGTTGTGGTATATGACTCTAATGAAATATTATTATGCTAAAAGAAATGATGATGGAAATTCTTAGATGAACTGATACAGAAAGAGGTAAGCAGAACCAGGAGAATGTTATATACAGTAACAGTAATATTACAACAATGCATAACTGTAAATGACTTAGCTATTCTCAGCAATACAATGATCCGAGCCATTGCCAAAGGACTCATGATAAAAAAAAAGTCTATATACCTCCAGAGAGAGAAATGATGAAGTCTGAATACAGATCAAAGCATACTATTTTTTACTTTCTTTCTTCCTTTATACATTCCTTCCTTCTTTTTTCCTTCCTTTCTTTCTTCCTTCTATTCTTTCTCTTTCATGTTTTCTTCCACAAAATGACTAATATGGAAATATGTTTTATATGATTGCACATATGTAACATATATCAGATTGCTTACAGTCTCAGAGAAGGGGGAGGGAAGGGAGAGAAAAACAGAATTTGGAATCAAAATTTTAAAAAATGTTTAAAAAATGTATATGTAATTGGGGAAAAAATAAAATATTATTTAAAAAATAAAATGGCCTGGTTTGTTATTTCTTCCAGAGTCATTTATACTGGAATAGGTGAATTCTGGTGATACAAGATTATAATCCAAAGGGATGAATTCTCAATAAAAGAATTTCAGAATTTTGGCAAGAGGATCCATAGGTACATGAACTATAATAATTAATAGTAATAATAACAGCTAGCATTTATATAATGTTTTAAGGTTTGCAAAGTGCTTCATGTAAATTATCTCAATTAATTCTCACAACAACTCTTGGAGGTAGGTGCTATTATTATCCCCATTCAACAGATGAGGAAATAGAGATAAACAGAGTTTAAGTATCCTTCTTGGTCAGAGGTTCTTTACCTGGGATCTGCCGATTTCTTAATACTTTTATAATTGTTTTTGACATAATTGGTTTCCTTTGAATCCTGTGTATTTTATTTTACGTATGTATTAGAAAACTTTATTTTGAGAAGAGATCTATACATTATACCAGACTTCCAGAGGTATCCACCATTAAGAAAATAGTTAGAATTCTGCAGCTCTAGGTAAGTATTGGGTATATCTAGGTGCAGAGTTGGTCCTTGCTGCATATTACTTCCTTTCCCTAAACACTGTAAATTTCCACCATATAAGAGAAAGTGTCTATGGGGTTATCTGGGATACCAGCTAGTTTTCTTATGACCAATCTATAGGGCGTTTTTTTTTGTTTTTGTTTTGTTTTGTTTTGTTTTTAAATAGACTTGTTTTGTTTCATTCTTGATCATGGTTATTTCTCCTTTCCAGTATGTTCATCTCCCTTAATAAAATTGAAAGGAGGTGGACTGAATAATATTTGGCCATTATTTTTGGATTTCAGTTGCTCCTTCATCTCTCTCCATCTAAAAGAGCAATTCTAAGGAATTTGCTGACAATGGATAGGAGGTTTTAGGGGCAGAGTGAGCATAAAAAAAATTGAGACTGAATATGAAAAATATTGAGAAGCTTCTTAGGAAATTTGCTTCTGGCAAATTCCTCCATGATTTTCTCTTGTTCTGCTCCTTTGAGGTCTCTTCAGTTTTAAGTCAGGAGATTATTTTTCCCCCCTAGGAGCCAGTGTTGGCCTCTTGCTCGCCTCTGGAATTTCTAGTCCCAGCTGCTACCACTCAGCCCAGCTGTTCCGCCATTGTCTGTCAGAAAGACACAGCTTAAAGAACAGACTAGCAGATCATCCCACTGCTATTCACTGGATAGGCTTTCAAATCAAGAAGCAAGGATTGCCTGAGGCTGTTTGTGGGGTAGGAAAGAAGGCCTGGATGCCACTGAGCCTAGCAGGGCCCTAGAGGGAACAGACAGAGAGTTAGACAGGAAGAGGATCTGGATGACACATTTTGATGATGTGCACATTTTCCATAACCAAATGGTGAAGCATAGCCAATACATCTAACAGGTGCTAAATAAACCCTAAACAGATGTGCTCCCTTAGCCCGTGGGGAGTGTCATGAGAGCATTGCAAGGGAGGGTGCCTGGGAGAGCAGACAAAATACCTGAGTGTTTCTACAGCAGAATTCACCTACGGCAGGGGTCGGCGTACAGTACAGTACAGAATACACCCTACAGCAGGGGTCGGCGACCTTTCCAGAGTGGTTTGCCAAGTTATAGTTGTTCACTCCCTTATAAGCTGTGGGATGTGGTGACAGCTGTCTATAAGCCCAAGGAGCCCCCTCCCCCCAACACCACCCACCTCCACCTCCACCACCACCACCACCCTCCATGCTGCTCCCTGCTCTACTGGGCTGGCTAAGCTCATTCATAGAGATATAGAAGAGGACACCAAAGAGAAACCATCCCTTAAGCCTTAGGTTCAAGGCAGTTCCAGCACCAATCCTGGAGTAGGATTGGCTTTTGGTACTATGCAAAGAGAGTTGGGTTTGGGGTCAGAGAATCTAGGCTTAAATGCTACTTGTACCCACGTATCATTGAGGGTAACCAACAGGTCTCAAACATCTCATCGAGTTAGGGGGGTGTCTACTCCAAGAGTGTAAAGACTTCCCATGTTGGAATGGGCAGATGAGAACAATTTGTTTCAATGATCATGAAGATGGCTGAAGTAGGCTCTGTGGATGCTTAGAGCTCAGTCAGACAGTAAAGAGGCCAAGGTCATCCACTGTATCCAAGTCCATCACCAGCCATCTTGACTTTTGTCTTGTCCGGTCTGGTCTCATCTTGTCACTGGACTTCAATGACTCTGGAAGAGAAAGTGAGGCTGACAGCTGTGCGACTCTGCCTCGCTTAAATGCAATTCACACACAAGTCAAGACATCTCCTCGTAAATTGGTCCTCTTCGCAAACGAGGGACAAACAACACTGTTGAGCAAAAGATTTACCATCTCCGTGCCCCTGTTTCTCTAGCTAGAAAATGAGGAGATCTACCTAGATTACCTCTGAGGTCCCTCTCAGCTCTAAATTTCTGACCTGATGATCCTAAACCACATTAGTACTTGCTATCTATACCTACCTGGGTAACTTCAGCTACCATATCACTAAAAATGTATTGAACATCACTTATTTTATACACGTAATGCAGTTTGTCAATCTTTATCCCACGGCATCCTTCTCAGGGTTAAGAGACTTGAGCAGGGTCACACAGCTAGTAAGTATCTGAAGCCAAATTTGAATTCAAGTCCTCCTGGTGCTAGGGCTACTGCACCACCTAGCTGCCCCAATATCTTTCTAATTTGAGGCAACTAGGGGTTGCAACGGAGAGAGCACTAAGCCTGAATCCAAATCTGATCTGACTTAGATACTATTTGTGGGGTCCTAGGCAAGTCACTTAACCACTGTCTTTCTCAGTTTTCCCAACTGCAAATCAGGAATAAGAATGGCACCTACTCCCAGGGTTGTTGTAAGGACAAAATGAAATAGTATTTATAAAGTACTTAGCACAGTGACTAGCACATAGTGCTTTTTTAATGATTGTCTTTATATGTCAATTTTCCAATGTAATTTCTATTGAGTACCAGAGGAATAATATACTATAGTAGAAACAGAAGCAGATTTGAAGTCAGAGGACCAAGGTTCAAATTTGAGCTCTGGGACTTACTATCTATGTGGCCTTAGATAAGTCATTTTCTATCCTCTGGCTTTAGATCCTTCATTTGTAAAATGAGCTTGATGGACTAGTTGACCTCAAAGGTTCAGCCCAGCTCTAGCTTCTGTGAAGAACAGTGCTGGTAGAGACAACGAAGAACAAAGAAGTGTTAAATAAATATTCAAGTTCTAAGATGAGAATGAATAATGTTACAGAAAGAAGCCTGGAGTCAGAGTTTGGAGACTTTACTGTGCTTTGGACACTTTGGGTCAGTTGCTTCACTCCTCTCAGCCTCAGTTCCCTCTTCTGTAAAATGAAGGAGTTGGAATGGATGACCTGTATGATCCTTCTAGTTTCAGCATTCTGTGACTCTGGGGAGAAGGAAGTCAATTTAACAAAAGGTTAGATACAACCTAATAGGTTTTGTTGAAATTTGAAACAAATAGATAAATGGCCCTGTGTTACCTAGATACAGTCCCTCATCACACCTCACACCTGGACTATTTTGACAGCCTGCTGGTGGGACTCCTCCCTGTCTCAAGTCTCCTTATTCATTCCACTCTCTACTCAACTGTCAAACTGGTCTCTCTTAAGCTCCTGTCTGACTATGACACCCTTACTTAATAAAATTCAGTGGCTCCCTATTACCTCCAGGAGAAAATATAAAGTCTTCTGACCCCTTCCCACCTTCCTAGCCTTCTTATAGCTCGTTCCACCATAACCATTCTCCATATTCTGCAATCAAGCGACATTGGCCTCCTTGCTCCTCACACTTGACACTCCATCTCCCGAGATTCTGGCATTTTCACTGGCTATGTCTTCTGCCTTCAACTCTCACCCTCCTCACCTTCACTTCATGGCTTTCTTCAAGTCTCAGCTAAAGTACTACTTTCTTCTGCAAGAAGCCTTTCCTGGTCACCCTCAATGCAAAGCTTTCCCTCTATGAATTATCTCCAGTTTATCCAATATATAGCTTATTTAAACACAGTTGTTTGCATGTTCTCTCCCTTGTTGGACTATGATTTCCTTGAAGACAGGGACATTTTGGGGGGCGGCTGTTCTTTGTATCTTTAGAGCTCGTCACAATGACTGGCACATGGTAGGTGCTTAAGAGAGCTTTTTGCCTGATTATGCTGATGCCTTCCTAGATTGAAATATCTGGATAAGACAGATTTGTATTGAACTTTGGTTGTCTGAATGAATGACCTTAGGACCTCAGACAGGGAAGGACAGCTGGCAAGTTGTTTTTGTTTGTTTATTTATTTTAATTTGGTAACTTAAGTGCTCTTTAGGGAAACCTTTCAGGCTGTTAGGCCCCTCTGAAAGGCGCTGGCTTTTGTTTAGAAAGATATAATTGCATTTATATTGCCCAGAGAGGTTCTGGGGTACAGGTGAGGAAGAGATGCTGGAGTTGGAAGCTGGGAGAGTTGGAAAGGGAGAGAAACCAATGATGAGGCCTGATGAGCTGTCTTCCCCATCAGGTCATTTGGAAATGGAGAGCTAATGTACCCAGGGGAGGCAGGGGGAAGAAAGGAAGGGAAGAGTGGGAAAGGGCTGAAGGGCATGTCCTTTACTCCAGTTCTGCCATCCCTTCCCCCAAGAGAAGCTGCTTTTAATTAGACAAAGAAGGAGATTCAAAACAGCTGGTGGGAAGGGTGCTTGCTCTGGAGGGGACAGAGTCTCTTCCCATGAAAATGAAGGGTGGATGGTGGAGAACTGGGGTCATGGAGAATAAGCCAAAAGCCAGTAAAGTGAACATGCTGAAAGAATGGCTGGTCTTCATAGGGAGCGATGAACCTTCTTAGTCTGTTTCTTCTGCCATAGATTAAATTGATCCTTTCTCCCCAGCACAGTCCTTGGACTACCTTCCTCCAGAGTCATTCAATAAGTATGTATTATTAAGTGGTTACTGTGTGCCAGCCCCTTGATATACAAAGGCAAAAACCTGTCCCTGCCCTCAAGGGACTCAACATTCTAATGAGGAAGACAGACGATATGCAAACAACCATGTACATACAAGACACATTCTTGTAAATATATTTAATATGAGATCATCTCAAAAGGTACAAGCAGTAAGAGCAAACACCACCTTTTAGAGAAGAGAACCAAGCAAACTAAGAGGAGGAGATGAGGGGGCAGACTATTTTAGGCATAGGGGTCAGCTAACTCAAAGTCATGGAGAGAGAATAGGAATGCATAAGGATTTAGGAGCCAAGGATTTGGACAGTCTAATCTTTTGACATGGGCAGCAAGGGGTAGTTTGTAAAGCCATTTCACATGAATCTGCAAATTCTTTGGGATCAGTACAATCAGCTTTGTTTTGTTTGGGGAGAGCCTACTTCATTCATCCTCCTGCCAAATAATCACCTTCCCCTTTTCCCTGGTTCCCACCTCTTCCAAAAGGCTTTCTCTGATTTTCTGTAGATAAGGAGAAATTACCTCCAACTCCCATCCCTCAGAAAACCAGAGTACTAATAGTTGTTCTAATCCTTAACAAATTCATAGAAGTCGAGGTTTGAATCCTGTCTCTGACATTTATTAGTGACACTGGGCACAATAGCTAGCATTTCTTCTTGTTGTTGTCTGTCCTTCTTTCTCAAAGAGGACCAATAACATCAGAAATGGGTCTTGACTTGCAAGCTACCATTTATAGAGAGCTTGAAGGTCCGCAAAGCACTTTCCAAAGGTCTCATTTTTATCCTCTCAACAAAAGTGGGAGGTGGGTAAAATTAATATCCCTGTTTTACATATAAGGAAACTGAGGTAGATCAAATTTAAGTGACTTTACCCGATGAGGCTAAATTCAAACAGGTCCACTGCTCTACCTAGAGGCTACCTACCTACACCCTGACCCAGTTTCTTCATTTGATAAATGGGGATGAGACTACCCCTAGTACTGACCACAAAACATCGTGAGAATCCAATAGGCTATTACTGTGTGAAAAGTACTCTACAAATTTCAAGGTCCTGTGTAGATATTACCACTATTATTATTATTTACATTGGACCCTTTCTATATTCAGGCCTCTACTTTGTTGGCTCATAATCCGAGCTCCTCAAAGTGAATGGGAGGCCCTGTATGCTAAAATGATTAAAGCTGGCTTGGAGGGAAGAAGTGATGACAAGGGGACAGACTTTCCTCTAATTAGCCCCTTCCCCAGGATGCCATGAAATAAAGCCTCTAAGATTCAAAACAGTTACATGATGTCTAGAGTATGTTCAATTTCTTATCCCACTTCTGTCTCATCAGAGGTTTGATTAGGATGAGTCAGGTTTCCCAATGAATTAGTTGGATTGGAAGTAGAATCTGTAGCAGGCAAGTGATTTCTTGATTCTTAATTTGTGACAGTGCTTTTGAATTAAGTTGTGAACCAAGGCCAGGGCAACCAATTTGGCCTCATTTTCACATGTGCCAGTAGGCTCACAAACATTTCCGCCAGCCTCTATAATCCAAACACAGCTCTCTAAATTGAGTTTAGCTTTGTCTTAGAACCAAGGTATTCAATGCATTTTCTTGTCTCAGAGACGAGGGAAAGAGAAGTCATGCCTTCTAAATTGGCCTGACTCAGTTCTTCTGGAGTTCTGGGAAGGAAGATGGTAGACTAGTTTCCCACCTTCCCTCTGACCACTCCTGAAGCTTTGGACAACTTAGATGGTAGAATTCCCAGAGCCCATCTCCCAAGGGAACACTTTCTCTAGGGATCCAATGGAAGCAAATGAGTCTTGAGAGAGTCACAATGTGCTTGCACAGGACACCTGAGAGTAGAAATACATACTAGCAAACTGAATCAAAGACTCCGCACCAATTGTACACAGACTGCTTTGCTGTATACTTGGCCTCTGTAGAATGAAGTCTGATATTTTCAAATCACGACATTTCTTAATGCTGGGGCCACTATTAAATACTCTGTAAGTAATTAGCAATGCTTGTAGAGTATAGTTCCCTGAAGCTGTATACTCAGGTGGTGAAAGCTCCTTCCCACCCCCTCCCTCAATTCTATATTGCACCAGAGTGCCATAGCCCTTGTCCCTTCCTATATTTTGTTGATAACTACACAGTAAAAAAAAAAAAAAAGTAGCAGACCCACCCAGAGCTAGGACAAGGTATTTGTTCACCGTAAGCAGATTTTTTGAAAATGACATCCTAGGTCAGGCATGGTAGTGTGGCTTGGAATATCTACTACCAGGGAGACTGTGGCAGCTGGATCTTTGGGTTTCAAGAGTTCCTCATTTTTGTCAAGGAGGAAACCAGGGACCAAAGAAAACTGATGTGTGAGCTCCCATAAGTGTGAAGTAGCAGATACGGAGTAAGAATGCAGGTTTCCATTTAGGACTTCCAAGAGCCAAGAAGGTAGAGTAAGCAGGAAATCATCATAACTCTTCCATATTCATCTCCAAACAACTATAAAATAGCATCCCCAAACAAATCCTGGAACACCAGAACCAGGAGAACCCAAGAAACTTGGAAGATCGGCAGGAAAGGTCTGTATTCCTCAGGTAAAAGAGGAGCACAGTCCAGGACAGGAAGCATCCTAGCAAGGCAGCAGCAAGTCTCACCACAGCAAACCAGCAATAGATTCTTAACCCCAGTGTGGTGGAGAAGGCAAATGTCAACACCAGGACCCCACACCTGCCTCAGCATAGCCAGGGGAATGGATAGATTCCATCTCTGAGAACTGCCATATTCTTCATCATAGCCCCAGACAAAGAGGCAACCTCCAGTGGCCAGACAGCCACATGCTTCAGTGTAGCCCCAGGCAAACAGATAAATGCCAACCCTATGAGTGCCTAGGCAAATAGGCAGTCATCAGCTCCAGGCCCCTCCCATGAGCTTCAGCAGAACCCTGGGCAGACAGGTAAACCCAAGCAACCAGACCGCCATGTGCTTCAGTGTAGCCCTCAGGAAATGCAGAAACATGCCACCAACTTCAGTATACTCCAAACCCACCTACCATTAGGTCTTACCACTGGGACCCCAACTCAGCAACAGGTAAGCTGCCAGACCCCTACAGCCTCCAGCAGCTCCAGCTACCACATTGTACCAGACACAAGGGTCCCCCACAGACCTCAGGGCAACACCAATGCATCACCAGGTAAACAGCCAGGGCCTGCAGCCCCTGGAACAAGAAGGCTGAGAGAGTGCCCTTTCTACCCCAGGAGCAGAGTACAAACTTACAAGAAAGGAAAAAGACCAAAAAAGATGAACAAAAAGCAACAACAAAAAGGAATATGACCATAGGAAGTTATTGTGGTGACTGGGAAGATCAAGGCACAAACTCAGAAGAGGGCAAAAATGTCAAAACACCTATGAACAAAATCCCAAAGAAAAAATGTAAAGTGGTCTTAGACTCAGAAAGAACTCATAGAGGAGCTCAAAAACAAAAACAAAAAAAGCTTAAAAACCATATAAGAGAGGTAGAATAAAAATGGGAAAAGAAATGAGAGTGATACAAGAGAATTATGAAAAAAGGAGTCAATCGGATGGAAAAAGAAACAACTGCTTAAAAATTAGAATTGGCCAAATGGAAAAGGAGATAGAAAAGTTAACTGAGGAAAACAACTCCTTAAAAATTACAATTGGGCAAATGGAAGCTAATGACACTGTGGGACATCAAGAATCAATCAAACAAATTCAAAGAATGAAAAAATGGAAGAAAATGTAAAATACCTCATGGGAAAAACAACTGATCTTGAAAATAGATCCAGGAGAGACAACACCATAATCAAAAGGTGAACCTGGACAGCAACTTTCAAGAAATCATTAAGGAAAACTTTCCCGATGTCCTGGCACCAGAGGGTAAAATAATCGTCAAAAGAATCCACCAATCACCTCAGGAAAGAGTTCCCAAAATAAAAACTCCAAGGAACATTACAGCCAAATTTCAGAATTATCATGTCAAGGAAAAAATACAACAGGTGACCAGAAAGAAATAATTCAAATACTGGGGAGCCACAGTCAGGATTACACAGGACTTGGCAACTGCAGCCTTAAAAGATTGGAGATGATGGAGAACATGATATTCCAGAGGACAAAGTTGCTAATACTACAACCAATCACTTTCCAGGCGAAATTAAGCATAATGCATCAAGGGAAAAAAATTAGTTCTTCAATGACATAGAAGGATTTCAAGGTTTCATCAAAGGAAGACCAGAATTAAACCAAAAACTCAGTTTGCAATATCAAGACCCAACAGAAGCATAAACAGGTAAAGAGAGAAAAGAAAACATATGGGATTTAGTAGAGCTTAACTGGTTATATCCCTACATGGGAAGATGATACTTGTAATTCTTAAAAATTGTATCACTAATAGTACTGCTAGATGGAATATGCATAGACAGAGGGTATGGGTATAAGGTGAATTTGAGAGAATTACAAAAAAATTAAGAGATGAGAAAGAGGAGTACACTGGGTGCAGAAGGAAGGGAGAGGTAGAATGGGGTAAATTATTTCACATGAAGAGGAACAAAAGACTTATTGCAGTGGAGGGGAAGATGCAAGGTGGGTGATGAGCATTGCTTGAACCTTACTCTCATCAGTATTGGCTCAAAGAGTGAATAGTATATAGAATCAGTTGAATATAGAAATCTATCTTGTCCAACAGGAAAGTAGGAGGGGAGGAGATTAAGTAAAGGGGGGGAGAGACCGACAGAAGAAAAGCAAATCAAGAGAGGTGGTAGACAGAAGTAAAACACTGGTGAAGAGGAAAAGAGTGAAAGGAGAAAGAAGACAAATAGGAAGAAGAATAGGATGGAGGGAAATATATAGGTAGTAATCATAACTGTGAATGTCAATGGGATGAACTCTCATAAAATTAAAGCAGATAGCAGAATGGATTAAAAACCAGACTCCTACAATATGTTGTTTACAAGAATCATGTTTAAAGCAGAGAGATATATACAGAATAATGGTAAAAGGCTGGAGGAGAATCAATATGCTTCAGATGAAGTAAAAGAAGAAGAAGAAGAAGAAGAAGAAGAAGAAGAAGAAGAAGAAGAAGAAGAAGAAGAAGAAGAAGAAGAAAAGCAGGAGTAGCAACCTTGATCTCAGACAAAGCCAAAGCAAAAATAGACCTATTTAAAAGAGATAAGGAAGTAAACTACATCTTGCTAAAAGGTGCCTTAGACAATAAAGCAATATCAACACTCAACATATATACACCAAGTGTCATAGCATCCAATTTCTTAAAGGAGAAGTTAAGTGAGTTACAGGAAAAGACAGCAAAACTATAGTAGTGGGAAACTTCACCTGTCCCTGCTCAGAACTCAATAAATCCAACCGAAAATAAACAAGAAAGAAACTAAGGAGGTAAATAGAATATTAGAAAAGTTATATATGACAGAACTTTGGACAAAACTGAGTGGAAACAGAAAGGAATATACATTTTTCCAAGCAGCATATGGCACCTACACAAAAATTTACCATGTAATAGGGCATGAAAACCTCAAAATCAACTGCAGAAAGGCAGAACCAGGAAAATATTGTACACAAAATCAACAACATTGTGTGATGATCAACTATAAATGACTCAGTTCTTCTCTGAAGCACAATGATCCAAGACAAATACAAATGACTCATGCTTTCCACACTCAGATAAAGAACTGATGGACTCAATGTAGATGGAAGCATTTTTTTTTCACTTAGTTTATTCTTTTTTGCTTTTTCCCTTTTGTTCCATTTCTTCTCTCACAACTGTGACTAATGTGGAAATATGTTTTACATGACATTGTGTATAATCTATATCAAATTGCCTACTATTTTTGGAAGAAGGGAGGAGAGGGAGAGAGAAAATTTTGGAACTCAAAATTTTGTAAAATGGACGCTAAAATTGTTTTGAAATGGTAATTGGGGAAAAATAAAATACTATTAAAAAAGAAAGTAGGTCCCCTCAGCCCAGAGAATTAGACCATACTGCCTATTCCCATTCAGATTTTTTAAAGAGAACATCATAGTGAAAAAGATCAAAAAGTTAAACAACAAAGCTCCAAAGAAGTGGCAATGAGCAACGTGATCAAATTGGAGAAAAACACACATTTTTCTTTCAGATACTTCATTCACTTAATGAATGTTTTATTAAAGTACCTACTATATTCCAGAAACCATGCTAGGTATTTAGTTCAGAAAAAAAAAAATCAACGAGCCATGATTATTTGTCTGCCTAGAACTTGAATACCCCTCTCTTTTCTCCTTCCCAATTCCTCCCATTCCATCTGCGTCCTTCCTCCAAGGTCCACCTCAAATGCTACTTCTTTCTTGAACTTTTCTCTTATTTTCAGTCTAACCCCATCTCCTTATGGGAAATAATAGATAGACCAAAGATAGAGCCTACCTAGATCTCTCACTCCTCTGAAATTTTATAATACTTTGAGTTTTGGAAAAAGGAAGCAGGATGACCTTAGGGCAGAAATGAGACCATAAATAGAGGTGAGTTATTGAGGTTCCGAAGAAAATAAAAAATTTTTCCAGTGATTACAAGAGGGAATGTGACAGGGAGTTTATGAAGGATGTATAAAGTAATATCCAAGCAGCAATAAGAGACCAGCTGAGATTTATTTAACATGAATTTCTTGTAAATTCAATCAAAAAGGTTTTCTGATTTTCTCCAAATAATGGCTGACAGCTCGAAAGTATAAGTGGGGAACATAGTTGATAGGGAAGGCTTACTCAGTGTTGGATTAACAAGATAGATGTGATGGAAGGTCAAGGTGGCAAGTGATTCTAAGATGCTAGTAAAAGCACCATTGAAATGACAGACCCTAGAGTTCATCCTATGAAGAGAGAAGGGTAGCTAAAAAAATAGTTATCTGCCCTTCATGGCTCAAGTATTCTTTCCAAAGGGCCCTTAAACAAGGTTTACACCCTCAGAATGCCCTATACCAGACTCAAGATGTACATACAGTGGGGGGTCAATGTCATTCATGCTGGAACTTCTATCAATGGCATATTGCCCTTTCTTCTTGACTTCCTAAATGCACATCTGGTAGCCAGGTGAAATCAGATATTAGAAGAGTTTATGTCACTTTTACCCACTTACCAAGATATGCATTGCCAAAGGGTGTTGAGGAGAAGCAATCACCTAGGCAACTAGGGGACAGCATCCATTGGGGACACCTCCCTGATGGATAGCACATGGAGAGGAAAGCTGGAGAATATCATCTTCAGGAAATCTTTAAGGAGTTATGGCATACAGCCTGGTGTAGTGGGCAATGCACTTAGCTGGAAGCCACAAGTCTCTGGTTCCTTTGCTGGTTTTGCCATTAACTACCTGTATAGTCTTAATCTCTTCTATTTCTCTTAAATCCCTACAATTTTTGTCTTTTATCATGTCCATTTTTTTGCATGAAAATTTCCCTTGGTATCTCTAATTTTCTTGAAGAAATCTCTTGTCTTTCTCATTCTGTTGTTTTATTTCTTTGCATTACTCATTTAAGAAGATCTTATCTCTCCTTGCTATTCTTTGGAATATTGCATTCAGTTGGGTATATTGGTAAATCTTTCCCTTTCTCCCTTATGTTTCACTTTCTTCTTTCCTCTGCTATTTGTAAAGCCTCATCAGACGGCTATTTTGCTTTTTTGCTCTTCTTTTTCCTTGGAATGTTTTCTGTTCCTGCCATCTGAACAATATTGTGAAATTGTACGCATAGTTCTTTAGGCATGCTATCTATCAGGTCTAATCCCTTAAATTTATTCATCACTTCTATTTCATATTCATAAGAGATGGTATTTAGGTCATACCTGTATGATCTCATGGTTTTCCCTACTTTCTTCAATTTAAGCCTGAATTTAGCAACAAGAAGCTCATGATCTGAGCCACAATCAGCTCTAGATCTTCTTTTATAGAGTTCTGCCTTTGCCTGCAAAGTATGTAATCAATCTGATTTCTATATGGACCATTGATGTCCATGCATAGAGTCTCCTTTTAGGTTGTTGAAAAAGAGTGTTTGCTATTACCAACAAGTTATCTTGATAAAACTCTATTAGTTTTTTTCCTTCTGTCTTTCAAATTGTGGTGCTGGAGAAGACTTTAAGAGTCCCTTGGACAGCAAGGAGATCAAATCAGTCAAGATTTAAAGAAATTAGTTCACGCTATTCACTAGACGGTCAAATACTGAAGCTGAAGCTTAAATACTTTGGCCACATAGTGAGATGGGCCTCATTAGACTGATGTTGGGAAAGGGGTACAGCACAGGATGAGATGGGTGGATAGTGTCATGGAAACAATGAGCATGAACTTGGACAGACTTTGGGAGATAGTGGAAGACAGAAGGACCTGGCATGCTGTGGTCCATGGGGTCACAAAGAATCAGATATGACTGAACAACAACAAACCTGTATAGCCTTGGGCGACTCAATTTTTTCTGGGCCTTAGCTTGCTCATTTATGAAAGTAAGTAGTTGAGGAAAGCAACCTAGATGGAGATTTCAGATTATGAAGAGTCATCTAAAAGGACATAGCACACAAGAGGAAGAAGAGATCTGGTCCCCTTTTTTGTTTCCAGTCTTTCTAAGTACGGGTAAGTGCACTGAAATACTCTGAAAATTACCTTTCAGTACATTGATAGATGCATTATCTCACCTGTCTGGATAATTATGCAGGTCAAAAATGCATCCAAATTCTCAACTTTTATATCTATATTGTACCATGAACTTGAGGTCTGTGAACTTTAAAAAAAAAAACCCAAAACAAAACAAAAACAAAACATGTTCACTGTGTTTTTCTATAAACTCGCCATAAAAAATCCACCCAGAAACCTAGAGGCCTTCCTATTGTTTATATACTATTCAATACATAACAATGCACACTTGGATTATTATCAGTTATCTTCTACTCTTGTTGCATAGCCAGCTCCATTGCCTCCCACTTTTCTGGTCATGTAATGTTCTGTTCAATGCTATCTTTTATAACACTTCCTGTGTACAAATTCTCCTTTTAACATGATGCATTCTACTTATACCCACCAAAGTTATTCAATTTTTCTTCACCCAAATCTTGATTCCAAATTATCACCCTGTTAATGTTATGGCCCTAATGCAGGAAAACAGAGGAATCCTGGAAACAGGTGAAGACCATATGGACCTTCTGGATTGACCCTCTTCTGGTTGCTTTTAATCTCACCTTGCTGATTTCCCCACCAGGTCCCAGAATCTGCTTCCCCTCCAGATGTAGAGCCATGTCTCCCCTGATCTCATTAAATCTCTGTGGCTCCGTTGCCTTCTCTGACAGCCTCTTCCACATGTTTATTACCTTCTGTGAGGAGTAGCCACCATATGGACAAGTCACTGAGTGATTTTCAGGCTCCTTGCAAGGCCACACATCTTGAAGTGCTGTAAAATCCCAGACTTCTAGAGCTGGCAGGACCCTTGAAAGGTCATCCTGGCTATCCTCCTGCCTCCAACAGTGAGGTGTCAGAAACCTAGAATGTTAAAACTGGATAGGAGATTAGAGCTCATCTAGTCCAGGGGGTCTCAAGTATTTTGTGTGTCAAAGACCCTATTGGCAATCTGGTAAAGCTTGGGACCTTACCTTGGAATGAGATTGTTAAGTGCATAAAAGGAAAGACATAGGATTACAAAGAAAATCAATTATATTAAATTACAGTTATCAAAGTTTTTTGTTTTATTTGGGTTTTTTTTAAAGTTCACAGATCCCAAGTTAAGGTACCGTTTCATGATACAAACAAGGAATCCTAGAAAGGCAAAGTGCCAGGCCTCAGATCACAAAAAGCAAAGGGAGAATTTGAACCTGGTTTGGTCTCTAAGTTCAAAGTTATTTCTTCCATGTTCATATACTGATAGCAAATACATAGGAATTCCTCTAACTGTTACGAAAGATTTCCAAGTAAACAGATGCTAGTCTCTTCACTCCCCTCCTCCTTCTCCCCTGCCTCTCCATTATATACATAGACATAGATATGAATATATAGATTATATACAATACACATACAGATATACATATATATGTATATATGTATCTAAGTGTGTATACAGATATGTGTAACAGCAAGCATCCTAGCACACCCAGGATGGCCTGATAGCACAGGTTCTTTGATCTGCTTTTCTAAAGGAAAGACAGCTTTTAAAGGGGTCAACAATCTTACTTTAATTACAGATAAACAGAAAACATAAGCAGAGAAATTAGCACAGAGATTCAACGGACAGGGCACCAACTGTCTGAACAAAGTAATACAACCACTTGCATACACGACCACATCTGGGGAGCACTGACATCTGAAGAGTCGGCAGTGGGGGGTGGGGAGGGGGCTCTTAACAAATGGCTCCCTACTCAGAGTTCCGTCCAAGGAATCAAAAGGCCCTTCTCACGAGCGAGCCCACGAAGCAAAATCTCACCTCAGAATATATATACACTTTTAGCTAACAGGCTCAGAACCAGAAGGCATCACAGAGATTCCGTGCCTAATTAGCATAGTTCTAAAAGGTGTGAAAGGCTTCCTCCAAGCAGGCCTCCCCATAACGAAGGTTAGGCACAAATAGTCCACATGAATATTTGGGTATGTGTGTGCATGTATATGTTTATGTGTGTGTGCAAATATACACATTTGTGAATATATGTATATATACACATGCATATATACATGCATGTGTATATAAACATATATGTATTTACGTAATATTAGCTAATATATAAATATGACCCATTTTATCTAAGATAAAGTCTGTTTTATATAATATATAAAATATGATCCTTTATCTAATAAAAGCTTTTAGATTTATAGTTTTAATCAGAAAAGGTTCCAAAGGCCATCCAATCCAATTTCTTCATTGTATAGATGAGGAACTGAAGTTCAGGGTGGTAAGAGGATCTATCACAGGCAGTGAATAGCCCAGCCTGGAGCATACCTGTGAAACAGAAAGTCACTTATTGGATTGAAACAATCATAAAGACCGAATGATGCCCTGAAACCCAGCTCTCACCCAGGAGCAAAGTTGGGTCATACACGTTGAGAGACAGGACCCAGACCTTCTCTTCCTCTGCTCATGAGATTCAACACAGATAGGAACTCTGAGGTCATCCTGTCCTTGCTGAACAGGAACAAATCACATTGACATTTTCTGTGTTTCTCATTCACTGTACTTGTCCTTTATTCTCCCTTTCCTTCAACTTTTAATATTTTTCCATTTCTCCATTTCCTTTTCTATTTCTTTAATCAGAAACCATTTCCTCTATGGACAGATCCTTAGGCTTCACCCTCCCCCTCCTCTGCCAGGGTGTGAGTGATCTCTCTCCTGTTAAATTTCTCCTTGCACTTTACCTGGATCTTTGTACTTAGTACATCATCCCTTATAGTTCCTTATGTGGGTTGCTTTCTCCCACTGATAGCCAGCTTCCTGAGCTCAGGGCCCAAATTGATCTGTGCTTAAATCCCCAGAGCCCAAGCACAATGCCTAGTGCATAGCAAATGCTTAATAAGGATTTGTTAAATGGCATTGGATTTTCCTTTAGGGTGTGACTTTAAACAGTTCTCACCTCTCTGAGTCATGTTTTCCAGATCTATAAATGAAATGATAAGATTAGATGATCTCCAAAGCATAATAGTTGGATCTATTTAGATTAGTCTAAATATATATTCATAAATACACATATTTATATCCAACTATTAGGCCTTTGGGCAAGTCACTTAACCTTGTTTGCTTCAGTTCCTTATCTCTAAAATGAGCTGGAGAAGGAAATGGCAAACCACTCCAATATCTTTGCCAAAAAAACTCCAAAAGGGATCATGGAGAGTCAGACATGACTGAGTAGTGAAACAAGAACAATAATTGTGCCTTTACCTCCCTTTTCTACTCACTGCAAATCAGGAAGGTCAACAAGTCAACACTTATTGAGTCAAGCATTTATTAAGCACCTACTATGTGTTAAGAACTGCATATATAAAGAAAGGTCAAAAACGAAACAATCTCTGCTCTCAAGAAGACCATAGTCTAATGGGGGAGACAATGTGTGAACAACCATCTAAAAGCAAGACATGTATATAAGAGTATTTAAATACATATGTGTATAATATGCATATACATATTTATATAATAACATGTATACATATAATATATAGTAGAGAAAGAGTTTAATTAGTATTATTAACATTTCCTCCATCATTTGGCAGCCCCCTTAATGCTACTGCCAAAAGCGCTACCTGAGAAATGAAGAAAATATTAATAATTCAGATTAAACTTAAAAGCATGTTATGTGTACTTTGGTGTGGTGGGGGTGGGGAGAGCTAATTGTTAAACATTCACCAACACACCCTTGAGGACCTTCTTGAAGAAGATGGGATTTTGTTGTTTGTTGTTGTCATTCATCCTTTGTTCTCCCTTGAGGACCAATGACTTCAAGAGGGTGATGTCTCAACTTGCAAATGAATTAGATTTAAGCCAGGCAGAGCTGTGCAAAGTCATTGGCCCCATTCTCTCCTCTAGAGTCATTGGAGTCCAGTGGCCAGACATAGGTCAGGACAACTGATGATTTTAACTGGGACCTGAAGGAGACAGGAGGCAGAAATGAGAAGGGGAAAAAAATCCAGGTATGAGGTACAGCCAAGCCAGTGAAAATGTCTATAGCTGAGAGATGGACAGTCTTATGTGACGAGCAGTAAAGAGGCCAGAGTAACTGGGTGGTAAAGGGTGTGTAAAGTAGGAAGACTGGGGGAAGTAGGAAGTGGCCAAGTTATGAAGGGAGGTTGTGAAGAAAAGGTCATCAAGGTTGGGAGAGAGATCTCTCATGAACCCTTCCCCATTTCCCACTCCACTCTGACAGAGAGCAGGGGGCATATGTGTATGACAAAGAAATAGCCAGAGGAGAACCAAAGGACTTTAAAATTGGAAAGGAAACTAGCTGGTGACTGCCCAGCTGGACCTCCTCGTTTTGCAGATGGGAGGACCTGAGACCCAGAGACATGAAATGCTAGGGTTTGAATACCATGTTCTCTGACTTCAGATCCATCAGTACTTTTACCTTACTAAAAACGACTTCCTCCGAGGGGTCCTTTTCATGCATAAGTTCGAAGCTTCTAGGAGAAAGAAGCTGGGAGGCAAGAAAATGATCAAGTTCAAACCTCTCATTTTGCAGCTGGGGAGTCTGAGGACTAAGATGATGGCTTGACCTGTTCAAGGTCACACAGATAGAATCTGAACTGGAATAATAATAATAATAATAATGATAATGATAATGGTAATTGCTAGCATCATTTTATCCTCACAATACTAGGAGGTAAGTGCTATTATTACTCCCCCATTTTACAGATAAGGTAACTGAGGCAGAGAGAAGTTAAGTGACCTGCCCAGTGTTACACAGTTAGGAAGTGTCTAAATCTGGGTTTGAACTCAGATCCTGCTGACTTCACATCCAGACTTCTATCCAAAGTGCCGCCTAGCTGGTGACTAGATCCTGGAAGTTTTTATGATTGGTTTCCATTTGACCAGATTGCCTTTCCTATAATCCACTGGCTTTGGGTCATAGGATACAGGTTCAAATCCCAGTCTTGCCACTAACTACTTGAAGAACTCATAGATATTTGCCAGGAGTATTTCCTCTTGCCAGTGGACAAGATTGCTTTTAAGGTCCCTCATTCTGAATCCATGCTCCTACTAACAAAGGTGCCAGTTGGCCCCAAGTAAGTCTAGATGTTCTTTCCTGCTTCTTCTTCCGCCATATTCACAATACCTGCTTCTGCCACCTGACCGACCAGGTCCCCCCATTCTAGACCTGAAGTGCTGAGCTCCCCCCTTCATTGAAACCCTACTCTTGAAAGCCAGAGTTGGAATGAATCTAATGAACCAGCAGTGTCAAACTCGAATAGAGAACAGGGGCCACTAAACCATACATAAGGATCTCTGTAGGTGCAGATTGACTTAGAAAACTGCATATTAGCATTATCTATGTTGTGTTATATTTTTATTTACTTTATTAAATATTTCCCAATTACATTTTCTTTTTCTAACCAGCAGTCTAGTATTTAATAAATGATTTTCATCAAAGGTGTGAATGACTAATAAGAACTTACTGTGTTACCCATCCTGAAGATCTTTGTCTTTTTGTAAGGGATAATTCCTTCAGCCAAATGCATGAATCACTCATGGTAAAATTTCATTACCTTTTGGTTAGCACAAATAGATGGAAGCAGAGATTTTAAAGTGTGTGTGTGGTGGGGGAGGACCACCTCATTTCAAGCTCCTCCTTACATCGATCCTACCTTAGTTATCATTTCCAACCTCCTTTTGCCTTAGGAAAAGTAGCAGAAGGAAGAGGAAGATTGTTAATTGGATTGAGCTTCTCAGAGTATTGGATGCTTATGGCAGTATTATTTAGATCTGTAACTAGTACAGGGAGAAAAGGGCTTTGCCCCAGGGTAATTATATAGGCAAGGGGGGAAGAGGGCAAAGGAGGAGGCTTCCTTTCCATCTGGAAAGCCACACCTCACATATTGCTCAAATAGTAGGCTATGCCAATGTCCCTGAAAAACCATTCCAGGGGACCACTGCCCTTCTGCTCCTCACAGTGCCTGCCTTATATGTCCTTGTGGGGCTGAAGACCAGACCTTCTAGAGGACAAATTGCTGGCCCTCCCATTTAGACTGTACTCAT
The DNA here is from genome assembly GCA_028646595.1 of Phalanger gymnotis. Classification (NCBI taxonomy): domain Eukaryota; kingdom Metazoa; phylum Chordata; class Mammalia; order Diprotodontia; family Phalangeridae; genus Phalanger; species Phalanger gymnotis. The sequence continues at coordinate 52,763,509 of CM053626.1, read as the reverse complement.
GTCCTCACTGCCTTTGTCTACCAACCCCCTCAACTGCATTTTCACCAACTACAATTTTGGCCAGTTATGGTTCTGTTGGTAGCTGATGTCACTTGAAATTGATTGAAAAATAGTGTAAAAGTACAATAAGAGGATTGTCAGAAGTCAAGGAGAGCCATTGTTCTAGCCTGGCTGGCCAGTTTCTGTAGTATGAGGGTAATCTGCAGGATATGGGATAGAGACTCTCTCCACGTAGTCCTTTCTGAAAAATCTCTGCTTGGCAGGGGAGGTGGGAAGAGGGAGAGGCTAACCTTCCCAAGGCATGTCAGAGGAGGGCTTCCTTTCCTGAGACTATAGAGGGAAATGGGAGAGATGGCCCTGGAGTCCAAAATCTGTAATCTGAACCTTGGCAATGATGTCTTGGGTTTGTCTAGGAGGCCTGCTGGCACGTAAATTTAAGAAATGTTTATTAAATGGCACATGTACACAGAGCTCTGTGCTACTTACCTGGGTAGGTATGAAGCAGAGTTAAGACCTGTTCCCTTTCTTGACAGAAATTATTGTCTAATAAAAGAATCAAAAGCACGAACACATATAAAGACCCTGGTGTCATGGCAAAAAAAAAAGTGTGATAGAGAGGAAATTCAAAGGAACTGGATTAAAAACCTGCCTTTGACACACTCTGCCCACGTGACCCTGGACACATCATTTAATCTCCATGAGCCTCAGTTTCCCCACTTGTAAAATCTGGGCATTGGACCCTGAGGTTTATTTCAGCCTTCCATCTATAATCCTAAGACAGAAGTCTTAGATTTCGAGTCAGAATCTCTGAGTTCAAATCTCAGGCCTGATATTTACTACTGTCTATGTGTGCTTAGATGCATCACATAAGTTCTTTGGTCTCCAGTTTTCTCAGCTGTAAAATTAAGAGGTTTAACCAGATGGCCCCTAAGGCCCCTTTTAGATGTAAATATTAATACATACTCCATGATAAGTGTCTAAGTGGAGCTCAAATAATATGCTATGCTAGGTCTGATGAAGCTAGAAGCCTAAACTACAATGTAGGCTGGGAAGTGTTCATTTTCTCAGTTACTCAATACTCCAGGCCAGGCTTCAGGGCCAGATATTTTCAAGGCCAGATATTTCCAGGACAGGCTGTCACGGGTCTTTGTTTATGACCAAGAGAAGGAAGACAGGCAACAGGGTGGGGTGTTCAGACCTGAGACATTGTGGGTGGAAGGGTTTCCAGGAGAACACAGACAGTCTGATTAGCTCAGCTGGTCAGAGACTAGTGCTAATGAGGCTAAGGTCAGGAGTTCCACCCTCTCCCCTTCCGGCAGGGCATGGAAATCACTCTGTTCTGGGTGGCCACAGACTGCTCTCTGTTCATCTTATAAAAAGTTTGTCATTGGCCCCAACCAGAACCCAGTGAGGTCACAGGATGTAGAACTGGAAGGAACCATAGACGTCATTTAATCTCACAAAACCAAAGGCCAAAGAAGTTCAATGACTTACCCACGGCCACACAGAGAGTAAATAACAGATACAAAATTTTATAACCCCTTGCTCCCACGGCTTTGCTACATCCACCACACTGAAAAATGAGGATGGTTCAGCGCAAACCCAACCCCACTACTGGAAAAACAACTCAGAGCCTAAAGTGGTCACGATGGTTGGTCAGTAGTAACACCTCCCAGTTAAAGATCAGCACCAAAAGTGATCCCAGGCTTTCCTTCTGATTGCCATAGCCTGGAACATCTTGTAACAACAGCCTTGAGAGCTGTCAGGAATCCGTTGTCCTAGGAATTCTATAACAAGCTAAGACTTGTTGATTGCCAGTTGCTAGCCACTTTGATGGCTTCAGCATCCTCTTGCTCAGATATTCCAATATTGGTTATTTCCATGATTCTAACTTCCCACATTTTCTCTCTTCACTACCACATTATGAGATCCAGGGCCTGCGCCAGTATCTTGCCCAGAACTCTAACAGCTGCGGGTGAGCGGCGTGGCCTCACTCTGAGCCAAGTTGTTTTTCTTGTTTGTGTATTCGCTTTTGGAAATGCTGGAAAAATTCATTTGTGTGATTCGAAAAATGACTAGGTGTGGAACATGGTGAGGAAAATACTGACCCGGGAATCAGAAAACCTGGATTCTTGTCCTAGTTCTGTTATGTGCTGTGTGGACTCTTAGACAAATCACTTCCTTATCTGGACCCATTTCCTACTCTCTCATAGGACATAGCTGGGCTAAGTGATATCTGAGGCCTTTTCCTATTTTAGCATTCTATGACTGTCTGTAAAGCAGTGGTTCTAATTGTGTCATGGAAACAAAATCCTTTGGTTCTGATGAAGCATCTTAACTCCTTTCAGAAACATATTTTTATTTTTATTTTTTTGTTTTACTGGAAAACTTTTTATTATAGGTGGAGTGGGATAGCTGGACACAGTTTAGATGATTCCAGTTTTGTTGGCAACATCTAAAGCATCGTATTCAGGAGCAGGTCAGACATAGGCCTTCTTTTCTCCATCAGGCCAGATCAGCATGTTGACCTTGGCCACGTCGATGTCATACAGCTTCTTTACCACCTGCTCCATCTGATACTTGTTGGCCTTGACATCCACAATGAAGACTAGGGTGTTGTTGTCCTCAGTCTTCTTCATAGCAGACTCAGTGGTCAAGGGGAACTTAATGATAGCATAGTGATCCAGCTTGTTTCTCCGAGGGTCACTTTTCCGAGGGTATTTGGGCTGCCTTCAAAGTCTTAGTGTCTTGGGTTGCCAAAAGGTGGGGGATGTTCAGATCTTCTTTTTGTGGCTGTGGACACCCTTTAACACCACCTTCTTGGCCTTCAACACCTTGGACTTGGCCTCTGTCTTGGGTTGGGGTGGGGGGGACAATGGCTTCCTTCTTCGCCTTCAGTGCCATCTTGGGGGAAAAGGCCAGAAACATATTTTTAAATGCATCAAATACAATACATACGATTGCAAAGGAAACCAATCTTATCAAAATATAAAACAAGATTTTTCCCCCAACCAAATTCATGGAGTCCCTGAATTCTATATACGAACACCATTGGATACCATGTTAAGAAATCCTGATCTGCGTTTATGAGAGCAGTTGTATAGTAAACTTGCCAAAATTTACACGTCCACTTCAATTCAATGAATATTTGCTAAATACCTACTATGTGCCAGGCATGGGGAGATACTGAAGACAAAAATGAAAATAATCCCTGTCCTGAAGGAGTTTATATTCTACCAAATGGTTATTTTCAGCTAGGTGACCCAGTGGGGACTTTGAGCAAGGAAACTGAGTTTGCATCCTACCTCAGACATTTCCTTATTATGTGACTCTGGGCAAGGCATGTAAATTCAGCCTGCCTTAGTTTCCTTATCTCTAAAGTGGGAATAAAATCAGCACCTAGCTCCCAGGGTTCTTGAGAGAACAAAATGAGACTTTACTTATAAAGAGTTTTCCAAATCTTAAAGCATTCCATAAATGCTAGTTATTATTAATATTACTATTTCTCTTCAAAATAGTAGTATTTTAATTATTCTGTTATTGTCAAAGACATTTAATAAATTTTCCTTATGCAATTCTCCAATATCCTTTTGAATATGTTTAATGGTCATAAGATTGACTGAAAGGTACCAAGGATACAAGGTCTTGCTATCTTTGCTGATTTCAAAATAGTAAAGTAAAAGACAGATTCATGTACATGCTGAGATCATGCAAGATTCTGTGATGCCTTTGAGATGAGTGTGTTCAAGTGCCCTCTCTACTTAACCATTACCAAGTAAAGTATAAAACAGAAAACGACTCCATCCAGCTATTTCCCATTGCCATGAAAAATGCCTGGAACAGAGCAACTGGAAATCCTAATTATGATGAAGCTTTCTTTGAAGGTAGATTTGATTTCTACATAAAAAGTATTCAGAGCCACCCATCTGAAAAAAGGTAAATGATAAGCCAGGTAACAAGATATTTAATCAGAAAAAAAAAAAACAAAAGTAATGAGTAAATAAAATGGCTGGTAAAATAGAAGCTTCAAAAGTGTTTTGAGTGAGAACCACAATTGGAATAAGTTTATGACTTCCTAAGATGACTACTTGGAAGAAGATAGCACTCATTTGGATGTATAAACCCTGGTTCATTAGAACCAAATACGTGAATGTCTATTCTTGCCACACTACTTTGGTTTCTCATGCCCTGCTTTCCCTGGTGTAGTATCTCACTAATCTTTCCGCATCAGCATTTAATTTGGCTTGCATATATCAACAGTTTCTATCTATTTATCTCCACTTTAGTCACTAAGAGTCATCGTCTCAGCGATTCCATTAGGTTATGCCTACACCACAACAAGCACTGGAAAAATTCATCTGCCAGAAATCCAAATGTTTTATCCACACAGAAAGGAGCTCATTTTTCTCTCAGGATCAGCAACTTGTTTTGTTCATGGGAAGGCCCAGCCTTGGAGGTTTCAGAATTGATCATTTCCTAGAGGCAGCTCTTTGGGATGCTGGTTTATTGAGTAGGAAGGATACAGGCTTTGGAGGATGACCCACAGAGCAAAATTATAAGCTCTTGTCCCCAAGGTGTCTGTCCTCTGTGGTCCAGATTAGCTCCCTCACCTATGGAGAACTACCTCTCGCCTCCTGGGAAATGGTAAGGCTTAAAGAGAGTTTAGCCAATGATTGGCTGATCCCTTGGCAGTAAGGATACTGAGGGAGTACAAAGATTAAGTCCCAGTCAGAACCTGACACTTGAGTGCCTGCAGCTGAGAACTGTCGGTTGACTCTATATAGTATCTGGATGATAAAATTTACAATGTGTTCTGACATCCCTAAAAGCATGGAAGGGAGAAGACAGAGATGTAAATAATACCTCTCATTCCCTGACCTATGTCTGAGAAGTCTCTCTCTCTCTCTCTCTCTCTCTCTCTCTCTCTCTCTCTCTCTCTCTCTCTCTCTCTCTCTCTCTCTCTCTCTCTCTCTCTCTTTCTCCAAATCTGACTTGCATTTTCTCATTCTTGAGAAATTCTCATTCTCATTCTTCATCCAGAAATATCCCCAGGCTGCTTTTTGCCTGAGAGTCACATGAACAAAAGCATGTGATGCTGCAGGACCAGAGGGAGGTAAAAAGAGTATCTCCCACCAGGGCTTCAGCGGCTCATGATCCAGTGTCATCAGGGGATAAGGAAGATGGAAAATAAGCCGTTTCTTTTGCTGACAGTCCATGTCCCTCTCTCCTACTTCAAAATGCAGATAGAAACTTGCTTCCTCCTCCATGAAGCCTTCCCAAAATACTCCTCACCCCTATCCTGGTTCCATAGCTCCAGCAGCTCAGCAGCATTTTTGTAAATAGTCCATCACAGCTGCTCCTAGTTAGGTCCTTGTTTTTGCTTTTCATGTACGTGTGCTTATGTATGTTTTGTAAGCATGTCCTTGTCTTCTCTTGTTCTCTCTCTACTCTGACATCATACCAAACCCACCTGGAGTCTTTTGGGGATCCCAAGCAAATTTAATCACAAAAATTGCAGAATTCTCAAATTTCGGAATTATTTAGAGAAATAATCAACTAGTTTGGAGCATATCTGCAGAACAGAAAAACAAATACCATGCTTGAGAGAATTTTAAAGACTTAAATATGTCCTGAAGTCCAAAAAGGACCCATTTTGGAAGATTGAGGTTGGACTACAATCAACCTGAGACAAGGACCAGTCCTTATCTTATAGAAATCATGGGCGGGATTCGCAGCCGGATGAGAGCCTCCAGATCATTTTGTCCAATCCTATCATGTTATGGAGGAGGAAACTGAAGCCCATAAAAATGAAGCCACTTACTTGAGGTCACAGATGTGGGCAGAGCCTACATTAGAATGAAAATCCAATCTTTTTAGCACTATCCTAAGGGGTGCCAAAAACTTCATAGACCCTGTGTTCTGTGACTACTCAATCAGAGGTGTTTGATCAGATCCATGGATTTCTTTGTTCTGCACCACAGGGATCCCAAAGAAGTACATGACCTTCTTTGTGTAGGACAAGTGTCTAGCCTTAGTGACGGTTTTAGATAGTAGATTGCAAGGAGTCCTTTGGTCCAGTCTTCATTCATAGAACCCAGCAACTGAAGTGAAAAGCTGGTTGAGATCCCTAGTGCCCATAAATAGAGAGACCTTACGGAAAGCTTGCATATTATCCAGCTCATGAACATGCAGCTGGCCATTTAATTTAGTGGGCTTTTTAAAAGATGACGTTGGCCTGGATCCAATAATAAGTTCTGCTAATAATAATAATTAATAATAATAATAATGGACACAATTACAACAATAATATTAAGTGACATTGAGCTTTAAAATTTATGAAGCGTGGGGCAGCTAAGTGGCACAGTGAGTAGAGCGCCGGCCCTGGAGTCAGCCCTCAGATATTTGACACACTTACTAGCTGCGTGACCTTGGGCAAGTCACTTAACCCCAAATTGCCTTGCTTTCCCCCCTCAAAAAAAACCCAAAACAAGATTTACAAAGTATTTTTTTCCTTCTTCATATTTTATTATTTAATATTTTAGTTTTCAACATTGATTTCCACAAGATTTTGAATTACAAATTTTCTCCCCATTTCTACCTTCCCCCCCACTCCAAGATGGCATATACTCTGATTGCTTCATTCCCCAGTCAGCCCTCCCTTCTGTCACTCCCCTTTCTCTCCCCCCATCCCTTTTCCCCTTACTTTCTTGTAGGGCAGGATAGATTTCTATGCCCCATTCCCTACATATCTCATTTCCTAGTTGCATGCAAAAACAACTTTTTTTTGAGCATCTGCTTTTAAAACTTTGAGTTCCAAATTCTCTCTCGTCTTCCCTTCCCACCCACCCTCCCTAAGAAGAAAAGCAATTCAACATAGACCACACATGTATCATTATGCAAAACACTTCCACAATAATCATGTTGTGAAAGACTAACTATATTTCCCTCCATCCT
>CM053626.1:52715775-52748325 GCA_028646595.1 Phalanger gymnotis | reverse complement strand
TCCCCCTGTCTGCCCTCCCTTCTATGGTCCCCAATTTTTTATCTTCTTCCTCCTTCTTTCCTGTGGGGTAAGATACCCAATTGAGTGTGTATGGTATTCCCTCCTCAGGTGAAACCTGATGAGAGCAAGATTCACTTATTCCCCCTCACCTGTCCTCTCTTCCCTTTCTACAGAACTGCTTTTTCTTGCCACTTTTATATGAGATAATTTACCCCATTCTATCTCTCCCTTTCTCTCTCTCTCTCAATATATTCCTCTCATCTCTTAATTTGATTTTATTTCTTTTAGATATCATCCCTTCATATTCAACTCACACTGTGCCATCTGTCTATATATCTATCTATCTATATAGATATATATGTAGATATATATATGTACATATATATCTATATATATATACCTACATATATACATACATAGACACACACACACATATATATACATATGCATACACATATATATGCATATTCCTTTCAGCTACTATGATACTGAGGTCTCATGAATCATACACATTATCTTTTGATGTATGAATGTAAACAAAACAGTTCAACTTTAGTAAGTCCCTTATGATTTCTCTTTCTTATTTACCTTTTCATGATTCTCTTGATTCTTATGTTTGAAGTCAAATTTTCTATTCAGCTCTGGTCTTTTCACTGAGATAACTTCAAAGTCCTCTATTTTATTGAAAATCTGTATTTTGCTTTGGAGTATGATACTCAGTTTTGCTGGGTAGTGATTCTTGGTTTTAATCCTAGCGCCATTGACCTCCAGAATATTGTATTCCAAGCCCTTCAGTCCCTTAATGTGGAAGCTGCTAGATCCTGTGTTATCCTGATTGTTTTTCCATAATACTCAAATTGTTTCTTTCTGGCTGCTTGCAGTGTTTTCTCCTTGACCTGGGAGCTCTGGAATTTGGTGATAATGTTCCTAGGAATTTTCTTTTTGGGATCTTTTTGAGGAGGCCATCTGTGGATTCTTTCAATTTCTACTTTACTCTCTGGCTCTAAAATCTCAGGACAGTTCTCCTTGGTAATTTCTTGAAAGATGATATCTAGGCTCTTTTTTTTTTTGATCATGGCTTTCAGGTAGTCCAATAATGTTTAAATTATCTCTCCTGGATCTATTTTCCGGGTTAGTGGTTTTTCCAATGAGATAGTTCATATTGTCTTCCATTTTTTCATTACTTTGGTTCTGTTTTATAATATCTTGATTTCTCATAAAGTCACTAGCTTCCATTTTCTCCAATCTAATTTTTAAGGTAGTATTTTCTTCAGTGGTCTTTTGGACTTCCTTTTCCATTTGGCTAATTCTGCCTTTCAAGGCATTCTTCTCCTCATTGGCTTTTCAGAGCTCTTTTGCCATTTGAGTTAGTCTACTTTTAAGGTGTTCTTTTCTTCAATATTTTTTTCAGTATTTTTTGGGTCTCCTTTAGCAAGCCATTGATTTGTTTTTCATGGTTTTCTTGCATCATTCTCATTTCTCTTCCCAATTTTTCCTCTATTTCTCTAACTTTCTTTTCCAACTCTTTTTTGAGCTCTTCCATGGCCTGAGACCACTTCATGCTTTTCTTTGAGGCTTTTGATGTAGGCTCTTTGACTTTGTTGACTTCTTCTGGCTGTATGTTTTGGTTCTTTGTCACCAAAGAAAGAATCCAAAGTCTGAGACTGAATCTGAGTGCATTTTCGCTGCCTGGCCATGTTCCCAGCCAACTTACTTGACCCTTGAGTTTTTTGTTGGGGTATGACTGCTTGTAGAGCAAAGAGTACTTTGTTCCAAGCTTGAGGGGATGCACCATTGATTTCAGAGCTATTTCTATACAGCCAGCTCTGCCACACCAGTACTCCTCCTTCCCCAAGAACTGCCAACCAGGACCTGATGAAAATCTTAAGCGGGCTCTGTACTCCTGCTCTGATCTGTCACTTAATTCCTCCCCCCGGGTGGGCTTGGGGCCAGAAGTAACTGCAGCTGTAGTTCTGTAGCTGCACCACCCCTGCCGCCTCTGGGGTGGTGGCTGAACCGCAAACTCTTTTCACTCTGTCCCCCACAGCTTTTCCCACTAACCTTCTCTGTTTTCTTTGGTGTTTGTGGGTTGAGAAGTCTGGTAACTGCCACAGCTCACTAATTCAGGGTGCTAGGGCCTGTTCTGCCCAGCTCCTGGTCTGGTTGGTCCTGCCACTGCCCATGCTGGGCTTGGTCCCCTCCGCTCCGTGAGCGATAGACCTCATCCTGCAACCATCCAGGCTGTCCTGGGCTGGAGCCCTGCTTCCCTCTGCTATTTCATGGATTCTACTAGAATTTGTTCAGAGCCATTTTTATAGGTTTTTGGAGGGACTTGATGGGGAGCTCACACAAGTCCCTGCTTTCCAGCCACCATCTTGGCTCTGCCCCCAAGGATCTTTTAAGGGCCCTCTGAGCTCTGCTCTTCCATGAACTCTAAGTCTTTATATGAAATATGAAAAATGAAAAACCAGCCAAAAGCACAGCATCCAATCAGCTTCCATTCATCTCTGAAGAGGGAAGCCATTGGGCTCTGGTGGCATCACCAATCCCTAACTCATCTTTGGACATACTCCTTCAGAGCTCTCCAAAGTGACTGATTACTGTCACATTCATTCAGGTTATATCTAAGTGGGAAAGATGTCATAAGAAGAGATACATAATGAAGAACTACACTGAATAACTACCCCCTTTCAATAAAATAAGGCTTTTGATTCCAAATATGTGCATAATAATGGTACACCCTTATATAATACTTTCAGGTTCACAGGCTGCTTGTCTTCCAACAATGTTCTATAGTAGCAAATGTAAATAGTATCCCCATTTTATAAGTAAGGAAATTGAAGCTAAAGTAGCTTGCTTAAAGGCACACAGCTAATAAGCATTCAAACCCATTTGAGACAAACATAGTTGGGGGTGAAATGGAGGGAAAGACAAGGATGGAGGAAAAGGGCTGGACTTATGCCCATAATTGCTTCGGTTCTCTCTTTCACTTTGCCTGTGTTGACACAGCTTAGCTTTCCTGCCTCCTCTGCACCTTGCTTATCTGCTATATGTGGGCCACCATTAATCTTCTGGAAAGGAAAATATTTTCCATGCAAAACTAACACTGAACCCTCCTAAAGAGAGGAAAGAAACTGTGAGATACACAAGGCTGGCACCTGGGATCTACACTAACAGTACAAACATGCCAAGGGAGATGGATGCTACACTGGGGTAGAAGGAAAGGCAAGGGCGAGTCAGGGTTCCCCCAATATCTGTGTGTGAATTCGTGAAAGCTATATCTACACAGTACCAACACAACTGGTCTTTGCCTTCCTCAAAAAAAAAATCATTGAAGATACAATTCCACATAGGGAAAACATGCAGTTAATGAATAAAATGTTTCATCTTTACTGAGGTATTTTAGCATGAGACACAGCCTGCACAATTTCTTAATATGATTCAAAAGTGAACAAATATGGTCAAATTAGGGATCTTTGTATTTCAAGAGAATTCTTTTTTACGCTTGATTCTACCTACTTGAGTTGTTGTCTTTCTTCTTTCCTCCCCTCTTCTCATCCCCCACTCCTTGGTTGGAGTTGCAGGCCAGATAATATCAGCCACATTCAAATGGAGGCAATCCGAGCTAATGGATAGGGGGACTGTCCCTGGAGTCAAGAAAGCACTTCTAACTTGCACAAGTTGTCTAAGGCCGTGGGTAAATTGTTCAACCTCTCAGTGCCCCAAGCAGTTGTCTAAGATTACAAATTACATAGGAGTTGCTGACAGGTAGGGTCTATGCTGAATCTATACTGATTTCCAGTTCTATATTAAAGTAGCTAGGTGGCACAGTGGATAGAGCACCCTATGTGAGGTCAGGAAGACCCATCTTCCTGAGTTTAAATCCGGCCTCAGGTACTTACTAGCTTCAGGACCCTAGACAAGTCACTTAATGTTGTTTGCCTCAGTTTCCTCATCTGTAAAATGAGTTGGAGAAGGAAATGGCAAATCACTCTAGTATCTCTGCCAAGAAAACCCCTAATGGGGTCACGAGGAGTCAGATATGACTGAAACAACTGAACAACAACAAGCCAAAGTAAAGCATAGTGGGTCATAGAATTTAGTGCTGAAAGGGACCTCCATAAGATCTTAGTGCTAGAGCAGGGATTCTTAGCTTTTTCTTTATTTTGGTATTATGGCTATGATGGACTATAGACTCCTCAGAATAATGTTTTTAAATGCATAAAATAAAATATGCAGAATTATAAAAGAAACCACTTATATCAAAATACAGTTGTCAATTTTTTTTTAAAGTTCACAGACTCTAGGTTCAGAATCTCTAAATCTAGAGCTAAGAGACACTTCAGAAGCCATATAATCCAAATCTTATTTTACAGATATGGATACTGAGGCCCACATAGGTTAAGCAACTTTCCCACAGTCACACAGCCAATGAATGGTAGAGCCTAGATTTGAATCTGCCTCCTTGGACTCCAAATCCTCTGCCTTCCTGGCTACTCCATGTTGCTTCAAGAAGGCAGCCAACTGTATTCTACTGACACTTACTTGCCCATGCACCTTTATGAGCCTTCTAAGCAGCTCATCCTGCCAGGGTAGGGACTTTGTCTTGAGCTAGAACCAATATCAGTGAGAAAGGGCCATTTTGGGGGAGAAACTCTAGTCCAATAACTGTTCTTGGCCAAAGCAATCAGGATTGCAAACCTGGAGTGAATCACTTGTGCCCCCTAGAGGCTGATGCAAGCATGGCCTAGAAGGGGGTTGGGGGTGGGGTGGAGGCAAGATGAAGGGAAGGGAAGGGGAGATTATTAGATGACCCCTTTGGTCACCCTGGAGACAGCTCTCCAGGGCTGCTCTGCAGTCTCTGGGGTCTTGCTCTGCTGTGATCCTGGGTCTCAGAGGCTGCAAGGGCCAGGTCTGAGTGTCAGGATGTAAAAAAGGCAACGTCTAAACCAGAGTAAGGCCAAAGGGTAAGAGGTCTTGACCAAACTCTCAAACCTTGTGTCAGAGTACAACTTCCCCAGAGAAACTGCTAAATAACTGCCTGGTGACTGACCGACTCTGCTAGGCAGTAATGGGAAAGACAATGATTGACATACACATATCAATCATATATATACACACACACATACACATATATATGTATATATACATATATACACATATACTATATATACATATACATATACATATATATATATACCTGCATGCACATGTATGTATAGTGAACATGTATAGGGTAGCCTCAAAGAGTTTATAGTCTAGATTGAGAGGCAAGATGAACTCTGACAGAATTTTTGGACTAGGTATCACATTTGAGAGGTCTGGGTAAACCATGAGGAAAGGAGAAGGAAGAGGGGGAGAAAGGAAGAAAGGAAGAAAGAGAGAGAGAGAGAGAGAGAGAGAGAGAGAGAGAGAGAGAGAGAGAGAGAGGGAGGAGAAATAAACTGAGGTCTTAAGTAACCCTTCTTTGTTCTTTTCCCTAGGTATCTTCCTCTTTTCCTACTTCTCTCCTTGGATGAATATAAGGAGCCTGCAAAGTTCCTTCCAGCTCTGAATCCTATGAGAGTATATAAGAGAGAGGGAAGGAATAAAAGAGGCAGGGGGTGAAAGGTGTTTCATATGCATTCCTCAGGAAAATATAGCTTTGACAACCTCTTCCACATCACAGTAAGAACATCTTACTAGGTTGACACCTCCCTCCTCCCTGAACTTTGCTAAACTGATACTCAGATTATGATTACATAGCCCGCCAAAGTCCACTCTTGAAGTCTTTCCCACTTGGGAGGACTTGCCAGACCTTTCAATCTGCTCGAATGGCATTTAAAAGCCCAGGGTCATACCCACGCTGAGAGGAGTCAGTCAACAACCATCTATGAATTACCTACTGGCATTATTACTATGAATACTATTATTCACAACAATAATAATGACAACCTTCATGACCTGTGTGATGTGGGAAAAATCCAAAGGACAAAGACTGGGTATGAACTCTCTACCTCATGTTCTGAAAGGCAGATGTAGCATGTAGGAGAGGAGTGTGGTATTAGTTTACATCTTCCAAAAATTAAATCTAGCAAGTGACAGTAAATTCTATAGGGTTGGAGAATCCATCTGAATGTAAATGTCACACTACCATCCTCCCCTCAGCAACTATGTAAGTCCACGCCACATTCAGAAAGGAGAAAGAAACTGAGGTCTTAAGTGACCTTTCTTTGTTCTTTCGTTCAGGGGCACCCCTCCTTCCCCCATTCCCTCCCCTGATGAACATAATATGCCTCCAAGGCCCATTCCAGCTCTAAACCCTATGATCTTATGAACACCAAAGAGAACTGCCAGACCCCTCAGAGGATGTCTCAGGTCCAGAATTCTGCTAGACCAGACAGCCCCAATAAGGAGACGATGACCAGATGGTCTAATAGACAGAGGCGAGAAGGAAAGTAAGGGTGCTGCCCTGCCTCTTGGCCTCAGTTCAAGAAAGGGGATACCCCCCTCAGATATTCAGGTGCAGGATTTTCCCCATCCAGGGAGAACCAATTCCAGGCCATACTTTTTCCATCCAATTCTGTAGCCACCTGGAATTCAGCCTTTTCCCAACTGGGAACCTTATTGCAGTGTGAGCAAGAAAATAGCCAATAAATGGTGTCTCTGGCTGACTGGAGCTCAAGTCTCTGATTCATGTGGTTAGAGACAGAATCTTCTTTTACCATTCCAGAAACATCTGCTTTCTTTTTCCAAACTTAGGACTTCCTTCCTTTCTCCTCCTCCCCATTCCCCTTTCTTAAATACCTTCACACATTAAACACAAGGAGAAGGAACAAAGGTTCATGTGTGGTGGGGAGACTTTTAAGCACAGTTGTTTTAAGAGATAAAAATGAACTTTGTGACATCTCATCAAATTTTACTGAGTACTACAGGTGTCAGGTGTATAGTGTGGAGGGTAGGGATGGGGTTGGTTGGGGTCAGTCTCAATGCTACCAAATATATCACAGAACATTAATGAATGGGGGGCAGAAGAGAGAGAGAGGAGAGCTGGGGGTTATCTCCATTTCTTTTGTCTTATATGTTTCTCAGCATTTGAGTGCCAAAATAATTCTTAAAAAATTTGATGTTTAGTGGTCAACAAAGACAGCCAAAATGTTTTCATTGGTAGCGGAAATTCTTGTTCTTGGAACAAGTAGACCTGAGTTCAAGATCTGATTTTGACTTACAATGAAAAGTTCTGTCATATTCCCAAGCCCGCTTCCTCATCTGCAAAACAGAGATCATGAGAGTTGTACTATCTACTCCCAGGACTGTAGTGGGCAAAGTACTTTGTAAACCTCAAAGACCCATGAGTCAGGACCACATGAAACGGATGATGGTGATAATGAAGAAATTGACTCCTCATTGATCTGGAATAACTGAGAGATGGAATGTTCTGCTAATTTGGATAATCTGGCTAATTGAGAGTTACCATGACCTTATAGACACTGATTTTAAATGATTATATTTCAATAAAAAGCACTGGACATAAAAAACATTAATAATAGCTCAAATTTGTATTCACATAATAATGTTTCTTGAGCACTTTCCTCACAGCAAATTTAGGAGGTTAGTAGAGCAAGTATTGTTGCTTTATTTTAGAGGTAAAGAAATTGAATGTACTATGTTCCAATCAAATTGGCCCCATGGCTGTTCTCCAAGCTTGGCATTTCATCTCCCACCTGTGGGCTTTTGCACAGGCTCTCCTTCATACCTGAAAAATGCTGCTTTTTTCTCTGCTCCTCAGAATCTTCCCAGCCTCCTCCAAGGCTCAGCTTAGGGGAAACCACTAGGAAAAACTGTTGCTGTTCTTTCTGCTTATTTGTGCTTTCTGACACTTCACTTTATCATGTCTATACTTATCAACTAACTTGTTATATCCTCTCCCCTCAACCCTGCAGCAGAAAAATGTAATCTTCTTGAAGGCAGGAACTGGTTTTTGTTTTGCATTTCATTCCCCAATGACTAGCAGAATACCTTGTAATAGCCCATAATAAATAAGTCCATAATAAATGCGTGTTAGAATAAATTCAGGCTTCACTCTGCTTCTAGCCGAGGTCC
The DNA here is from genome assembly GCA_028646595.1 of Phalanger gymnotis. Taxonomy (NCBI): domain Eukaryota; kingdom Metazoa; phylum Chordata; class Mammalia; order Diprotodontia; family Phalangeridae; genus Phalanger; species Phalanger gymnotis. Next base: position 52,740,243 of record CM053626.1, on the reverse strand, counting down.
GTTTGGATCTTGGTGCTACTTGCGTCGTGGCCTCGGTTCGCCCCGTGCTTCGGTGCTTAGGGAGTGACAGGGGCTTTGTCAGCTTCCCGTCTGTGGCGGAGCCTCTGATTGCAAATGATCTCTTCCCCCACCCTTCCCACCATCCTTCCCACCCTCCTCACAGAAACCCAGCTGTCTGTAGAGCCTCTGCATGAGAGCTGCTTGGGACTCTTTACCAGTTCATCACTTAGCTGCAGATTTTTCCCTTTTGACATCTTTGTCTTATCTGCATGACTTCCATAGACTTTCACTGTGGGAATCAGAGTTCTGGATGTCTATCTAGAGAAACACCTGAATCACAGTCTTTCATGGCATCATCCAAAGAGCCAAATGTGCCTGCTATTGAGCACAGTACAGGTGAGTTTCTAGGCCAGATGTCTTTGTCAATTGGAATGAATCGTTGGGCATTCAGTTATGATGATGTCCTGAAGGATCCCACACCGATGACTCTGCCTTTATCTGACAAGCAAAAGTCCAGGGGCTGGTTTACTCATGGATCTTCTACTTCCTTACCTGGCCTAGATGTCAGCAGCATGGACTCTGGAAATGGAGATAGAGACAACCCTCATCTGAAAAATGGAGCCCAGACCAAGAACCCTTCAGAAATCTAACTCAGGTTTCAGTGTTTAGTCCTACAGAGGTACTCAGAAGCCATCACCAATGGAGCTCATTAGGGTTCAGGATACTAGAGTTGCAGAAGAGCCAGCAGCCTTCAAGCCACCTAAGATGGACCTTCCAGTGATTGAAGGAAAGAAACAACCTCCATGAACCCAAAGCATCAAACCAAGAGACATGAATGTGTTGACTCCTACAGGGTTCTAAAGCTCCCTCTTCCTATGAGCAGTTGTTTTCTCTGTTGAACCCACTGTTATATAGAGTATCTTAGACTTTTCTTTCTTCCTATCCACTTTGCACTTGACATAGCAAAGATGTCCATTTACAGTTCTGCTGAGGACAGTATTCCTGGGGAGGTAGTGATTGTTTCTTTAAATATTTGTGCAAAGCTTGAATCTTTCTAATGCTGGAAGACCTATTTTGTAATATCCCAAAGTTGGTCTGAATGACTTCTCAAAGTATAACTGACCACAGCCAATTACCAATCTATAGAACTAGATTGCAGGGGGCAAGGGAAATAATTAAAATCTAGTAGACTTTGTTTTGCATATTTTACCCAATATAAAAAAGAATAAATTGAAATAAAATATCATCTTTTTGTAATTATATTGACAATAATAATAATAGCATTTGCTTAGCACTTTATGACTCACAAAGTGATTTTAAAATATCATTTCATTTCATCCTCACAACAGCCTTGTTGGTGCTGGTATTGTTCCCATTTCACAAAGAAACTGAGGCAGACAGTAGCTAAAACGATTTGGTTACTAGAAGACCCATTAGGATCTCACACAACCTCAGTTCAAACTCAAAAGGAAGAAATAAAATAAAACTAAAGAAATCTGGTTGACTCTTCTGGTTGCTTGAATTCTGGACTAATGGAGATCTAGGGGGGAAATGTAGTTTACCATACACACAATTAAACAATAAAATTCTATGATGCCAGAGCTGGAAGGATCCACAAAGGTGATTTAGCCTAAACTCTACTTTTTAAAGGTGAGGGGGGAAAACCCAAGAGAAGACAAGCAACGAATTGGCATACCCAAGATTATAAAGCTAGTTAGTGCAGAATATGGATTAGAATCCAAATCTCCTGTCTCCCAACTCCAAACTCTCTCTGCCACACTTTGGCTGTATCCTGTGTATAGGAATAGCAAAACATAATTTTAAAAATGATACTTTTTGGTGTTTCCATGCCACCAGGAGATTTCCGTATCAAGGAGAGTTTTCGATGGTAGCCTTGGCCAGCTTGTCTTGCATTGTTATAATGAATTTTTCATATGGGTCATTAAAATAAAATATTAATGATAATGAAAAGCAATAATTGATTACAATCATCCCATGGAAATCATGGACCAGTTACCTTTTACTGGGAGTCAAAGAAAAAACAGACAAATATGCTACCTTGTTTGGGGGGATGATATAGGGGAAATTGCCTAGTGAACTTGTTGAAGGCAAAGATTGTTTGAGAGTTGTGTCATTAGCACCATGGCTTGAACACAGTAGGTGCTTAATAATTGTTGGTTGAATTGGATTAGATTGAAACTCTGAACATAAATACCTATATGTCCTTCCTCTGGCAGTTCCCATGTTTCCTACCATGAAATGCTGTCTCAAACCCAGAACCCCACCTTACCTATGTTTCCTTTGTCTTCATCTGCTCTTCACTGAGAAGCCACTTCTAACACACTTGTTGATGGAGCCTGTCAACTGTCATCTGGTAGGTTGCCTAGGTGCCTAGGGGCACCCAACAGAAAAGACCTGGAATGGCTGGGGACTGAAGAAGTATGGAAAATGAAGACACATATTTGTAGGGGAGAATGGTATTGGGGAGGAGGGGAAGATGATACAGGAGGTAGAGAAGGAGGTGGATAAATGGAAGCTATCTTCATGTCAAGATTCCAGAAGTAATACTCCCTCTCCAAAACTAGCCTCACCATCAATAGATTGTGACTTCTGGGTTCTTATCAAAGACTCCTCAAGAGGTATGTTCTCCCCAAACTCCAGGACTAACGGATTGATGAAGCATTGATGTAGTATGTAATCCACCCACCTACCCCACCCCAGCTTACCGGTAAGGTGCCAGGGCATTTGACTGGAGGTGATATAAGTAGAGTTTTTTCCCTAATTCTTCCTTCACTCCTCACCAGCTGCTGAACTTTGCACTCTAATTAAAATACAGGGAGATGGAACAGAGAGAGAAGTTGAAACCCTGAGACTCATTATCCATAGTGTCTGATTCAACTCAGTTTTCCTGCAGCATTTGGGGGTCTCTTGCTTAGTCTGATTGGTGAAGGTTCTGTAAGGTCAGCGACTCATAGACCAACTATCAGAATTAAAAGGCACCTGAAAGATCATTCAACCCTCATTCGCTCTACAGAGGAGATCGAGAAACTGAAACATCCTGAGGAAATTGCCTTGCCTGCGTCCACAAAGCAAGTTAACAGAAGAGCCTGGTCTCTCAATTTCCATCAAAGGTTCTTTCCAATACACCACCATGATGTCATCCATAGAAATAAGGACTTTGCAACGTCCAGATCCTGACTACTTGAGTTCCTTTGCTTGTTAGTCTGAAAAATGGCCCTTAGCCAGTTCAATACTTACCTGATGTCCCATAATAGGGCCAGAGTGATCTAAGAGGAACAATCCCTTTCCCCTAAACATCTAGTTAGTTGAGGTTACTTGATTTAATTTGATTTAAAATATGTCTAAGAGGGGGCAATGTAGTAAGCTCCTAAAACTTTAATGTGAATGAGTTTATTACCTTCACTTAGGGGAGGGGAAAGGGGGAAGAGGCATTGCCACTATGAGAACACTGGAAGTCTGAGATTCTACCATTTGCAATAGGAATATGTATTATCCAGTCCATTGAATGCTTTTTCAAAAATGAACACAACCATTATGGAAGGCAATATGGAAGTAGACACAAAAAAATGCATGCTTTTCGACCCAGCTGTACCATTGCTAGGCCTGTACCTAAAAGAGGTCATAGAAATAAACAATGTCATACATGCACAGAAATAGCAAAAAGCAAAACGAACCTGGAAATGGGATGCCCATTGACTGATGAATGGCTGAATACTACATAATAATAATTGCTATTTGTAATATTGTTATCATTTATACAATGCATCCTAAAAGTCTTAGTGCACTTTTAAGCTTTATGAGTTTTAGACTTGACTAAGACTTTAGTCTAAGGTCCTATGGGTTGGAGGTACAATGAAAAGAGGAACAGTTAAGAGGAGAATAGGGGTTTAAAGAGAGTAAGGGAACATGGGGAAGGTAGAAGTCATTCCACCCAGGATGCTCGAACTCCCCCACTCCTCCAGGGACATTTCACCCAACTTCTCACCTCTGTATTCTTTGATCCCGTCTTACCTAGCTCTGGAACATCATCTCCACCCTCAGAATTTTGTTCCCACCCCACCTTGGATGTACTCTGATCTCTTCTACTCGTGGGAGTCCTGTGAAACCACAGAACCAATACTAAAATTAAAAATAATAGCAAGCATTTATTTAGGGCCATTCTTCATAGATTATCTCCTTTTGTCTCCCCAACAACCCCGGGAAGTAGATACTATTTTTATCCCCATTTTATTATGGGGAAACTGAGACAGAAAACTAAAATTCCCCAGTGTCACACAGACAGTAAGTTTCTGAGGCCAGGTGTGAACTCAGATCTTCCTGATTCCAGGTGTGCCACTTTGACTGTTCCCCACCAGTGAGAATACTTGGGGGAAGAAAGGACAAAGTCTCCTCTGGGTCCCCCCAACCCTGAACCATCCCTGAGAGCTTAGGCTTAGGGTCTCCTTTACACACCTACATGAAGGTGTTCTGTTTTCTACCCATCTAGTTATCAGCCACAATTCGGTCTGTCTCTCTAAGCACTGGCTCCAAATAGATGCCCAGAAGAGAGCATCTGGCAGCTCCCCTTGTCCCACATTCCAGAGGAGGGTTCTACCACCAGCAGGCAAAGATAGGAAAAACCAGGGGCCATGATCAGAAAGAAAGGCAGAATATCACATCAAGGGGTCCCAGCCACTAAAGGCATATGCCAGGCAAGACAAGACTTTTCCAAAGATAAGGAGAGAGGGCTCTTTGTTCCCTCAAGGTTGCATCTCATTAGGTGGTGTACACTGTTTTCCATCAGCTGCCTCTGAATTAGAGTCCATCTGGTTCTGTGGTGTCATTCTATTGTCTTTAAAATACTTGTTCTCATTTCTTTGCAGGGCCACAAAGTAACCTGGCTGGCTGTTAAATCCCTGTCATGGCCAGAGTGGGGTCTGTCACAGTACAGGAAAGCTCAAAATAGCTCAGGACTAGCAGGACAAGACTTCAAGCTCCATGCTGTGAGGAGGGGAATTATGTAAAGTCCTGCTGCATGAGGCCAGGATGAAATGACCTCCACTAGGAACTGTCCAATTCCCTGTCTATAATAATACCTGGCATTTGTTTAGACTTTAAGGTTTGCAAAGCACTTTCCTCCTAAGAACCCATGAAGTAAGTAAAGAAAGTCCTATTATCCGCATTCTTCGGACAAGGAACCTGGACCTCAAAGAGGTTAAATGACTACCCAGGGTTACACGGCTCATGCATATTGAGGAAGGATTTGAACCTAGATCCCCTGACTCCAAGCCAAGTATTCTAGAATCATAGATTTAGAAGTGGAAGGGACCTGGGGGTTAGCTATTTCAACCTCCTCATTTTAAAGATAAGGAAAATGCAGCTAAGGAGTGTAAGTGACATCCCCAATGTCACAGACACACTAAGCATAAGAGGTGGGTTTGGAACCTGGGCCCTCTGAGTCCAGTTACTACTTTTCCAATGCCTCTAAAGTTCCATTATACTTGTTTTGAATAATTTAATCTTTCCAGGCCTCAGCTTCCTCATATGTTTAATGGGACTATTAATACTATCAATAGAATTATACTATATTATTGTTTTATATTATATTAATACAATATTAATAATATTATACTATATTATTATAGTATAATATTTATAATTATACTGTATATAATGTATGTATACGTATATATAACACTATGATCTATACTTATACTACTTGCACAGGGCTGTTGCTCTATGGTAAGAGAAAGCATAGCATAATAGAAAGAATGTTACATTTGAAGTCAGAGCATCTGGGATCGACTCCCAGCTTTACTACATAAGCTTTGGTAGGTCATTTTCCTTGCCTTTTAAAAATGAAGAGGTTGAACTAACTAATTGGGAAGGTCCCTTCCATCATCACTGGTGGTACCCCAAGCATGGACCTCTCTCCCTTCTTATATTTGTCTCCTGAATTCCCTGGCATCCCCCAAGTCCCGGCTAAAATCCCACCTTCTACAAGGAGCCTTTCCCAGTCCCCCTTAATACTACTGCCGTCCCCCTATTGATTATCCCTAATTTATCCTTACATAAATGTTTATATCCAATATGCATATATATATGTGTATATACATATACATATATATGTATATATATACATATATATGTATATATATACATATATATGTGTATATATATACATATATATGTATATATATACACATATATATGTATATATATGTATATATATATGTGTGTATATATATATATATGTGTGTGTGTGTGTATATATATATATATATATACACACATAGCCAATGTATATGTCTTATTTATACATAGCTGTTTAAGTGATGAGTCTGGTCCCATCCCGTTTCCGACCACCGCGCATGTTTTTTCCCCAGAGTTAAAATTATAACTGTTTCGTGTTTCTGGACACATGGAAGATACTGGGAATTTAGTGAGCAAGTAGGTATTCATGGTGTTTCCCTCAATTAGTTGTGAGCTCCTTGAAAGCAAGAACTGTTTTGGCCTTTCTTTGTGTCCCCAGCGCTTAGCACAGTGCGGGACACATAATAAATGCTTATTTACTGTTGTTGACTTCCATCTCTAAGTCTTTTCACTTTCGAAGCCTTAAAGCATCATACAAAATGTGAGCATTCTTATGACATTTTGAAGAAATGAACAATGGTCATCAAGAATATAAAAGATTATTAGACAGGAAATGATGAATAGTTAGTCAACACATATTTGTAAAGTGCCCATAGGGTGCATAGTTGAGTACCAGCTGTTCTCCATCTCCAGCAGGGACAAACAAAGAGGAAATAGGTTTAAGATACAGCATGTGGGATTTGGATTGGTCATTTGGAAGGATTTCCAGACACTAAGCACTTGTTAATAATACTGGGTGACCAAGGGAAGTCATGGAATTCCCTTCTCTGGAGAACTTTAAAAACAGGAGAGTCATTTTCATCTGGAATGGTTTAGGTGTGGCTCTGGGTGGAGACAGGGGACTGGAGCAAATGACCTCTTTAGATCTATTCCAGTTGGGGAATCCATCTACAAAGTCAAAATCTAGTCCGCGAATACCTACTTGCTCACTAAGTTCCCAGTATCTTCCATGTGTCCAGAAACATGAAACAGTTATAATTTTAACTCTGGGAAAAAAAAATGTGCGGCGGTCGGAAACGGGGTGGGACCAGACTCATCACTTAATAATAATTGTTCACATTTGCACTTTAAAGTTTAAAGTTTAAAAATCTATTCTCTTCTAAGAAGAATGTAGACTTCTCAAGGGTAGGGGGCGTTTTTCAAGCTGAATCTAGCTCAACGTCATACATATTGCAGCTGCCTAATAAATGTTTATTGTTCTTAAAAGAATAGGGTATTGTCCTGAGCTTAAAGAGCTGAAACTTCCAGAATATCAAGGGAATTAATGAAAAGAAATGCAAGGGAAGGTGGCCTAGCCATACCAAAACTAAAACTGTATTTATAAAGCAGCAAGCATCAAAACTGCTTGGTATTGGCTAAGAAATAGAATAGTGGTAGATCAATGGAATGGGTTAGGTACACAAGACACAGGAGTCAATGACTAAAATAATCTAGTGTTTGATAAACCTAAAGACTCCAGATTCTTAGATAAGAACTCACTATTTGATAAACAGTATTGGGAAAACTGGAAAACAGTATGGCCAGATAAGGTCAAAATGGGTACACAATTTATACATAAAGGGTGAAACTATAAGCAAATTAGAAGAGCAAGAAATAGTTTACCAGTCAGATCTATGGAGAAGGGAGGAATTTATGACCGAACAAGAGATAGAGAACATCATTAAATGCAAAATGGTTGATTTTGCTTACATTAAATTAAAATGTTTTGCACAAAGCTAATGCAACCAAGATTAGAAGGGAAGCAAAAAGCTGGGGAACAATTTTTTCATAGCCAGTGTGTCTGAAAAAGGACTCATTTCCAAAATGTAGAGAGAACTGAGCTAATTCTATAAGAACACAAGTCATTCCCCAATTAATAAATGGTCAAAGGAAATGCACAAGCAGTTTTTGGATGAAGAAATTAAAGCTATCTATAGTCATATGAAAAAAATGCTCTAAGTCACTATTGATTAGAGAAATGTAAACTAAAACAACTCTGAGAAACCACATCACATATCAGATTGGTTAACATGACAAAACAGGAAAATGATAAATGTTGGAGAAGATGTGGGAAAATTGGAACACTAATGCATTGTTAGTTGAGTTGTGAACTGATCCAACCATTCTGGAGAACAATTTGGAACTATGCCTAAAAAGCTATAAAATTTTGCATACCGTTTGATCCAGTCTGCATCCCAAAGAGATCAACAAAAAAGGGAAAAGGACTAACATGTACAAAATTATTTACAGCAGCTCTTTTTGTAATGGCAAAGAATTGGAAACTGAGGGGATGCACATCAATTGGGGAATGGCAGAACAAGTTGTGGCATATGAATATAATGGAATACTATTGTTCCATAAGAAATGGTGAGTAAACAGAGTTCAGTAAAACCTGGAAAGACTTGCATGAACTGATGCTGAGTGAAGTGAGCAGGACCAGGAGAACATTTTACAAAGTAATAGCAACATTTTGTTATGATCACCTTTGTTAGACTTAACTCTTCAGAGCAAAGCGATGATGTAAGACAATTACAAAAGACTCATAAAAGAAAATGCTATCCACATCCAGAGAAAGAACTGTGCAGTCTAAATGCAGATTGAAGCACACTACTTTCTCTTTTTTTATTGTTGCTTTTTGTGTTTTCTTTCTTATAGTCTTTCCCTTTGGTTCTGATTCTTCTTTACACCATGACTAATGTGGAGATATGTTTAATGTGATCGTACATGTACAGCCTATATCAGATTGCACGCCATCTTGGAGAGTTGGGAGTGGAGTGAGGAGGAAAAATTTAGAACTCAAAATTTTATAACAGCAAATGTTTAAAACTAAAAATAAATAAATAAATTGAAAAAAAATTAAAAGAAAAAGCGGGGAAAAGAGTTGAAACTAGGCTCAGAGAGATGAGTTAACTTTCCCAAACATCTCTAGCAATGTCCCTAAATATTAGGTAAGCAGAACACCTGAAACTCAGAGATTTTCTAATTCCAAAACTTCCTTCACTTCACCTAGCTGCATACTTGATTTCCTCACATGCCAGCTACAGCTAAAGACTAAGAAAGTTATTCTCTATTTCTCTGTCTATCTTTTTGTTCTTTTTCCCACTGAGCAACCTCCTTAAAATTATCTTCTCATAGATATTTTTCTTCCTATTTATGGACATTAATGGCTAAAAAAATTATTAAAATTGTTTTATCAAGGCTGACCCCTAAATATTTCTCACTCCACTGATATTTGAGATTCCACCATTTAGAACAAGTGTGTGTGTGTGTGTGTGTGTGTACATAAAGGGGGGCACCTCTTCTGGGACTCCTCATTGAAAATGGGCACAGCTGGGCCACAACCAACATGAAACATGAGAGAGTAGAAGGAAGTCATGAAGCTGAGTTCCCACCCATAACTCCTTTCAACAGACTTATAAAATAAACCAGATTGAATCCTGATGGAGAAATACAGGAAAAGTCACAGAAAGTCCTTTGTCCAGTCCAAGTTGGCATAGAAAGATAGAAAGAAAGGTCTGTAGACACTGGGGATAGGACCAGGGAAGGAGCATGAGACATGGAATACTCCAATGCCCAGGGAAAGGCTATGCACTAGCACAAAAGGCACTAGAGCCATACTGGAGCACTCCCAAATGTACACTGAGGCACTTCAACAGATGCCAGCTGGATCTCCCAAAGCTGGGTCTCAAAGCCAGATGAGAGTGAGAAGGGGCCTTGGATAAAGGGTTACCTTTCCAAGGTAGAGTCGTGCAGGGACAAAGAGGAAGTTCAGAAGCCAGCAGCGGAGGTATGACTCAGACCCCAAACTCAGAGTAGGGTCTCACTTCTAGCATCTAGACCAGTTTGTAGAGGAATAACTGGAATTTGAATCCCAGACCAAAGGGGAACCCGCAATTCTGCCATTTTGAACCAACAGAGCTTTCCAGCCAGTTGATAGGGGCAGAGTTTAGTAGAACTCTCCTTTTGCTCAGACCCAAATCTGGATCAAAAACTTGAAGAGCTCAAACCAGGGGGTAACAATTAAACTTCGCCTTGCATCTTTGGGAGCTCTGAAAGCTCATAAGTCCTCAACCTGTCCTTTAGGTTTTGGAATGATACAACAATTAATACCCAAAGAAAACAGCAACAGAACATTTCCTACAGAAATGTGGCAGAGCCTTGCCCTAACATCAAGTCTAAATTTAGGAAATAGGCTGGAAAAAATGAGCAAACAACAAAGGAACCTCACCATAAGGAGCTATTAAGATAGCGGGCACACTCAAGATACAAACACAGAAGACAAGAATGACTCCAAAACATCTACAAGCATTACCTCAGAGAAAAACATAGCTTGGGGGGAAAAAACTCTACTAGAATTCTTGGAAGAGATAAAGTAAGAGTTTAAAAAAGAATTATAAACGTTTAATAAATGGAATGAAAGTAGTTGAGGAAAACAGTGGAAAAGAAATGAGAGCTATGGAAGAAATAATTGGAAAGGTAATTAACAGCTTGGCACAAGAGGTACAAAATGTTGCCCAAGCAACAAACTGCTTGAAAATTTGAATGCATCAAATAGAAACCCATAACACAATGAAACAGCAAGAAATACTTTTTAAAGTCAAATGTTGAAAAAATGGAAGAAAATATAAAGTAACTCATAGAAAAACAATTAAACTTATCCAACTATTATGGGGAAATAAACTCAAAGAGCTATAAAACTATGCATACCCTTTTATTCAGTAGTGCCACTACTAGTCTATGTCCCAAAGAAATTAAAGAAAAGGATCTATATATACAAAAATGTTTTTGGCAGCTCTTTTTATAGTAGCAAAGAATTGGAAATTGAGGGGATATCCATCAATTGGGGAATAATGGAACAACTTGTTGCATGTTACTGCGATGGGATACTATTGGGCTATAAGAAATGATAAGCAGGATGCTTTCCGAAAACCTGGGAAAGACTTAGATGAACTGATACAAAGTAAAATGAGCAGAACCAGAAGAATACTGTATGCAGTAAAAGCATTATTGTATGGATGATCAACTGTGAATGACTTAGTTATTCTCAGAAATATAAAGAGCCAAGACAATTCCAAAGAACATATGATAAAAAATGTTGTCTGCCTCCAGAGAAAGAACTGATGGAGTCTGAGTGCAGATTGAAGTATGCTATTTTTACTTTATTTTTATGGGAGGTTTTTGGTCTGTATTTTCTTTCACAAAATGACTAATATGGAAATGTTTTGCATGCCTGCACATGCATAATCTAAACCAAATTGCTGGCTATCTCAAGAAGGAGAGAGGGGAAGGAAGGAAGGAAGAGGGAGAGAATTTGGAACTCATTTTTTTAAATGAATGTTAAAAATTGTTTTTACATGTAATTGGAAAAAATAAAATGTTTTTTAAAAATAATGAGCAGGATGGTTTCAGAAAACCTAGGAAGACTCACATGAACTGATACAGAGTGAAATGAGCAGACCCAGGAGAACATTGTACACAATAACAACAATATTGTATACTGATCAAGTGTGAATAACTTTTCTCAGCAATCCAAAACAATTCTGAAGGACTTGTGAAAATTGCAATCCGTCTCCAGAGAAAAAAACTAATGGCATGTGAATGCAGATAGAAGCATACTTTTTACATTCTTTATTTATTATTATTTTTTCTCTTTTTGCTCTGTTTTTTTCTTTTGCAACATGACTAATAGGGAAATGTTTTGCATGACTACATATATATGTATATATAATATATATGTACATACACACACATATATATGTGTGTGTGTGTATATATATATAGAGAGAGATATAGATATAGAAATAGATATATAATCTGCATCAAATTCCTTCCTTCTCAAGGGGGGGAAGAGGTGAGGAGGAAGAGAATTTGAAACTCAATTTTTTAAATGAATGTTAGAATTTTTTGCTTACATGTAATTGAGGAAAATAAAATCAAAATTAAATTAATAAAAGACTATACATGTTTTGTTTTTCCCCTGTTCTCAATTGAAGGCAGGGAGTGGGTCGGGGGTACAAATTGGCTTGGGAAGATGAGAAGCTAGATCTTGGTTAATTAAATAATGAAATCCTTTTTTTCTAAAAAAGAAACTGTGTGTAACCGTTCTGGAAAATAATTAAATTATAAACAAACAGCATGCCCTTTCACCCAGCTATACCACTGCTAGCCTATACTCAAAAGGGATCAAAGAAATAAGACAAGGTCCTATGTGTGCAAGAATATTTGTAGTAGCTATTTTCCTATTTGGGAAGAAAATGTAAAGTAATGGGATGCCCATTAGTTGAGAAATGGTTGAGTATTATGTAATAGTGACAATGGCGGTGATGTTGATGATAACTAGCACTTATGCAAGGTGTCCCAAAACTTTTAATTTTAACCTCTACTGCACCAAAAATTTTGGAAAACCTAGTACAGAATTTTAAGGTTTACAAATCCATTTAGATATGTTGTATCATTTAATCCTCACAAGAATCCTGTAAAGTGGATATAATAGGTATCAAAGCCTTTCCTTCTACAGGAAGCCTTTCCTGATTCTCCTTAATTCCAGTGTGTTCCCAAGTGATTATGTCCACTTTATCCTGTAAATAGCTTCTTTGTACATAGTTGTTCTTAGGTTGTCTCCCCCATTAGACTGTGAGTCCTTGAGGTTATGGACTATCTTTTGTCTCTTTTTGTATCTCCAGTTCTTAGTACAGGGCCTACCACATAGTAAGTTTTCAATAAATGTTTGTTGATTGAGTAGGCATTTGCTCACTAGAGTTTAACAGGATAACAATGAGTATCCAGTATTACCAGTAGTATACACCCGCTTCTTCCCTTTTTTCATAAGCCATCTTGCTTGTTCAGAGATACCCCAAGATATTAACAGAACTCAAATGGATCCCCACCATAATGGAGAAAAGAATGGCTCAGTCTCAAAAAGACTATTAAAAGAAGGAAAAACATGAAAAGCTTCTTGCAGAAAACTCAGGCTGGATCTGGGACTGGCTGAGTAGACCTGAACACAGCGCCTGTAAGAGATTTTCTTTTTAAACATTTGAAGCATGTGGATACTCTCCACACAAGAAACATGAGCATCATGGGAAAAAAGAGACAGTCAACTTCTTTGCCAATTTTTAAAGGTTTTTCTCTCCTCCCTACCATTATCTCACTTCATTGCCATAGGGCTGGAGATTTATGCAGAAAGATATCTGGAAGCCTCCACTAACACCTTCTAGGGGAGGGTTGCTGGGAGTCTGGCTTCATCAAGCTTCAGAACAAAGTCTCTGAAAGGGCAGAGTAGTTACTAGAGGAACCTCTATTACCCCACTACGGTGCCTGGGACTTGTGTTCATTTGTTGTAAAGATGCTAAATTCTTAGTTCTATTGAAAAGGAGGATAGAATTCTGCATTCATACCCTGAAGATCAACTTAGTGGACACTGACTTCTCCCATAGCTGATAAATAGTGAGTTCTCTTTGATGAAGGCCAGTACATGTTGGGCATATAAAAGCATATAAGGGCAGCTAGGTAGCATTGGACAGAGCATCAGGAAGACCTGAGTTCAAATCCAGAGTCAGACACTGTGTGACCCTGGACAAGTCACTTAACCCTGTTTGCCTCAGTTCTTCATCTGTAAAATGAACTAGAGAAGGAAATGGCAAACCACACCAGTATCTTTGCCAAGAAAACCCCAAACAGGGTCACGAAGAGTCAGACACAACTGAACAACAACAACAAAATATATTACTTTTCCTGCCCTAGTCATGAGGCTTCCTGAATTTTTCTGGAAAGCCAGAAACTTCTGGGGATTTTTTTGTTTTGTTTTGTTTTTTAATAGTTGCTTCTAAAACAAATACATGAATCATGTCTATATTATCAGCATTACATTTGAGGGATTAGACAAATTTAAGATTGTGACCTTGTAGTCACAAACTATCACAGAACCCCCTTGTGCCAGTTTTCTTTGGACAGAATGGCAGTTGATGAAGACAGCCCTCAATTCTGCTATATAATCATCCACAAACAGCGAAAGGAAACCAATGAACTGCAAATACAGACTCTCATGGAGGTTGCCTTGGTCTGCCAAGCTTCCTCTGGACTTTGGAGCTGTTTAGATTTGACTCCAACATTTTAAATCTTCCTCATCCCACTCCACTGACATCTCTGGAACTCAGATGATCAGTTGCCTGCTTAGGGTCCACAATCAGTACACATTGGATGGCTCTCCCTCCTACATCTGTTGGATTCACCTCACTTCCTGCCTTTGTTTGCACTTTCTAAACCAATTTCACTCTAAGACTATTTCTATTTAAACAAATAACTGAAAGTGGAAAGGAAATCACTCTTTGTCAAATCCTTCAGAGATGCCTGTGTTTAGGTCCAGTGCACCAGAGTCCTAGGAGAATTAGCATTGGTTTGCTGCTTTCAACTTTCTTGGGCAAAGGCTTCATGAATAGGCTGCATCTTTTCTGTGCTGGACACGCTGAATGTTCATTGTTTTTGTTTCTTGCCTTCCTTTTCCCTCCTCATCCACTTATTAATGCTGAAATAAATGAAAGTTATTAATTTAGTGGGGGAAAAGCAAAGAAAAAGAGAAAGAAAGACACTAGAATTGGGATCAGGAGAACTGGGTTCAACACTTATTAACTTGATAGTACCCTACAACCTTCAGTTTCCTCAAGTGTAAGTCAGAGATAACAATCTTTTTACCATCTACTTCAGGGAGTATTTGTGAGGAAAAGCACTTTGAGTGCGTGTTATTAAATCAAACAAGAGGAAAAATGTGCACTTTTTCCTTTGAGTATAATGACCTTTGAGGAGATGACCAGCTCCTCGTGAAAAAGAACCTTGTCAACTCCTCTTTGGGGACAGATGCTGGGAGCAAACTGGGGGCTCAGAGTCTCCTGGTTGGGGCCCAGCTGATAAAATAAAAGGAGCTCTTTAAATGGGTCAGAGAATAATGAAGCCATTGTGATGCCCTGGTGTCTGGGGACTTCCTCTGAAAATCTTAGGAGCAGACTACATTCCTCCTCTTAGAGCCTAATCCGTCATCAGGAGCCTAGGCAGCCATGACATCAGAAGGGTCTTCTGTTGGCCAAGAGGAACTGGGGTGGAGGGGCAAGGAGGAGGGGGAATTGTCAAAGAGGGAGATGCTCTCACAATCCCACACTGCTCTCTCCCCACCCTCACCCTGTGTCATTAGATCTGTGCTCCTGACGAGATGACAAGCCTATTCATAGACTCATCTTTTCTCTTTTTCTGTCCATTGGAAGAGTGTATGGCAGATCAGAATTTCTCCAACCTTCATTTGTCTCTTGGCTTTGGGGAAAGGGAGAAGTTTCCTAGGCCTTGAGGCAATGATGATACTGAAGAACTGTTGATGGAAAAGCACTCTTGGTCTTCTCATCTGCCAGAATTTGGCATTCCTTTACCACATAATTAAATATCTTAGGTTTCAAGGACTGCCAAGCACCCCCCACCCACAAGTGCCTAGATGTTTAATAAACACTTTTAAAATAAATGCATGAATAAATTTACTTCATCTTCCTGACATCCTGAGCATTTAAGTGATCATACCACATGCACTTGGGAATTTCCTGCTTTTGCTTGAACTTTCAAATGTCTCCCCATTGCCCACCACATAAACTAAATCCTTTTTATTCTGGCATTCAAGATATTCTGCAATGTGGCCCCAGGGTTAACTCATATTAATCTCCCAATACTCTTGGCCCCCCAATTTATAATCCCGCCAACCTGAACTACTAGCCATCATCCCAAAACATGCTAGGCTTTCCCCTCTCCAGTTGTCTGTCCACAGGAGTAGCTCTCTCCTTACCCCCATTTCCTGGGCCCACTCTCACTCAGGATCTAGAATCCTCTAAACAAACCTTTCCAAAGTTATAATAATCTTAGCCTGCTTTAAGTGAGGCATAATGTTCTAAATGAGGAAAAACCTGGGCAGACTGCATTCATGGTCCCGGGTTCATTTGGGGCTCTTCATTTTAGTAAGGATGTCTTCATGAGCTGAAAAATATCCAGAAAGAGGAGAATAATGGCTTTCAAAATCATGTTATGTGAGGACCAGCTGAAGGAACTGATGATGTTCAACCTGGAGAGGAGAAGATTTGGTGTCAGGAGAGGCATAATAACTATCTTCAAGTGTCTGTAAAAAGGGGTTTTTGTGTTGTAAGAAGGATACCAGACACATATTCTGTCCGGCTTGAGAGCGGAGGTTCCCAGCTTTGGGTTCATTAACTTATTTTTTAACACTTTGATGACCGTATCACAGTATAGCTGGTTTCCTTTAAAATCCTGTATATCTTATTTTGAATATTTAAACAAAATCTTAGGAAGATTCAACAGTTTTCACCTGACAGTCACTGGGGTCCAAGACACACACAAAAGTTTCAGAACCTCAGCTCTAGAGGAAAAATCTAGACACAATAGGCAGAAATTGTAAAGAGACAGGTGTTGGCTTGAAATGGGGAAAAACTCCTTAAAGCAGAATATTCTGCTGAGACAATTCATAGGATTGTAGGATTATAAATTTAGAGTTAGAAGGGAACTTGTTTTTCACCTAATCCAACCCTGTCATTTTATATATAAGAAAACTAGAAACTAGAAAACTTAAGTAACTTTGAGTGACTTGCCTAACGTCACACAGGTAATAACATGATGAATTTTCTCATCATTATTATCTCCAGGCAAAGGCTCAATGACCACTGTTTGGTTATACTATATAGCAGGAGTGTCAAACTCAAAGAGAAATGGGGGCCACTAAATGGTACATACAGATCCCTCCTTGCCAAATACTAACTTAGAAAACCATCTATTCTCATTGTCTATGTTCTATTATTTATTATTTGTTTTGTAAAGTATTACCTAATTACATTTTAATCTGGTTCAGCCAGACTTGGGGGTGTTTTGGTCGTTGAGTTTGACATCTCTACCGTAGGGGATGGAAGCAGGGAGGCATGGTTCAAGTACAGCCCCCGAAAGCCCTTCTTCCGACTCAGATATTCCATGATTGGAATATCTCACCCTTGGGTATAGAGGAGAAACTGCCCTCTTTTTTTCTTGCCCCAGATCAATCAATCAGGTTCAGTGAGAATTCCTTTACTAAGCAAACAAATGGATACTATTACAGGAGGACAGATGGATTTTGAAAATCCTATGTACAACCTGAGCTTAAACACCAGCTGTCCTTGACACTTCTGTCAATATGGGCTTTTCCTCCTCCACCTCATACAGCAAATATGCAGTACCTGTTTGCATGTGCCTCTGTAATGTAATTCTACCTATCCATGTTGGTGTCACATCTTAATATTGCTCCCGATTGACCCTGTTGTCTTAATATAATACTCAGTGATTGCCTACCAAAAAAAAGTCCAATTCCTTCCCCAAGATCTTTCTCCACGCTCATCTTCAAGACATACCTCACACTCATTTGCGTCTCATTCCCTTATTGTTGTTGAGTTGTTTTAGTGACATCTGACTCTTTGGGACCCCATTCGGGGTTTTCTTGGTGAAGATACTGGAGTGATTTGCCAGTTCCTTTTCCAGCTCATTTTACAAATGAGGAACTAAGGTAAATAGGGTTAAGCGATTTACCTGTGGTCGTACAGCCAGTAAGTGTCTGAGGCTGGCTTTGAAGTCATGAGGATGAGTCCTCCTAATTCCAAGCCCACTGCTCTACCCACTGCACCACCAAGATGCCCTCTTATTCCCTTAGTAGCCTAGGAATTTATTGAGGGCAAGGACAGAATCTTATCTAAACTTTGAGTTTCCTTTTATGTACCTAGTAGGTAAGTCATACATTTTTGATAAATTGAATCTAACCCATCCCTGAATCTTTGATACAGAAGACAATATTTCATTTCTGTAATCACTTTTAGGAGCATTAATGAGGCACAATTAATACAACTACGAAAAAATAGAGGGATATGTTTTTTTGAAAGTGTATTAGTACTTCCAAGTTTCAAGGATGCCTTAGAGCATAACCTATTCTAGGAGATCCAGAATGAAACCAGAGAGGCAACATTGCTTAGAGGCTAACGTGCTGATCTTAGAATCAGGAAGATATGAGTTTGAATCCTACCTTGGACTCTTGGGTAAGTTACTTAGCCTCTTTCAGCCTTGGCCTCCTTGTTGTAAAATGAGGTTAATAATGTCTGCGTCATAAGGTTGTTGTGAAGATCAAATGAAATGATAGTTACAAAGTGCTTTGCAAATCTCAAAGTGATATGTAAATGTGAGGATACAAGATAGGGAATGGGTCAGTCGATGGATAACTGGACCAGGACTTAGGAACACCCTGGTACGTGTACTAATGAACCAGCTCAATGGGTTGGCAACAAGTGACATGTTGTGGTCTAGATGGTAGACAGTTTTCATGCTTTTCATTTTCCAGTATAGATTGTTAGGTCTTTTAAATAATTCAAATTGTTTAATTAAATTAGTTATTTAATTTATTATAATATAATATATAATATAATAATATAATATGTAATATATTATGTAATATAATAATAAACTATTAATTTAATTATTTAATTAGTTTAAATAATTATGAATCTCACTGGTGAGAGTCAGCAGAACTCTGAGCCTTGGCACATAACATAATAATATGGCAGGTCACAAAGCTCTTTTTATGAATGAACAATATACACAAAACGTATTCATACAATCAACTCAGATAATTACCTGCTTTAACAATTTGTAAATGGTGCCTCATAATTAAATACAAAAGCTCCTTTATTTAAAGTGGTCTAACATATTTATAACATTTAGTTCTGCTGAGTTTTCGAGGGCTGCTTAGCTGTCACCCACCAGCCCTAGAAGTTTAAGAATTGAGTGATTTACGAGTCTAGATACACCCAAGTCACATCATTATAGGATTTAGAGCTGGAGGGACTTTAGTCACATGTACCATACCAAGAGTTAATTTTGTTGGTGGTGGTGTTGTTCAGAGCCTGTATTTGATTAGCAAAGGGAATTCCAGATAAGGAGGCTTCCTCCACCAATGCAAATCCACATCTGCTCTGCTAATTATACTTCAACTTTCCTGGGAAGTACTGGGAGAGTGGGTGACTTGCTCAAAATAGCAATATTATTTCAGAGGCAGCACTTGAACCAAGGTCTACTTGATTCTGAGGCCAGCTCTCTACCCAATATGTCATGCAGATGCTCTTAATGCTTATAGATGGGTCCAAAACTTTGGCAATTTATCCTTTGCCACAATCCTAACATCATTATTTTAGAAGCAAAAGTTGGGGAAAGGGAAGAAATGGGAGCCAATTTGTATTTTTCTGTTTCTTGAGTTTCCCCGGAATACAATTTTGTAAGTTGCCTCATAGACATATTGTATACATTATTTTGCCATACAAATAATTTCATAGATAAAATGAGCTAGTCCTTTTTATAGAGGAGGGAAAATAGCTCTAGAATAATAGAACTTGGAATGAGGCCTCTATCTTCTTTGGAAAGAGGACTCATCTGAGACCTGGTCACACAACTGGTTCATTAATTGTGAAGGATAGTCGACTGAGGGTCAGGAAACTGAGATAAACACTTAGCACACTTTCAAACAAAGGAGTAGTTGTGGTCAGGTAGTGCATGTTACTAATGTCCTATGCTCCCAATTCCATGCCCTGGTTGGAGTGTTGGGTAATTTTAGTTTTGTCATGGATTTGGTTTTTAGCTTGGACTTTGGAGGAACCAATACCTATGGATCTCACCCAACTGCTGTCTAGTCCTCATTCCTGGAATCTGATTCAGTAGGGGTTAAAGAGTCATTGTGGGGTTTTTTGGGGGGAAGCCCCCTCCCACCAAGGCTGGATGAAAATCCACACCAGACCTAAAACTGGAACCTAGAAGCCTGATTGCCAAAGTCCTACCCTTCTTAATGCGTATGCAACTCCCTGTGAAGTCAACGGGATTTTTGCATGAGTGATTGTGGGTGGATTTGGCCAGCAACAGCAAGCTATTTTTAGTATTGCTCTTCCAGGATTGGCTTGCTATTCCCTAGTTTGCCTGTGCCTGGAACTTTGTCACTTCCCCTAAATGAGAAATGAAAGTCAGGGTTCAACAGAGGAAATTGAAATGGATCACTAATACTCATAATAAAGAGGTAACAGAATTCCAGAGGTCATCCCATCCATTCCCCTGCCTCAATACAGATCAGCCTCTCATTATTCAAAAGCCATGGTGATCAGTGGGGTGTAAACCTGATGGCATTTCTCTGCAGGAAAATGCTTTTTAATTGCCTTATAATGGCCCTACATAAACCTTGAGCTGAGCAATGATTGATGCTGCGCCTTTTTCCTTTCAACCCTGTCTGGTCTGGCACAAATTTCAGTGCCCTCTTCTCTAGCCTAGATCATATTAAGAACAAAGAGAAACCCTAAACCTCCCCACCCTAAATACACCCCTCTGGCTATCCTTGCCAATTATCTTTTGCCCACTGGGTTAGGCAGGAATTGAGAAAGGAGGTATAGAGGGAGAAGAGAGAAGAAAAGAAGCTTCTTCAAAGCCTTGTGTGTTTTCTCAATACTTGAAATAATAGTGAAGTAGTACCCCTCTGACTCTATCTGCATCTCTCCCAGCTGATTCTAATTATTCTATCTTTATCAAAGGATGTGAGGGTAGTAAGGATGGATGACATACATGGTTAATTCCCAGGTCTTGTTTGGCTACCCCATACCTTTCACCAGCAGTGCTGATAAATGTATAAGTAGGAGTTTATTCCTCTCTCTCCTCTTCTTGGCAACCCTCTCATGGAATGGCTCCAGATTCAATTCAGTTCAACAACAAACATTTATTAAGTACCTGGAAAGTGCAAAGTACTATATCCAAAGACAGTGACGGGGAAGAAGGGACAGCCTACATTCTGAATTTCTGAATTTCTACATTCTGAAATTCCTGACAGCCTACATTCTGACCTCAAATAATAGAAAATTGGCCATAAGGGTCACATCTATTATCTCCTCTGTCCATCACCATCTATTAATTTATTCATATCACAGATATTTATTCAGCATCTCTAATGTGTAAGATAAAATACTAGGAATTTAAAGGTGAAAAAAGACAGCGTTTCAGAGACCTCACAATCTAGTAGGAGAGATAAGACAGGGATATGTGTAACTATAATACAAGACAGAATGGAACACAAAAATGGATAAACAAAGAACCTTAGGAGAGAAGGGGCAGATTAGGATCCTTGCTTCTTGAATGAAGTGGAATATCCTTCTTAAAGGTGTGGAAAGATGGTCAATTTGGAAGGTTAAATGAAAGGCCTCCATCCAAATGTTAAACTATATAAAAAGATAAGGACAAGAGACTCACATAATATAGTCAGGCATAGACTTACTGGATTCTTCATTTTTGGAGAGGAAAGCCCACATTGATTAAAAAACAAAAGTATATTAGAGTATTGACATGGTAGAGAAAAAAATAGAGAGGAGATGAGCATACCCTGCTTGGTCAAGATAATAAAGACAAAAAACTAAATGTAATCATTAGATAGGTGAATATTTGTACCAGATTAGGATAGATTAACCAGGCCCCATACCTAAATACAGTTGTTGAGGGTAGGAAGTGGGCCATTATGAGTTGTGCAGAAAAGAGTATTAAGCAGAAATCTTAGGGAAATATGATATAATCATTAAAATCAAAGCCTGGAGATTCCAAAGATATGGACTTAAGTCACATTTTCTGGCATTTACCTGCTGTGTGCAATCTCATTTCACCATTCTAGGCCTCAGTTTCTTCATCTGTAAGATGAGGAATTGGATAACATGATCTCCATCATCTCTTTCAGCTCTAAGAGTCTGTGTTTCTATGTGTTAAATGAGTGAAGAAAAGGGAAACTTTGAGAAAAGCCAGAAATATGAAAGAGGATGATTTGATATTGAGGAATGATTCTTTGGATGACCAGAACAATGATCACCAAATGTCTAGAGTAAACTAGCCAGAAAAATGCTTGGAAGGAAGCATTTTGTTGATGAGAGATTGTCCAAATGTAAAGACACAGAAATTCTGGAGAAAAAAAGATGAAGAAGGAGGAGGAAGAGGAGGAGGATGAAAAGGAGGAAAAGGAGGAGGAGAAGAAGAAGGAGGAAGAGGAGAAGGAGAAGGAGGAGGAGGAGGAGGAAAAGAAGGAGGAGGAGAAGGAAGAGGAGGAGAAGAAAGGAATAAGGAGGAAAGAAGAAGCAGGAAGAATCCAGTAGAGAATTAAAACCCAGTTAGCAGGCATTCAGGTGACTATGGAGAGGGTGATTTTAATATAGAACGGAGAGCTAATCTTGTAATTTAACAAGAGAACATGAGGTGAAAGAAAAATTTCAATCAGTCAAAAAGAGTTTAAGAGCCTACTATATGCCAGGTACTATGCTAAGTACTTGAGATACAGAGAAAAAAACAAAAATTTCTACCCTCATGGAGTTTATATCCAAATGATAGAAAAGACATTAAAATACAAAAGTATATACGTAATGTATATAAAATTAATGCAAGGCGGTTTGGGGAGGAAAGGCACCAGCAACTGAGGGAGGGAGATGGTATTCAGAAAGGACTTCATATAGGAAGCAATGCTTGATCTGAGTCTTAAAAGAATCCAGGAACTCCAAAAGGCATTAATGAAGAGCAAATGCATTCCAGGTGAAGAGGATAGTGTGAAGGCCCGAAGATGGAGAGCTGTGTATGCGGAATGGTGAATGAGCTATTATGGCCAGACTGTGGAGTTGAGAGGGGCGGGGCAGAGGAGGAAGCAACGTGTAAAAAACTGAAAAGGAGTCAGTTTGTGAATGGCTTTAAATTGAGTAGTATCTATTGAATCCTAAAGGCACTAAGGAACCTTTGAAGTGTATTGAATGGAGGAGTGTCATGGGTAGACCCTATAGGCTGAAATGACTTGCTAACATTTTCCATGTAGTAACATGTAAACAAAGTGCAGATTCTTCTTTCAGTGAACAAAAACATTATGGAACTACAGATATGACCTTAATTAATGAATGTAACATTTTCCTTCTAACCGAGTGCATTGGTTTCTAGTTTGTTTTAAAAAACGATTAAAGAGCTACCCACAACTATCTACGTCATGGGGCATTAGACGAATGTAAGGAGTTGTTATTCTAATGATGATATATATGTTCATGTGCTTCTGCTAAAGACCTGCTACCGCTTCTCTTCACATCTTGTTGATAAGGATCCTGGGATCTCTAAAGTTCTGGTAGTGAAGCACATTTTCTTGAAGTATAAACAGTCTACAGTACCAAGTGAAGCAAGAAAGAAACGGCCTCAACTTAGGAGGTGCAATAAGTACATATACCACGAAGATGTTTTCTTTCACATTGAGCACTAGCCAATGTCTCTCATTGTTGGATATTAGCCCATTATTAAACCTTAAATTGATCTATGTGTGTATTCTATTTTTCTTTCCCGCTCTCCTTCTTCCTTTCCTTTCCTTCCTTCCTTTCTTCTTTCCTTCTTCCTGCCACCTTCTTCTTTTCTTCTTTCCTTTCTTCCTCTTTCACTTTCTCTTTTTCTTATTCCCTCCTTCCTTCCTTCTTCCTTTTAACCTCCCTTTTTTACTTCTTTCTTTATTTCTTTTCTTCTTATCTCCCTTTCTTCCATTCTTCCCTTCATTTTTTTCCTTCTTTTCTCCCTTCTTTCCTATCTCCCTTCCTTCTTTCTCCCCTTCCTTTCTTCCTCCCTCCCTCTCTTACTTCCTGTAAGTTTTACCAGCATCATTGATTTTATTATTAACGAATATATGTGCATAGGTATTTGTGTATATGTGTAAAGATATGGGTATGTCTTGAACTACAATGTAATTCTTCTCATACAGATTCAAAATGTTTGCCCTTCTTTCCCCTATGTTTAATAGTAATAGTGAATATAATGGCAGTGATGATGGTGATGTTGACAACAATGACAATGAGGAAGAGGATGGTGATGATGATGATGACGATGATGACCTCCCAAAATCCAATCCATCCTTCCTGTTGGGGGGGTGACAATTAAAGAAAGGAACTACTAGACAGAGTGATATACAATGGGAACTTTTGTGTGCCCTAAGACTACTAAAGCTGTGAAGGTTGGAAGTGGGAAGTTGGAAATAAATGCTAGCCAGTTGGTCTCTGTCGATATCACTGATTGGCTAGCTGCCTATCCAGGGGGATATAACTACTCCTATGAATCTAAGAAATAGATTGGGGGGGGCGGAGCCAAGATGGCAGCTGGGAAGCAGTGACTGGCATGAGCTCCCCACCAAGTCCCTCCAAAAACCTATAAAACAATGGCTCTGAACCAATTCTAGAGCTGCAGAACCCACAAAGTGGCAGAGGGAAGTAGGGC
>CM053626.1:52689384-52715275 GCA_028646595.1 Phalanger gymnotis | reverse complement strand
AGGAAGGAAGGAAGGAAGGAAGGAAGGAAGGAAGGAAGGAAGGAAGGAAGGAAGGGAGAGAGGGAGGGAGGGAGAAGAGGGGAAGGGAGAAAAGGGGAGGGGAAGGGAGGTGAAGGGAAGAGAAGGAAGAAAGTACCCTCTTTGTTTCAAAATGCTGAGATTCCATCTCCAATCAGATGAAGGATTTTTTTTCTAAATAGTGTGTACAATAAAAAGGCATCACCTCAGCCCCCTCTGATATTTCTGGATGGTGAAAATAGAACTTTCCATGCAGGATATTTCAGAGCCAAGCTGCCCAGTGCCCTGGACAAGGATGAACAGAATTAACCCAGACAGGCTTTCACTACACCATCACAGGTCTGCTGTGAGATGGATAACAGGCTGCCTTCAGGGGACAAGACAGGACTGGACCCTTTAAAAGCCCTCCCCTGGAGAGGGCCAGAGTTTGGCTATGACTAAACAAGAGAGTTTGGCTCTGTGGGTTCAGAAAATGCCAATTAGGATTCAGGCAACAATCTGAATTTGATTCTTGTCTCTAACAATGATTTTCTGTGCAAGTCACTACATACCCCTCTAAGTCTTAGTTTCTTCAACTGTTAAATGAATGAAAACAATCTGTAAGAGTGATTTTCAAATCTTGTTACACAAAACTCCTAAATTCCATATGGTATGTCTGGGAGATGGGGTGGGAGGGTTCCTTGAATGTAGAGCCAAGGCAATTAGTCTTCATCATTTCCCCCTTTCCCTCCTTTCCCTTCCTCTTCTCATCCTCTTCCACTTTCTCCTCATCAAAAACTTTTATAAGGCAATTACTAATGAAAGGTATTTCTAAATTGGCCTCAGAAATGGGTGACTAAGGCAGCTTAGACACTTATGTGCTTCGGAAGCTCTGTTACATACAGGCAGAGACATAAAGGTCACAGTAAGCACCAGAAAAAAAAATTGTGTAAAACAAGAATAAAGTCCATGATCTGGCTAATTTCCACGAAGAGCAGTAAATGAGTAAGTAGATTGTGCCTCTGTTGATACTTCTAGTCTCAATCTAATGACTTGTTTATTACACTGAAGGCTGCTTTATTCATCAAAGGCATTTCATCAGAGACATCGTTGACTCCTTTATATTTCCTAGCAAGGTAGCAGCTACAGAGAAAGTGCCTTAAAACTCACAGAATAAAATTTAAAAGATACTACAACAAAAAGAACACCTTCCATAAGCCTAAGGATCAATAGACTAAATGCAAACCCAATTCCTCACTCTGCCGGACTCCACGGATATTTTTTTGATTTTCTACTTTAGTTTGGGTTTATTTGAAGCAGGGAGAACTGCAGACAGATTTAAAAAGAGAGATGAACACAGTAGGCCAAGTGGGCCAAAGCACCTGCCAGAAGAATGAGGTTGATATATGTAGAGAAACAGAAGAAAGCCCTCTGAGTCCCCAAGTGGGATACATAGTATAAATACAAGGAATTATTTGTTACCATTCTCTTGGGTGTATATTATCATTTCAAGCATGGGTACCCAGGCTCTTCTCCTTCCAGCTCAGGATATAAAAAGCTATTTTCAAGCAATGTTAGTAGCAAGCATGGGTATTACACAAGCTGCTGACCTAGTGCCCGGCCTGCAGTCACAAGCAGATCCAATTTTGCAAAATGCTATTTTTACAGCAACATAACATTTCCACATTGCCCTCCCCCGCCCCCACCCCCCACTGTAGACCCATGGAAGGTGTGGGCTACATAGCCAGGTTCTGGCCTATGAAAATATTTTATCTCCTGGGTCCAGCTGTTGATGTCTCCTTCCTGCAGTTATATGGTACTGGTCAAGATGAATTGTCCTGGATGAAGTGAGTCACTTTGAAATGAAGAAAAGGAGACTGTGGAGGGGAGAGGTTTGAGGGGAGAAAGCTTAAGGGTTTGTTTTATCCTCTGAAGTTTACAGAAGATTATGGAAGCAGAGAAAAGGAATTTAAAGTGTGGTTCTTGTCATAAAAGACATTAAGTGGAAAATCTATTGTGGGGATCTGCTTTTATCCTCTGCTCCGTCACTTCCAGAAAAGCGTGGGTTTAATTTATAAACCCAAAGATAGATGCCACTCCCTGTCAGCTGACCAGAACTAACCTGAATTCCCCAAACGCAGATGGCCTTATTTTCCAGCCATTCTCCTCTAATTAACAGAGTTGGTAACACCTAATACCCACCAGGCTCTCTCCTTCATTCTCCATTGGTAGGTTTGTCTATATTCCTGTAAATATTGTTGCTGGTACAAAATTCAGCCTTATGCATCTATATGCATATGTGGATGCACAAAAATATGCTGCCAAGGGTTAGCATTGATCGTTTCTCTTCCCCATTGTCTAGTAAATGGAATCTTAAATTCTCAGAATGACACTGGGCAATCCCTGAGTTCTGGCCCCAGTGGGAATGGCTGCCTGGGGCAATGGAGAGAACACAGGGTCTGAAGTCAGAGGACTCGTTGTGAGATCTGGAGGTGCCATTGGAGATAGGTGGGGCATAGACCAACTTATTTAAGCTCTATTATTCTTGGTTTCCTTATCTGTGAAAATGAGAGGACTGGGCTAAATGAGAGGCAGCTAGGACTGAAGAGCAGATAGAATGCTGGGCTTAAAATCAGAAAGGCCTGAGTTAAAATCCTACCTCAGCCTCCTGTCGACTGAATGACAAATCGCTTACTCTCTGCCTCAGTTTCCTCATCTGTTGCTTGCTGTTTGTCCTACTTGACGAGGACCATTACATTAAGGAGGTGTGCCATGACATGCAAGTGAATTGGATTTAAGTGTAAAATGGCTGAGGGATGGGGAGGGGAGGGAAGGGACTCAATAGCTTTTAGGATTTCTTCTAGTTCTAAATCTACGTTCCTATGATCTTTCAGTTTATTTTCCAGCTCTGATTGTACGATCCTGCCTTCTCATTCCTCTGCTACTGTCCCACTACTCTAATACATACTCTCTAATATTATAGTTAAACTTTAAGCTCATTCAGGATGGAAAATCTGTGTTAGTTATCTTTGTATTTTCCCTAATGCCTTGCCCATAATGGGTATTCAATTAATATTTGTTGAATTGATGATTGATCCACTTAAAAATTACCAAAGTTAGAAGAAATCTCAAAAGTTATCTAGTCCAATTCATATATTTTTAAAATAAATTTTATTTTTCACTTATCAAAAAATCGGTTTTCTTTCTTTGTTATTTCCCTCATTGGAGGAAAAAAGGCAGACTCTTTATGACAAATATGTGTGTGTGTGTGTTTACACGTGTGTATATATGTGTATATATATGTGTGTGTGTATACATATATATATGTATATATATATGCAAGCAAAACAAGCACAGTGGTCATATCTAAGATATTGTGTTAAGTTATATTCAATATTCTATTAAAATATTTAATCATATACCCTGAGCCCATCAACCCCGAGTCCAGAAGTGGATAGTATGCTTCATCATTGGTCCTCTGGGATCACAGCTGATCACTAGGTTAATCAGAGTCCTTAAGTCTTTCACAGTGATAATCTTTTTTACATCGTTATTATTGTTCTATAAATTGTTCTCCTGATTCTGCTCAGTTAACCATGTATCAGTTCGTACAATTCTTCATAGGTTTCTTTGAAATTGTCCTCTCATCATTTTTTATGGCGCAGTAGTAATCCATTATATTCATATATCATAATTTGTTCAACCTTTCTCCATTTGATGGGCACCTCATAAGTTTGCAGTTTTTTGCTAATTATCAAAGGAGCATAGATGGATATAAATAAATAAAGACTGATATTCAAATCTATATATCTTCATGCCACTATTCCCAGTACTCTATCCACTGTACCATGTAGGTACACACACAAAATAACTAAAAAATTTCAAGCAATTTATAGACCTCACACAGTCTGTCCATAGGCCACTTCTCTAGAAACTTGAGAAAATCTCTTTGCTTGTGTTTCTGGGCTCTGAGCATAAAGGCATACTGATAGAGACCATCCTTATCAGCCTATCTTGTCCTTGTCTGCCCGCTGGCTGGCACTTGTCCATCGCTACTGCAGCTACCTATTTTGGGAAAACTAACCCAGTAGCAAGTATTCCTCGATGAGTCGTAAATCACAGCTTGGTGCTTATCATATTTTTGGCAGAGCTCTTTGTTCAAACCATGCTAGCAAGCCTTTTGAAGGTCAGGAAAAGGGAAACAGTGGAAAAGGGTTGGGAGAACAAAGGCCAAACAGGGCGTAAAAGACCCAGGGTGCTAGGCCTCTATGCCTCTTCGCCCATATGTTTTAAGGCAAATCTAGGGATTGTGTTTTTGTTTTTGTTTTGCTGCATGTTTGATGTCTCTGTTCTGTCCTATAGCTCAACAGTTAATATGCCCAAGTTAGGAAAGGGGTAGAAATCACCAGCTGAGTGAATGTTCATATAGGTGATGCTTGGGAGGTGTAATAATAGAACTAATGAATGAATATAAAAGCATATTTTAAATAATTGTGATGTATCAGTGACTGTTAAATGCTGAATACAGTCCCTTCTTTTCCCTCAGTTGTGCCTGGGAGAAAATTTATGTGACAAAACAGGAAGTTGGGAAATAATAAAGCAGCAAAAAGTATTTTATTGAGGAAGTATTGGCAGGACCATACCATCTTACTCCATCAGTATGCCTGGTCCATTTGTGTGATGGCTGTTTCATCTCCTGGCTTCTCTTTTAGCCTTGTAAATTCACGCTTTTCAGTTTTTACAGAAAAGTTTATGAGCTGGGAGGCGGGGATGTTAGGGGATCTGTTGTCAGGAAGTACATTGAGCAATGAACTGACCATTAGGTCAGTTTTTTTGCTCTACGTGTCTAGTAAACCAAATTTCTATATTGGCTGAGAGGTCAGAAAGAGGTCCATAGGGACAAGACATAGAAGCCAAGAAGGATGGGAATGAAGTCTTCTTGAAAATCTGTGTCTCTGGTCTATTTTGGTTTCAAGGAGAAGAAGACTGCAAGACTTAAGATGTGGTCCTGGTAGTGCCATTTGGTCCTTTCTAAAGAATGCTCTAGATTTTTTCACCTACATGGGCCTCAGTTTCCTTATGAAAGGATTAGATCAGATAAATATTAAAACTCCCTTACAGCACTAGCCTGCTATAATTCCATGAGTTTTTTGTGTTAAGATGTAAATAGGAAATCTTTTCTTACTGATGTTTAAAATTTAAGAGTCCATTGAATTGACATTGGTACTCTATAGCAATAGTGCCAAACTCATAGAAACAGGGTCAGTAAATCATACTTCAGATCCCTGCAGGTCACATATTGACTTAGAAAACCACATATTAAATATTATCTATATTCTATTATATTTTTATTTATTTTGTTTTAAATATCTCCCAATTACATTTTAATCTTGTTCATAGTACACTGAAGAGCATTGATAGCTGCATGTTTGAGGTCTCTGTTCTGTCCTATAGCTCAACAGTTAATATGCCCAAGTTAGGAAAGGGGTAGAAATCACCAGCTGAGTGAATGTTCATATAGGTGATGCTTGGGAGGTGTAATAATAGAACTAATGAATGAATATAAAAGCATATTTTAAATAATTGTGATGTATCAGTGACTGTTAAATGCTGAATACAGTCCCTACTCTCAAATTGCTTACAGTTCTAATGGGGAAAAGGTAAAACATTAGTTGGGTGGTTGTTGTCCTTCATTCTTGAAGGGGGCCAAAATGACATCACTCTCTTGGGGTCAAGGTACAGTGTGTCCAGTTGTGGCTGATTAGACCAACATGAGCTCAGAAGGTTCTACCACAGGTCAGGCACAAATAGTCCATATGAACATTTGGAAAGGAGGAGGCTCTAAATTTGTGTATCTCACATATCTTTCATGCTATGCAATTCTGCTTTTCTCACAGAGCACAGTGCCTACTTTGATGCAGACATGGCATTCTGGGCAGTCCTGTGCCAGGGCACTAGGGCAGCCAGAGTTGGAAGGGTAGGAGGCCAAGGAGCAGAGTCTGAATACTGGTGTTGAGAGTGCCCACCAATAAGATTTGGAAATGGCTACAAGTGGTAAGATAGTCTGATTCTGGTCAAGATAAGGTGAAATCAAACCTCTCAGAGCCCTGGGTCCCAGGAGTGGGAATATGAGTTCTTGTGATGAGAAGAGAAGGAGGAGGAGGAAGAGGAGGAGAAGAGTCAGACTTCACAAAAAGGAACTATGAGAACCAGGAGGAAAAGGGAATTGTAAGAAGAAATAGAAGAAAGAAACAGGAACTATTAAAAGGAGTCTGAGTTCTGGAAGAGGAAGAATGGGATGAAAAAGTAGTCAATAAAATGGGAAAAGGAAGAGAAGATAGGAGAGCCTGGTCTAAGATGGAGAGGCTGAAGGCAAATGGCTTAAAGGTGAGTGAAAACAAAAGATTGCCAGGTACTTTAAACAAATAATCAGTGTTTCATTAGCAATAACATTAAACATGAACAGAATTAAACTTCTTACCTTTTCATCTCCACAAATCAATTCTAGTGCTTAAAATAAACCTTTAATTCAGTCCTTTGCTACAAGTCTCCAATCAAATTCTTGGTCCAGCCTTTCTTGTTAACGGCTTTTATGGCTGAGGTGACTTGGCTGAAATCAGAAGTCGTCAGGATGATATCTCCAGACCTCACGCTGTTGGGAGTTCTACATTGTCCCACCCAACGCAGACAATTTCTTCTTCCAAAGCTGTGTTGATGCCTCATCATAGCATGGAGAGGACACTGAAAGAGATTCTCAAATGCTTTGTCAGCAAAAACACAAGAACAAGCAAGTCCTTACCCAGAAAGGTATCGTATTTTGTATTGTATTGTAATTTTCAAATACAAGCTGAGCAGTATGAACACCATGTACATATAAGCTATGTACCATACAAACAGGAGGTAATCTCAGATGGAAGGCAATAGCCGTGAGAGAGGAGACAGACTGGAAGAGACCACTAGCATTGGGTTAGATTTCAACAGTCTTGAAGGAAGCCAGAGAAGCCAAAAGTTTGAGGTGAGGGCCGAGAGCATTTCTATGAGGAACAATAAGGTCATTTTGGACAACAGGGTGCATGGGACCTGTATAGTACCATGCAAGAAGACTGGAAAGGTAAACTGTGGTCAGATAATGAAGGGATTTAAATGCCAAAGCAAGGAATTAAAATTGGATGTGGAGGTTATAGGGAACCATCAGAGTTTATTGAGGAAAACAATATGGTCATGTTTGTGCTTTAGGAAAATCAGTTTAACCATTGTCTGTAAGGTAAAAAAAAATCTCTGCCTCATTTTTTTCTACATGAAATAAGGAAAATGTGCAACTGCCCCCTACTAAATTAAAAAAAAATCTGCAGTTGTTTTCCTTCATTTTATGTATATTGTGCATACTTATAATTTGTACATTTTCTCCTCCATTAAAATGTAACCTCCTTGAAGGCAGAGGGAAAAAATTCCATGAGGACAGAGACCATAGCTTGTACTTCTCTGTCCTTTCCCTAGTACCTACATAGATGGTTTGAACATAATCAGTTCTATAAATCACTTCACTTGGTGGGTGACTATCTTTCTGGGGAGCCAGTACTAGTTTCTACTAAGTACCAATAACTACCAGCTTCTATACTTTACTAGGTAAAATGGTGAATCAGCTTCAGATGGTGTCATTGCTTTCCAAAATGCTGTTGGAGATAGGTGCACTTCCACTGCCAGTGGACGGCAATTCTGGAATTCAATTGGACATGCTAAATTTTCATGGTGGTTTAATTTAATCAAGAATTATTAAATGAATGGATGGGTAAAATAAAAAAAAAATCGATGTTGAATAAAATACCTCTCTTGCTAACAGGTTCTGATGCTCCTTTCTGATATTATTTATATCAGCAAGATAAATCTATAAAAATCAATTTTATAAAGATCTCTACAAAAGGGCCTAAAACTTTCTTTTTATTGCCTATATTAATCTGATTTTAACACATTATAGAAGCATGGACATTAGCCAAGTACATTGTAGTCATGTACTATGGAGACAGAAATCTATTTTTATAACTGAACCACTTTTCTAAATTGACACTGGTGCCAGTGAAACTATAGTTCTATTAAAATATTGCAGCTGTGTGGAGCCACCTTAGTGTCTAAGCAAAACGTTTCCCAATCTTTACATTTGCTTTTGAACAACCACCAGATCATACACCTATCTTTACAGATATTCTTAATGTATTTCTACCACATGGAACAGTGGTATTGGTAAGCTCTTGTGCTTTATGAGTCAAGACAATAGTAAATAGAGTTTTGGGGTGTGTGTGTGTGTGTGTGTGTGTGTGTGTGTGTGTGTGTGTGTTTAACAGATAATTTGCTTCTTATTCTCTATAACCATGTGGGCCCACTTGTTACTGTGATAAAAATCTTCAATTAATTCATATGGAAGGCCACGCACATCCTCCAAGACCAGTGTATATCAGCCCAGGATTTGTAATACCCCAGAGAATCATCAGTTATCTCAAGGACTATTGGAAAATTCTCAAATCCTCAGAAACAAATGACTTGAAATTCACTTTAATGCGTACATGATGTACATACATGAGGAATAAGCCCTTTGGCTTGAGGGTTGGAGGTGGAGATCATGGTAAGAAATAGAAGAAAGAATGAAGTTCAAAGGATGCTCATAGATTATTATGACTCCTGAAGGTTTGGGTCCAGAAACATAACAGACACTTACTAAATGTTTTCTGTTGGGTTCATTAGCCCAATACCTCAAAGGCTGAGTTTAAAGGAAATAAATCATCTTGCTCTTAGAGTTTCCATGTCAGTGTCTCATAATATCAACCATTTGAATCAAAAGTAGAAAGTTCAGCCAAATACTTAAAGAAACATGTCAAAATCCCAGAATCTGCAAGTTAGAAGGGACCACAGAAGCCATCAAATCTGATCCAAATTGGAATAAGAATCCCCTCTATAACCTTCCCAAAGAGTGATCATCCGTGCTTTAATATTATGGGAGAGGAGAAGTTGGCCCCTTCCAACTTAGAAATTATGTGACTTTATGACTCTCAACTGCTGTGCTCTGAAAATTAAACCTTTCAAAATGCTGCCTATGATTTCATTAGTTCTTTTGGCTGCCACATCACACCCCTGGCATCTCCCACCTTCCAATTTGTAACTGTGAAGCTGATTTTTAAAACCAAAAAAAGTTAAGATCTAGCTTTATTGTATTTCATCCTATCAGCTCCAGAACAATATTCCAGCCTATTAAGATATTTCTGGATTCTAACTTAGCCATCGTGTATATGAGTGTATTCTCTTTACTGTATTCCAATTTGATAAGTATGCCTTCTATTTCTTTATCTAAGTCATTAATAAAAATTCCTAACACAGGGCCAAACATAGACCTTTGGGTTACTCCATTGGATATGTTCTAAGTTAAAATTGAGCCATTCATGATAATTTTTTGTGTCTGATCATTCAATTATTTCATAATCTTCCTAATTATATTATCACCTAGTCCAATGATATCAAAATCAAATAGAAATGGATCCCAGAAAGCTTCATATTGACTTAGAAAAACCACAAATCAATATTATCTACCTTGTATTGTATTTTTATTTATTTTGTTAAACCTTTCTCAATTACATTTTTATCTGATTCAGGCCATACCTGAATGCCACTGAAGGGCCTCACTTTTGGCACCTCTGATACAGCCTATATCTCTCTATCTTGTCCAGAAGGTTATTATGAATGATTTTGTCAAATGCTTTGTTAAGAAACTAGGTAAACTATGTCAACAGCACTCCTCTGAATTAAAAGTCTTATAACTCTGTCAAGAAAAAAATGGGGTTAGTCTGCCATCATGTATCATTGACCTATCCTTAAGCATACCTGCGTCTTGCCATCTCCCCTGCTGCAGAATGCTTAGGATTGCCAGGCCTTTGTTCTGCAGCTAGACTCCTGCATTTAGAATGCAAGCTCCTTGAATGCAAAAAAAAACTTCCTCATTTTCTTTTTCTATTTATCTACAGCATTAAGCAGAGTGCTTTGTACATAGTAAGTACTTAATAATTAATTATTATTTTTATTCATCCATCCATCCATCCATCCATTCATTCATTCATTCAGGAAGCTATGCTAGAGGGCTTTTTAATCCCTCTTTCTTGTTCTATATGTTCATTACCCTCTTAATAATACACTCTAGAATTTTTCCAGGAAATAGCATCAACCTCTGGTTCTATATTTAATAGGTTCCTTTCTTTGTCCTTTTAAAAAATTGGAGCAAGAGTCTTGCAGCCTCTCTCCTATTTTCCATGATGAACCATGGTTCAACAATCGCATCTACCAGTTCTTTCAGTACCATAAGATTTTCTTCTTTTTTGGCAAGTAACTTGAATTCATTAACAGCAACTCTCTGCTCTCTTATTTCCTTACATATTTTGGATCCCACCTCGATATTAACCATTTTCATGCTATTCTTTCCAATGCACAAATCATTCTCCTTGTTGGAGAAAAAGAAGCAACATATAAGCTGAACATTACTGCCCTTTTTTTTACAGGGTACATTATTATCATCCCATTTACCTTGAGCAGGTGCTCTAATCCCTCTTTGATCTTTCTCTTTTTTTCCCCCAATAAAGCTTAAAATCCCCTCTGTTATCCTTTACATTCCTTGCTTGCCTTATCTCATTCTGAGTTTCTGAACTACTGATATTATTCTTATAGGATCATGACACACTTATATTCATCCCAATTCCTGTCATCTATACACATTTATTATAAAATTTAAGATCTCTGTCCTTGTAGTCTCTGTAGTCTCTGTTGACAACTCTCCCTTTTCCTCCTCACTGGAATTTATTCTATTTGCTTTGCTAGAATTTAATTCATGAGAGCTTCCCATTCTTCCTGAACTGACTTCTAGAATTTAGGTCATTAGATCTTACCCACTCTTTCTTTTCCCTTTGGATTGACACTTTCAAATATTTGCCCTTTGAAAACTTGATCTCCTAAAATCTAGGGTACATGGCACACTTTCCTCTTCTCCTCCAAGACGAATTCTAGAATGAAATGGTAACTTTTCTCCCTCCTGTCACCTAGTTCCCATTATTTGAACTTCAGCAACCAGTCCATCTTTATTAGTCTGACTTCAGTGACCGTCGTGAAGGATGAAATTGTATTTAAGGAAATTAGTAAATGCTCTGCTTTCGTCAGAAAGAGAGAACTCCCACAGATATTCCCATAAATTGTTCCATTCATATTATATTTTGCCTTTGGGACAGGTTTGTGATTGGTTTTCTAACCCCTCACATTCCCTTCTTTATGCAGGTGGTTGGTAGTATATTCTCGTGATAATAGGACTTCTGTTTCTTTTGTTTCTCATTCTGTTGATCACCACCCAAAGGCCCTCTACCATGCTTTCCCCAAACTGGTTCTTTGTTCCTTGTTCACACAATTGTGCAATCCCAACATTCAGTGACATTCAACTTCATCTTCTTCTAGCTGTTCTTTTAATGAAATTTACCTTTCCAAAGCCGTGGCTCTTCCACTCATGGCTCCCATGACACCAAGTCTCAGTGACACGTGTTAAAGGTAAATGGCCTTCTTTTCTCTAGGGCCTCTAGTGGACATCCTGCTTGTTGCCAATGTTCTGTGCATTTTTATGGAGACAAATAAGGTCATGGATTTTATTCTTGGCTCCTTTCTTAGATTTTTTTTCTTATTATAAGTGATTGGTCATCTCTATTGCTATTTTTTTCCCCATTTGCTGTAGTTACTATCAATAATGTCTGCTCTGATAGATGCGTTTCCTTCTTTCCCCACCCTTTTCAATTTAAACCCCTTTTAAATAGATCTGCAGAATACATATGCACATATAGGTGTGTGTGCCTGTGTACCGTGCACACATATATATGTATGTATATATGCACATATATACATACATATATATACACACACACATACATACAGATATACAAATATACTTTCACACATTTACATGTGTGTATATATGACTGCAAAAACATATATGTGTACATACAAACACATGTAAAACATTCATATTCTATACACACATACACATATACATATGTACACCATGTGTATGTACAACTACTCCTATGCACAGTCAGTCAATATACATTTATTTTGTGTCTACTCTGTGCCAGGCACCATGCTAAGCACTGGGGATACCAAAAAAGGCCAAAAACAATTTACTCCCAAGGAGCCCACAGTCTAATGGTGCAGACAACAAACAAACAAATTGTGCAAATAAGCTTTGTACGGGACAAATAGAAAACAATTCAAGGGAAGGTACTAGAATTAAGAGTGGTTTTGAAAGGCTCCCTCTAGAAAATGGGATTTGAGTTGGGAATTCAAGAAAGCCAATAGGCAGAGATGAGGAGGGAGGGCATTCCAGGCATGGGGATAGCCACAGAAAATAATCTGGAGTCAAGAGATGCTATGTTTTGCTTATGGAACATTAAAGGATGTCATTGGATTGAAGGTGGGGGAGTAAGATGTAAGAAAACTGAAAAGGTAGGGGGAGACAGGCTAGGTTGTGAAGGACTTTGAACACCAAACATAGGATATACATACATACATGTACACATAGATATATTTATGCGTATGTGCACATTTATTTACATGGCATATATGGACAGATAGAAGAACATATGTATATGTGTATATTGTATATGTGTGCATATGCATTTCTGTGTCTGTGCGTATATGTATATATAGACATACAAATACAGAATACATATCCACATCTATAAGTGTGTATTGCAACATAATACACATGTGTATGTATATACATTTATATGTGTGTATGTTCTAGATTCTGTGTGGTAGCATTATTTGTACACAGGTACATCACCAAAAGCTAGTAGTAGCCATCAGAGTTGACAAGCCTGTCACTTCTTGGATACATGCCTCAGACATGAAATTTCTTTATTATTTTTGGTTTATGTGAGAACATCTGGATAATCTATTTCAGTTTCATTTCAGTTTTCTTTTCATTTTGTATTTCTTTTAATTCTTGTGCTGGAAATGCAATCTATCAGTTTGGGTGGTCACTTAGTGATTGAGAAAGGTGCCCTATACTCACATGTTGTTGATGCCCCTCCTAGGATCAACAGAGACTATATCTGGGAGGAACTGGCCCACTTATCTCTGAACTCTCTTGGACTATGGATCTTTCTTTAATTTCCTGAATATTTTCTGCCCTGTTGCTGTTGCTCCTGAGACTACACTCTCCAAAATGAATAGTAACAGGCCATGCCCGAGAGGAGTTAAGTCACTCAGCTCTGAACTCTCTCGGACCATTTTTCCTCATCTTTACACCAGACATTTTTCACCCTGCCACCATGCGTCTTTCATTCTTTGCCCCACCACTTGCTAGCTTTTGCTCTAAAAACTATATCCAAACCAACACTACCATTGCCTCTGGAAAGGGAAGGTCAGCAGACTGCCCTATTATTGTGCTCACCACCTTTATGTCTTTTCAGATGAAAACACCCTTCTTGGGCCACCATTTCCCCCATGTCCTTGTAGGTGTGGTTTTTCCATTAGAATATAAAGCTCCTTAATGGTAGGAACTGTTCTACTTTTGTATTCTCACTCCTAACACACCACTTGGCACATAGTAAGCACTTTAAAAACAAATCATTTATCTTTGCCAAGAAAACCTCAAGTGGGGTCACAAAGAGTCAGACATGACTGAAATGACTGAACAATAGGCACTTTAAATAACTTTTCATTCATTCATGCATTCATTCATTTTAAAAACATAAAGAGCATCCCTAGAACCCAGGACAGTCTTGTGCATGGTAGGTGATTAATAAATGTTTGATGAAGATGATGACCCAGCCATACTGCTACTAGAACTATACATGTAAAGAGATCAAAGGGAGAAAGAAGAGG
Source organism: Phalanger gymnotis (assembly GCA_028646595.1). Lineage (NCBI taxonomy): Eukaryota > Metazoa > Chordata > Mammalia > Diprotodontia > Phalangeridae > Phalanger > Phalanger gymnotis. Next base: position 52,701,382 of record CM053626.1, on the reverse strand, counting down.
ACTCATATGTATACAAGTATGCCCAGTAGCTCTTTTCATGGTGGCAAAGAATTGGAAACTGAGGGGGTGTCCATCAATTGCAGACTGGCTGAGCAAGTTATAGTATCTGAAGGTGCTAGAGTACTATTATGTTGTAAGAAGTTATGAAGGGAAGGATTTCAGTGAAACCTGGGAAGACTTTTATGCACTGATTCAAAGTACAATGAACAGAACCAGAACAAATTATACAATAAAAAAAAAATTGTAAAGACAAACAAGTCTGAAAGCCTTAGGAACTCTAATTAACAAAATGACCAACCAGAGTACAGGACAAAGATATAGCAAGAACACAATATATAAATATAAACATATATGTACATGCACACACATATATGTATACATACATGCATATGTACACATATAATATATTTTATATATTATATGTATATACATATATAGATACACATATGTATGTGTATATATGTGTATATATATGTACAGGCATAAACATGTGCATGTGTTTGTCTATGTGTGTATATGTGTATATACATATATGTATACGTAGATATGTGTGTATATATAGATATATATATATATATATATACACACGCACACATACATACACACATATATGTATATACACATTTCCCCCAGCATCTCAGAGGTATAATGTCCCTTATACTATCTTGGTCTATGAGAAGGAAGTGGATTAGGCTCACAGTTTAGCCCAGTTTCTATATAGCATTAGTCCCACCAAGTTCAAATCCAAAGCTTGCTATGCCAGCTTCTCCTGAGGTGTCTACAATACCTGGCCCAAATATCTGAACTCTCAGATTCCCATGGCTCATGCCTCCAGGCCAGTTAGGGTACTCAACTCTCTGTACCTCAAATGGAAAAGAAAGAACAAAAAGTTTAAAGACCCAAGCCCAATTCTCAGGGGGGCCATATGACTTAAGGGGTCAAGAAAAGGAGGTTGCCATAGGGCATTGTCCCCTTACCGTGCAGTATAGGTGAAGGAGTTTTTCACCCTCAGACAAAATGCAGTAGAGCCCCTCACGTGCTGAGTCAGGCCATTTTAAAGACACTGTCCTTTTTGGCTACTCAGCCAATTCAAAAGGGCTGCTTTCAACCACATGGTAGACCAACACAGAATGTCCACACGTACTCCAATTCTCCGTATTCCAAAATCATGAGCTTAGCAACTTCCATATGAATGATTCCATCTTAGGTGGTCTAGGCATGCACCAAACCCTTAGTGAGTGAGGGACAATATGTGAATGAGGAACTTCAATCCTCTAAGGGAAAAAGTCAGTTGAGAAAGAAATTAGCATGGAAGATAACCCAGCCAAGAAAACAAGAGGAATGTTGATAGACTATTAACATAAACAAACCAGGGTCTATGCCTTCAGCCTTTTCTCAGCCTCAAATGCCATTCCATAAAGCAGGCTGTCAGAGGAACAGTACCCAAAAACCGAGTGAGGCAAACAGCCTGACATCACAAGACATAAAACCCAGGCGATTTTATAGAGCTCAGGATGTTTAAAGAAGAAAAAATGGCCAATGGAAGATGAAGCCTGGACCATTAATGAAAGTTTGTTTTAAAATATTTTACATTTTTTATTAAAGCAGAATGGGCAGGATATAAGCACTATAAACTTTCTATGCAGAGGATGTTGCTGGCATTCCAATCCCGGGAATTATTGCCTTGTGCAAGGATCTATTCCGGCCTGCTTCACTTCACAGGGGAAGAGTTAGACTGGGTGTTTTTCTTATGTAACCAAAGAAAAGGTGGATGGACTTTTGAAAAGAGTGGCCAGATTTTCCTTCCCTCCTCCATGCCTCACACTCCATTCTCTCACCTCTGTTACCTTGCTAGTGGTTGTACCCTGGCATCCCATCTCTAGATTTATGCTCCAAGATCTCTAAGATAAATAAATAAGATTTATTTCCTGGTACCGCCTTATTCCGGCAGAGAGAGAAGGTTCAAAATAAGAATAAGCTTCTTTTCTATGGTTCCCTTTCTTTTCTCCCCCTCTCCACTTAATGAAAGACACAATCAGTATTAATTCCTTTAATACTGAAGAAATGATTATTAAATAACTAATTGCTAATATCGGGGAGAGACAGGATTTATTGATCTCTGGAATCTTATTCTGTACTAGGCCAAACTAGCATTGAAAGACATTGACGATAATGAAATTGGATTAATTTTCTCCTCAGTCTTGTTCAGACTCCACCCAGGTGAGGAAGCCCATTGCATTCTAGTCTAGTTTGAGTGAGGATAAATTCTTTTTTTTCTCCCTCTCTCTTTTTTTCTTTTTTTGGATTGCAGAAGGCAGGGCAATCGGGGTTAAGTGACTTGCCCAAGGTCACACAGCTGGTAAGAATGTCAAGTGCCTGAGGTCAAATTTGAACTCAGGTCCTCCTGACTCCAGGGCTGGTGCTCCCACCTAGCTGCCCCTGAGGATAAATTCTTTAATTAGATTACCCAAGGCTGGAGGTGGTTTGGAAGGAAATTGTGAGTCAAGGAGGAGAGAAGCAAAGCCTGGCCACTCTTTTCAAAAGCCCATCCAGCCTTTCTTTGGTTACATAAGAAAAACACCCAGTGCATGATCAAAGTAAGGTCTCCCAGCCCCTCATTAGGATAGGCCCAACTCTCATCATAAAATTCATTATTTGTTAGCCAATCAGGGTTGATTGCCATTCTCAGGAAAACTCACTCTTCCAAGGGCTTATAAGCATTGAGTGGGTTCCATGAGGGGTGTTTGGCATTTGAGAGTGTCACTGGCCCCTTTTATTATTAATTATAAGCTAGCATGATTAATAAAATGATTAATTACCCAGAAATTATGTCTCTTGAACTTTTTACACATCACAATACTCAAAAAGATCTGAGGCAGCAGGGCATGATGAAAAGATCAATAGACCTATAATCAAAGAGTATGAGACCAAAATTCAGCTCTGCAACCTAAGACCTGCGTGACCTTGGGAAGGGAATAAGTATTTATTAAGCACCTACTATGTGCCAGGCACTTTACAAATATTATCTCATTTGATCCTCACAACCCTCTGAGATAGGTGGTATTATAATCCCTATTTTACATTTGGAGAAACTGAGGCAGACAGCAGCTGAAGTCACAGCTAGTAAGTATCTGAGGCCATATTTGAACTCACACCTAAGATTCTACTACACCACCTAACTGTCCTGGCCAAATGATCTAACTTTTCTGAGCCTTGGCTTCTTAAAATGAAGGAGTTGAACCACATGGCTCTAAGGTCCCTTTTAGCTCTATTGCTGTTTTCTGAGTGGATGCTATATTCCCTTCTCCCACTATTCAGAGGTGCCTGGGCAAGAGTCTATCCTTTGTAGAAAATCCCTGGTCCCCTTTTTGTCTGAGCATAATTGAGACAAATGACTCATATATGTCTATCAGACCAGAGAGGTTGACACAAAGCTGGTATAGCCTAGGCTCCAGTGCAGGCAGGAAAGGCTCCTTCTTCCTAATACAGCCTGAATCCCATCTTACTCAAGGACTGGACTCCTCTCCACTCACTAAGTCACAGGTATATCCTGTCTCCTCAGGTGACTGGGCTATATCCTGGCCCTTCTACTGGCTATGATCTGGTTTTATGCTTGCTTCTTCTTTCCTTGACCCCAGCTGTCTCAGGCTTATCCATAAGCCTTTCCTTGTATGAATGAGACTTGTTGAATAAAGGTCTAACGCATTTTGCATCAATGACCAGTCTGCTTCTTCTGTGGAAATCCCTAAGTCTCTAAAAGCAGCTGCCGCAGACTGGAACAGGCCTATTCAAGTTTAGGTAGGTTGGTCTTTGCAATTTCAGATACAATTTCAATCCATGGGCCCATACTTAGAACCGTTATAGGTTAGCAGGATCACAAGATTTAGAGCTTGAAGGGCCTTAAACATAATCTAGTCCAGGGATCCCTAACATTTTCTGTGAGATAGACCCTTTGGCAGTGTGATAAAGCCTATGGCCCTCTACTCAAAATAGTATTTTTAAATGAAGGGGTGGGGAATAGGGTCACCAAAAAAATTGTATTGAAATATCATTATAATTTTTTTTTAATCTAAAGAAAATCTCTCATTTTACAGATGAAAAAACTGAGGCCCAGTGAAGCTAATTGACTTTATCCACTGCCATAGCCTTCAAGCACCCAAGGCAATGTCCATGTTGTCATGATCTCAAATGAGATAATATTTATGGAGCGCTCAACACAGTGCCTGGCACATAGTAGATACTTAATAAAAGCTTGCCCCTTTCTTCCACTTCCCCCATGTAGCAGTAAGCCATTTATCAGAGGACTCTATTAAAGGAAAAATGTTCATCTGATTTCTGCTTTTTTGACATTTCAATTCTACTTCAAGAAATATTACTTGAGTTCTAACTCATAACCTGTGAAAAAAGATGAGGTGGGGAGGGAAGGAAGGAGAGAGAAATGACACAAAGAATACAGTACCTACTTTGAAGCTGCTTATACACTTCTTATGCAGACAAAACAAAAACATATAGAGTGCAGTTTCTGGGGCTACTATCCTAAAACCCAATTCACAGTAGCAGGTCTGATCCCCAAAGGGTATAATAACCCTTAGGAGCGATCGTGAGCATTTAGGGGGCTTTCTCTAGTAATATAGCTCCCAAGCCCCCATGAGTATGTTTCCCCAAATGATGGTCATTGATATGGATTAGTCAGATAGAATTAATTAGATTTTTAGAAATAAATATTTATTAAGATGATAAAGTCAGAGCAGTTGGTATAAAATATTCCCCCAAAAGTCTGGGACATACTGTCTCACACCTAGGGGAAAGTGGACTCAAGCTTAGACAAAATATATGGCAAAGGGTAAACTTACATCTCTTGGTTGGATAAAAGTTCTTTTCTTCCTCCTTGAAGTCTTCCTGAAGTTCCCCTTAGGCAAAGTGGAGATTTCTCCCGGGCTTCTTGTAAGTCCTAAACCTCAGCAAATCAGATTTGTCTTTGTCTTCTGATGCAAATGCTGCCACCAATTATTACTCTTCTGAGGACATTGCTGGAACACAAATGAAATGTCCACATCTTCTGGTCCTTTTGAAGTTGTCAAGGTCTTTCTTTACAAGAGGAAGGAGACTGGAGGGACAGTGGAAAAGAAAGAAGATTTTTCTCCTCCCTTCCTCCCCAAGTGATTCCCTCACAGGAAATCCATCCACGCTTCTGTGTCTCCTAGGGCAGCCCCTCTGGGTTCTTAACTGGTCTGTTAGTTTATCCAAATCCCACAGGATCTGTTTGAGTCTTCTCAACTAATCCCAGTGGCTTTCATCCCTTCCAATTTGACTTCACCCATCTAATTTAATACCTTGGATTATTCGATTGATTACAATACAGCAACTCTCACTTGGTCAAAGCATCCACATACTGCTAGCTACTTTAGATGGGCTGAGATTGGTTGAAGATGGTTGACTGATTCAATTGACCCGGACCATTACACAGAGAACAAAAGAGTAAAATAATGCAATTGAATAAAAGCAAGTTTGGTGGACACAATTGTGTCCACCAAAAATCAAGAAAAAGGGCAGAGCCTTACATAGAAATGTTTCCTTAATAAGTTCCTAGAAATAGTTTTGGGGTATATAAAGACATATAGAATGAAGGCTGTTGCTGAGTCAGCTATTGTCACCATCATGCCAATCGGTGATGATTTTTGTGGGTTTCTTCACCTGATGCTGATGGGAAACTCAATCAACCAGTAACAAATGATGGGGAACATGGAAGGATGATAAGTGGATTCTCCTCTTTCCTCACTCCTTTTATTAACTTCACACAAAAAAGTCCTGGTTCTCCAAATACATAGGGATAACCAGTGGCAGTATTGACTAGCCAGCTGTTCAGTGTCTTCCTCGCTCCTTCTCTAGAAACTAGTATATTTGGAAGACAGGGAGTAACAAGAATCAAGGAACGTGGCAGCTTCAAGAGCCTTTTCCACATGCCACAGATATTGTTACTATGTCTTTAAAGGGTACTAAAATGTTGGGAGAGTGGACTATGATTTCTCAGGGCTGGAAAGTGTGCGTGTGGTATAGAGAAAAAGAACTAAGAAAATTTATTTTCCAAAAGACTGAATAAGTTAATTGCAATACTTGAGAAAAACTGAAGAAATATTTCCTGAGGAAATTCAGTTTAAATCTCTGTCCAGAGAATTCCCAAGAAATGTTGACTGTCATCTTGAGAGCTAAGTGGCAAGACCGTGTTTCCAGAATCGAGGAGTCAGCAACTATTGTTGATGGTCGAGGTGACTTTGGGTGTGATCTATCTCTTGATGATATATTGTTGAGATATATAAATTTGTCTTCGCATTATTTGTATGATACTGATTGATAAACTATATTGCCAGACATATTAATGTTTATTTAAACTTGTGAGACTAGAGGATTTGAGAAATGAAGAGATGAGCAAAAGTTTGAGCTTTAAGAACTAATGGATTAATTGCTGAGAGATGTGCATTCTATTAACTTTGATAAATTAGCACTCATTTATCATAAGTTAATATTAAAGTTAAAATTATTATTAATTCATCATAAGTTAATAGAAATGCACATCTCTCATTAATTAAAGTATACCCCTTGATTGCCTTAGAATCTTGTATCAGAATTAATATTTTTGACTGGTATAATACACCACATAGCCCACCAGATAACAACATAGGCTGAACCTGCTATACCTTCACACTCTTCTAGTGTGGTTATAGCTCCAGGAAGAGTAGTAATTAGTGTAGAAGAGAAGAATTTTAGAATGCTTCCTGGGGGAAATCATGTGATATATATGTTCTGTAGCTGGAAAGGATTTTGGAAATCATAGAATCATAGGGCCATAGGACCACAGATTTATTAACTTGGTCAAGGTTTGAACTTATATCTTCAGTTCAAAATTTGAGCCCAACACCAAACTCCAAAGGGCAGAGTCCTTCCCATTCCACCATGCTAATCCTGTAAAGCAGACTATTAAAGGAGACTGAGGGGCTGGTGGAGGAGGAGAAGGGCTGGGTAAGCTATAAACTATTTGAAACCTCTGTATCTTCAGTGATTTCTCAGGGAGAAATAAACCTGCCTTCTTCCCTTCTTCCCTGTCAACAGAAACAATGACCAAAAGATACACACAGAAGCTTACTTTAAATCACTAGGACTTTTTTATCTATCATGCCTGAAAATTCATAGTTTAAGTGGAGTTTTGATCAATGACCAAAATTCATTTTCTTCTCCTTAGATCAGGCCTGAGATTTCCCTGGGAACTCTGAGCCAGAGTTTAATAATTTCCTTAGCGCTGGAAACTTCATTGATATCCCTTAAATCTCTTCTCCCAGGAAGTCTATTTTGGGTTATCATAAGTTGTTTAAAAATGACTGAGTAGACTCTAACTCATGAGACCCGGCAGACTTCTGACACTCTGTTGGTTGGTTCTGACTCTATTTTCTAACATTTTTTCCTAAGAGACAACCCCAGCCCTCCATTCTATGAAATGTGAATTGTTTATTTTTGTATAATTCATTTGTCACCTAATATTGTGTGTGTATCTAGATAGATAGATAATGTTATACAATTAAATCTAAGCTATATGGAATCCTTATGGCTAATCTTTGTATTTCTTGTACCTGATATGGACTGACACACAGTAGACACTTAATAAATGAGTTTTGAATTGAAATGAATGGAATAAAATTGATAGAAGAATTTTCTACATTGCCTAGACTTATACTCTCCATATTTCTCTCCCCAAAAAATGTTTACCAAAGCATTTTTTAAAGTTTAACCATTTTTAATGGAAACATTTCTAAAATACATTGTTTTCTTGTTTTCAAATAGAGACTGAAACATAATTCAACCCTTTTTAATGACTTAGGTCATCAATATGAATTTTGGTGATTTTATTGTGGTGAAATACAAATAATGCCATATAAACTGACCAAGGCCATAGGACTATTTTATCCTGGACTAAATGCCTCTGGCTTTGGATCCTTTTTGAGCTCTTCTGTCTTCTCCCTTGCCATCAGAATGAGAATTGTCGTTTCCCATTTCTGTCAGTACCTGTCTACTAGCACCCCTTCCTTTCCTGGTCATTTCCTGCGTTCCATGGATTGCTGGTTTGAAAATTCCATACCCAGGCTTTTAGAAACTACAGGTAAATGAAGAATACTTATATCTGAGTGAAAGTCTGATATGTTCTCTAGTGAACTTTATACTTTCTAATCTCAATGCTCAAAAGTCTTATTTATTTGGTTTTTTGTTATCTCCCCACCAAGCTTCCCAAAGTTAAGTGGTCCACCTTATACCAGTAAGGCAATAATAACAATATAGATGACAATTGTAAAAATACCTATGTAGTTCTGTTTCACAAAGTATACAAGATTTTCCAGGTAGAAGGTAAAAGTAAATCATTTATTCATATACCAGAGAACCATATCCCACAAGCCATTTATCCAGTCTATCACAGCAGTAAAACATTCCACACACAATATCACAGCCAGAAGCCTCTCCAGCCCAAATCCTCTCCGACTCCCTACTGGGATCTTCCCAAAAACAAACTCACAGTACAGCTAAGTCAGCCTATTCAACATCATGAGGGCAGGCATTAGCAGCCATTACTGCTCTCTCTCAGCGTTTCCTGTGACATAACTTCCTTTTCCTGTCAGGAAGCTCCTCCCACCATGTAACTTAGGCTTCTTATGACATAAGCAGGTCACATGGCCTATTAATGGGTGGGAAAGATCTTCAAATTCAAATTGCTACCACACACCTCAAAAAGTGATGGGTTCCACTGACCAAACACAATACCAGAGAACCAGTGACAAAAACTGCTGTCTACCTCCCAGACCCGGAGTGCAGACTGAGACATTGATCTGGATATGACTAATGCATAAGTCGTTTTTCCTGCTTTTTTCAGTGAGGAGGTAGGGATGGAGGTGGGAAGGAGAGAAGACAGATCTTCATTTGAAAATAAAATTTAATTAAAAAAGAAAAAGGAGTGGATTCCCCCTCAATGGAAGCTTTTAAAAAGAAACTGAATGACCACTTGTTGAGAATGTTATGGTGGTGATTTCTTTCATGCACAGACTGCACTGATGTTCATTCCGACTCTTCAGTTACGTAATTGAGACCAAGTCCCACCCATTTTATGCTTCTAGGCATCTGTAGTACCTAACAAGTAATGCCCTACTCATAACAGTTGCTCAGTAAATGTTTATCATTGCTGAAGAAAAGCTCCCATCAGAGATAAGAATGCAAGCATCTTCAGCCTGGCACAACCCTTCCAGATATCACCTCATCCATCCATCCCCATGCCTTCATTTGGATGGTCCATTCCCCAGTCTAGACATTTGTGGGTCATTTGTTCATTCCACAAGCATTTGATAATCCTCATTCTGCATGTCTTACACTGTGCTAGGCACCATGGGAGATATAGAAGGAGCTGATGACATAATCCTTGTTGTTAAGAGTTTATAAATCTCCTTGAAGAGATGAGGCCTACGGAATAAAACTACAAGAGAATATCAACAAATAAGATAACAGACCTAACTGTATAAAAATAATGAATATTTCACTGTTTCTTCAAGATCTCCAAGGAGAAAATTCCACAGCCTCTCCCTATGTCTCCTGTGATGTTCTATTCTACACCCAACACCCTAAAGAAGTTGAGCCTTGATGTTTGCTTATACTAAGCTGGGCCCCTGGGTTTGGTTGGTGGCATGGAGCTTGTGAAAGGAGATGGCAAGCAGAGAGAATGTTTCTGTCCTGGTGCTCTTGCCAATCTTGGACAGCTGATGCTTTTAGAAAAGCATGCCAGAGAATCTCAAACATTATTGATAATGAGGTTGCTCATTTTTGAAAGGCTGTAACCAGATAATCTAGGAAAAACAGACTTGTTTCCAAGAGTGCAACTCCAGGTTTGAAGCAGCTAATGGAAGATATGCTGTAGTCTGGCTCCTTTGTAGACCTGTTGTTGATTGGGAGATGATGCCAAAAGGAATCAGAATATTATACTAATCTCTCTCTCTCTCTCTCTCTCTCTCTCTCTCTCTCTCTCTCTCTCTCTCTCTCTCTCTCTCTCTCTCTCTCTCTCTCTCTCTCTCTCTCTCTCTCTCTCTCTCTCTCTCCCTCTCTCTTCCCCCAGAAGCTGGTAAAAGTTGTAGGAAATCATAAACCTAGCACATACTGAATTAACTTTTCCTTCTTGGAGTCCACGACTAATTGATAACTAGAGAACTAAGCCTGAGATTCCCCTGGGGCCCTGGCAAGAGAGACAAGTTTGTGTGTGTGTGTGAGTGTGTAGATATTCAAAGTTGGGGGGAGTACTAACACAGAGATTACATTAATTCCTTTCCAGGCATGGAGGACAATGTAAAGTTATTTGGACCTAAAAGGAGATTGTGGAGCCAATAGAGTTAAAGCTTCAAGAGAGCAACATCTTCTGGCCTCAGTCCTGGTACAGACTTCCAGCCAGCTGAATTTTGCTACTTTTTTAAACATATAAATATTTTAGGAGCTCATTGGGAAAGTTATTCAATACCCATCCCCTAACCTTCCCCGAAACTCCTTGCCCAATAAGTCTTCATTCTGTTTAGGGTAGCCCCATTCTTGGAGAGCTTAAAGAAGCTCTAATAGGTCAGCTGTACCAGACTTCCAGAAGTCCCCTTCTCCAACTCACCTCTGTCAGTTCTCCTACTGATTTTTCTCACTATTAGGTGGGTTGTATTAGAGCCACAGAACTCCAATCAAAATCATCATCTCCATCTCTCAAATGGAAAAAATTAGAATGGCTCTTCTCCAGGGATAGGCAAGTGAGGAGGTCTTCTTTTAAGGGAATTCTCTCTAGAAAAGGAAGTCTCATCTCTAGTGTCTTAGGACTTAGAGCCAGAAGTGATCTTAGAGATCGTCTCGTCCAATACTTTCATTTGGCAGTAAGGAAACTGAAGCCCAGAGTGATGACTTATCCAAAGCCACACAGCTAGAAAGTGGAAGAGCTGAGATTTATATGCATATCCTCTGATCTGATGCCAAGTCTACTGTTTTTTCCATTTCAAATTTCTGTCTTTTAATGTATTCTGCCATGTTGAAAGTTTCAGAGGAGAAACACCCTTCCTATAATTCCTTAAAGCTCTGCTTTGTCCTTTCTGAGAACGATCTTTCAAAGAATAACCAAATATCTGTTGTCCATTCATTCATTTAACATGTATATATCTGGGGCCTACTATGTGCGAGGGGCTGGCGATGAAAAGACAACAAACGAGTCCCCTCTCTGTAAAAAGATTGCTTTTTATCTGCTGGTTGTTAAACATTTTCCAGGAACTCAACAAAGCAACATCTATTTGATTAAAGACCTTTTGTGTTCAAGGCACTGTGATATTGCTCTGAGTGAGACAAAAAGTTTAACTAAGACATGGTTCCTGCCCCCAATGCAGAAAAAGGAGATAAGACACCAATAAAAATAGCTCAAATATGCAATGTTAAATGAAGATAATAACAATGATAATGACAGCTAATATTTACATAGCACTTTATAATTATCTAATTTGATCCTCACAACAACACTGGGAGGTAGGTACTATTATTATCCCCATTTTACAGATGAGGAAACTGAGGCAGACAAATGTTAAGTGACTTAAAGGTCCAACAGCTAATAAGTGCTCAGGTCAGATTTGAACTCCAGTCTTCCTCATTCCAAACCCAGCATTGCTCTATCCACTTTTCTACCTACTTGCAGAACTAAATTCTACGTGAAGTAGCCAGTTATCAGTCCTATAAAACTAGATTTGGGCACTGGTGCTCTATCCTAAAGTGACAGGTAAAGAGGCATATAGTTATGTTTTTTTCTTTGGACACCAATCTATAAAAGGACATAATTTAAGGAGAGAAAATGATATGGGTGGTTATTTTTTTTACAAACTTATTGCCCCTATAATGTTTAATGCAGTTACAATATTTAGGAGTATAGAATGTGCGAGCTCCTACTTAGTGTTGTGACCATGGAGTC
>CM053626.1:52676506-52689284 GCA_028646595.1 Phalanger gymnotis | reverse complement strand
GCGCTCTTACCTTTTCTGGGTGAACTTCTTGAGAAGGGCATCTACAAAGGTGCCTCCATTTCCTTTCCTCTCGCTCTCTTCTTAACTGTGTGCAGTCAGGCTTCTGCCCTCATCATTCCACTAGAACTGTTCTCTCCAAAGATACTGATGCTCTCAGAAGTCAAATCTACTGACTTTTTCTCTCATTTAAAAAAAAAAATTCTTTTCAACCTTTTGTACCTTTTCTCCTTGATAGTCTCTTCTCTCTGGGTAATTTTTACCCTGGTCTTTCCTCTTTCACCTCTTACCTATCTGATGATTCTTTCTCTGTCTCCTTTGCTGGATCTTCACCCATGACTCACCTGTTTAGACTGGGAGTCATCCAAAGTTCGGTCCTTGGCCTTCTCCTCTTCTCTATGCTGTTTTACTTAGTCATCTCATGGTCATCTCATCACTTGGACATCAGTCAGTCAAAAATCATTAAGTACCTACCTTGTCCCAAGCTCTGTTCTAAGCACTTGGGATACAAAGAAAGGTAAAAGATAGTCCTTACTTTCTGGAAACTCACAATTTCAAAAGGGGAGACAACTATGTACAAATAAGATATATACAGAATCAACTGGAAATGTTCCTCAGAACAAAGGTAGTAGAATTAAAAGGAATCAGGAAAGTCTTCCTGAAGAGGGTAGGATTTTAGATGAGACTTGAAGGAAGCCAAAAAACTCGGAAATAAAGAGAATTTCATGCATGAGGGATAGCCAGTGAAAACGCCTGTAGTCAGAAGACGGAGTGTTGTATTTGAGGAATAGCAACAAGGTCAGTTTCACTGGATGGAAGAATAAGTGATGGTATATGAGATTTAAGAAGACTAGAAGGGTGTGGGGGTTGAGGTGGGGGACAGGTTTCAATTATGTCTATGCAGATGACTCTCTGTTCTACTTACTTGGTCTTAATCTCTCTCTGTAACTCTAGTCTCCCATCTCCTACTGCCTTTGACACATCTTGAATTCGATATCCTATAGACACCTAAACCCAACATGACCAAAACTGAACTCATTATCTTTTCCCCTAAACATTATCTTCTTCCTAATTTCCTTACTACTATCAAGGGCGCCACTTCATCTGCTCAGTCACCAGACTTGAAAGCTTGAGGTCACACTAAACTCCTTATTCTCTCTAGTTCTACACCCTGCCCCCAATGTCCAATCTGTTTCCAAGACTTGTCGATTTTACCTTCCTAATACCTCTCACATATGCCTCTTTCTTTCCTTCAACACTGCCACCATGCCTGTGTAAGTCCTCATCATCTCACACCATAATTACGGCAATAGTCTACTTGTATCCCTGACCGAAGACCCTCCCCATTCCAATGGCCACAAAATTGATCTTCCTAAAATAGAAGTCTGACCACATCACTCCACCCCCTTCAATAAGCCCCAGTGGTTTCCTATTAACTCCAGGATCAAGTATACTTTCTTTGGTCTCACTTTCACAGCCCTTCAAAATTTTGCTCCTTCCTACCTTTCTGGTCTTCTAACACCTTCTCCTTCTCCACGTGCTTTGTGAGCCATCGACAATATCTGTCCTTCTTGCTGTTCAGACAAGACATTCTTCCATCTCCTGAATTTAGATAGATGGATAGATAGATGGATGGATGGATGGATGGATGGATAGATAGATAGATAGATAGATAGATAGATAGATAGAATGGATAGACAGACAGATAGACAGGCAGACAGATAGACAGGCAGACAGACGGACAGAGGGAGAGATAGATAGATAGATAGATAGATAGATAGATAGATAGATAGATAGATAGATAGATAGATAGATAGGATAAACAGATAAGATACATAGAGACACAGAGAAAGCTATATAAATTTTTTTTTTCTTTTCCTCTGTTTCTCTTCATAATTACGGAATCATAAGATCATAAAATATTGGAATTTTAGAGCTAGAAAAAAAACCCAAGCTCACATAATTATATTTTTACTACCTACCTCACAAGGTCATTATAAAGATGAAATGAGAAAATAGACTTTTATTAAGCAAAACACTTAATATGTGTCTGGACTCTGACCCAGGGCTTTGTGGCCCAAATCCAGTGTTATTTCTTACTATGCTTCAATTAGCAAAGATAGTAGAAAGTATTTACCTAATATAGGTAAGGGCTAAAGTCTTCGATTTCTAATCTATCCTGAAAATAGAGAACTACTATTAGGAAAGCCATACATTGGGATCATATTTATACCAATTAATGATTATAATATTAGTTTGTGTTGTATCTCTATAGTTTGTTTCAGGCTTTACTATCTATTAGTAATAAATAAGATGACCAAATTTCATGAGGATATTGAAATAACAGTCTTCCTAGCAGATATGGCTCAATATTTTCACCTAATGAAAGCAAAAGTAGAGTTTTCTTTATCCTAACAAACGATTGTCCTCAACATAACCCTAAAAAGAAGCCTGATTAAGTCCTTATTTATAACACATATACCTTTCAAAGTTTAAGCATTTGAAGACCCTAGAGGAGGTCAGCATTCTGTGGCTATCCCAGGGAGGTCAAGAAAGTTATCATCTTTTTTTCCTTTTGATATTTTCTATCTAAAAGAGATATTACTTGACTGTAGAGGGAAAGATGTTGGTCAGAAATCCCAAACTTCTCTCCCCTACCTCCTGTCTCTTTGGCCTTGGATATTTACTCCAGAAGTACAATTGACTTAGTTTCCTTTACTCTATGAACTCAGCCCTTTACCCATGTCTGAACTACCATATAATAATAGTAATAGCTAATATTTAGAATATTATAATAATATAATACTATAGCTAATAATATAATATCAATAGCTAATATTAATATCATGCCTTTTATATGCCAAGAACTATGCAAATCACTTTATAAATGTTACCTCATTGGATCCTCACAACAATGCTATTATTATCTCAATTTCAGCTGAGAAAACTGAGGGTCAAGTGACTTGCCCAGACTCACACCGATAGCAAGTGTCTGAGGCTAGATTTGAACTCAACCCTTCCTGACTCCAGGCCCGGAGCTCTATTCTCTATACTACCTAGCTGCCCGATATTATTGCGGCCACCTTCCTCCTCACCCCTTTCATCTTCAAGGTCATCACTACTCACGTTCATCTAGCACTTGAAGGTAGTTTCCTCACAACAACCCTGTAAAGTGGGTAGTACCGCTATCATCACCTCCATTTTTGAGATGAAGAAACCAAGACTTCAGGTGGATTAAATAACATAATCACAGAGCTGGTAAGTGACAGCACTGGGATTTGAACCAAGGTCTCCTGTATCCAGTAAAAGGGCTCTTTCCATTATATCCATGCTTATATAATTAGGTGAGAAGAAGCAAGGCAGAGGGTTGAAAGGGTGAAAGAAAACCCCAAAGCCACCCCAAAAAGCAAAAGTTAATTTCCTGTCTGATGGATTCCAAATCCTTGATGAGTTTTATTCAGGGCCTTGAAGGGTCTCTTATGCCATCTATTCCAGGTCCATAATATTACCCTTCAGCCTCCAGAAACAGAAGTCTTCTGTGTTCCATGGGACCAAGTTCATCAGCATTTTCAGAGTGATGGAGGGCCTGAAAAAGAGAATTATTGGGTGACCTGGAACTCCTCAGCAGGCTTCTCCCCACCACCACCCTCTCCTTTCCTTACCCATATTGGCCACATTCTTCATGGAAAATGTGAAAAAGATGGCTTCAAAGCACCAGGGGCTAAGAACGCTGGCCAAAAATGATCTCTGAATACTTTTTGCCTAGAGTCTGAGCCCTGGAACCTGTAACCAACAGGAAATAATAGTGCCCGACCTTAGCAAGGCCTGCAAGGTGAGACTCACGCCTTGCTATCAAGTTACTTCGGCCTGGACTTTGGGTGGGATAAATGGGCAAAACATTTAAGTCAAAAAAGAGGATTTCCAAAGGTCACGTAGCTCAGTCTCTTTCCTCTGGTAAAGTCCACCATTGCCAAAACCTCTAGGCTAATCCGATCAATTCAATTCTCCATGATCTCCACCAACGGATTCCTCAATGAAACTTCAGTCCCCTTCCTCAGCATTCCATTATACTGCCAGCTAAAGCTCTTTGTAAGGACAACATTATATTATATTTGTTTCAACATTGTTCTGGAAAAGTTAGCAATCCAAGGTTATGTAGCTTTGTAGATGACTAACTTTTCTCCTATGACTTGGGTAAACTAATGACTTAGTATGTTTTTTTCATTAAAATTCTCCACAATTGCTGAATTAAAGAGCTTTCTACCAGTTCATATTTTGTCCTCACTTGTAACATCTCTCAGGACTAATTTGTGAAATGGGATACTTATGGAGACACAAGTGCTCTTGGGTTCCAAACATATTATGAAAATAGATGGATAAAATAAAGTATTCTGGTCCCTTTTATTAAAAGTAATGAAAACAACTTTGTTCCAATTTCTTCTAAAATGTGTAATCAATCAATCAACAGCCATTTATTGTCTACTGTGTGCCAGATACTGAGTAGCAAAGGCTTAACCTCTTTAAGATGCAAGTTTGGAAGGAACTGGGAGCCTGCTGGATAATTCATAGGCAATCCTATGCAAATCCCTTTTATATCAAAGCTGGGTTCAAAGGACAGGGAATTTCGCCAGAAAAGCCTCTGATTTTTATACAGAGAGAATCACAGGAGTTTATGCAGACCCAGAGACAGTACACGTTATTCTGCTTCCAAGCATATATGAGCTCGACAGTCTGTTTACTAGTTGAAACCAAGCCATTGCAAAAAGAGCTGACATTTATGTAATATATTAAGGTTTGCAAAGTACTTTACATACATAACCTTGTTTGATCTTCACCACAAGTCTGGAAGGGATGAAATATAGAGAACACGTAGAAATTGACACTCATAAAAATGAAGTCACCTACGGTCACACAGAGGTAAGATTTGAACTCTGGTCCCCATCTGATCCCAAGCCCCTGTTGCACAGCTGAGGAGCACATAAAACATTTCTGCCTATGCAAATAAAATGTAGAGAAGGTTGGAATGAGAAAGGAGTATTCAGAAGACAAATAGTGGCTTCTTTCTGCAAGCTGTAAGGATTATTTTGAAACAAGAAAGGATCCCTGTTATGACTCTAGGTAATAGCACCATATCTGTGAAACTTTTTTGACACACAAGAGAAAAACAATGCCTGTCCTGAGATTGATCATCACAAACTTATAATTATTGTATTGAAATCTCATCTATTTGTTTTTGGCGCTGGAGTTGGTACTTTTGTCTGACCTTTATTTCTTACAGACCCTTGAACCCTACATCATGCCCATGAACTTGGTCCCCATCCATACTTGTATACTATGTTGCTGCTTAGTTAGGGCCTCTGTACACTAACTTCTGACCTTTTCACCTTGAGAACTGAACCTCTGAAAACTGAACCTTTCCCTTCCCACTGAACCTTGCAAAATAGCCTCCAAATTGTCCTAACCAATACCTCAGGTTTGCTCTAGTGACTCACAGTAACTATGCATCCCTTTCCTAAAGAAACTCTTTAACATTATCTCTAACCTGCATATCATCCTAAATTCTGGCATTTACTTACTGACCATGTCCTTTTACAACCCACAACCCAGGATAACAACAAATTTTTAAACATCAGAGTAAAATCACTAAAGCAGACTGCCCGATGCCCCCAAAGCACTGGTCAAACCTGGAGCTTCGTAAAAGTCTTAAGAACTATTTGACTGTCTGTTATTCAATCTATAAGGCAGAAACTGAGTCAAATTAAACAGACTAATTACAATTTAAGTTTAGTCATGAAGGTCCCAAATTGTACTTAGATGTCTTTATTACTTGATCTCTTATTCTAAACTATATCTTTCCTTTACTGTTCTTAAATTATAATAAATAGTTAATATTCATAACTGTTACTGTAATGGATAAATAATAAAGATCTAAAAACAATAGCTAGCATTTATGTAGTACCTACTATGTGCCAGGCTCTATGCTAGTTGCTTTACAAATATTTCATTTGCTCTAGTATTTCCTTAATGTGAAAAACTCCTTCCACCAACAGAGATTACAAACTCCCTAGGCTCTGAATGATTAATTAATTAATTAATTAATTTCCCAAGCCTCTGAATGATTAATTAACTTGTACAGGGTCATATAGTAAGTGTCAAAAGGCAAGATTTGAATTTATCTTCTTAATTTCAAGTCTAGCACTGATTCTTAAAAGGTAATAGTTTGTTTTATAAATCCTAATTATAATAATAATGACAACCAATAACATTTAAGATTTACTAATCACTTTACATATATTATTTCATTTGTTCCTTACAAGAACCTTATGAAGATGGTACCATTATTAACCTCTTGTTACAGATGAGGAAACCGAGCTGGAGAGTTTTAAGAGGTTTGCCCAGAGTAGCATAACTAGCAAGCGTCTGAGGTAGGATTTGAACCCAGTTCTTCCTGATTCCAACTCCAGCACTCTATCCATTATACCACACTGTCTCTTTTATTGTAACAAGGAGTTATTTTATAAAGAAAAAACTTAGAATGGAAAAAGATTCTAGGAGACTCAGTTGCTCATGCCCAAGGAAATACTCCATGATTAGTCCACACAGCCTTATCTAAGAACCAAAATTAACCTGGTGGCAGCTACATGAATTAGAAGCATAGTCCCTAGGAAGAAATGGTCAGTCTGTACAGGGGGGCCTTCACTTGAAGACTATAAAGTGATAGCAAACGTTCAATCTAGCTGAACTCCCTGTTGCTGCAATTTGAACCCATTTCCTGTTCAAATTTCCTGGTCAAACAATTGACCAACATCCCTGGGCATCCTGCCACAAATCTAAAGATTGGTATCTTATGTTCTCCAGCACCACCATCCACTCTCATTTACTCATGTCCAGGATAAACTGTAATTCCTTTTGCCTCTCTTCATAGGCTCTCTGTTCTTCCTCTTTCATAATCAGTTTCTGCTTAGCTATAAGGCAGGTGTCTCCTTAACTACATATTTCTTAAGGTACAAATACACAAAGTAAAAGGAGTCAGCCTCGGTGAAAGGGTGAAGGTGGTGAAAATTATCCTAGGGTTTAAGTGCACATAGTAAGGACTAAGTAAATGCGATCAGCTGCCCAGTATCCTCTTATAAAAGGATGAGAATTGGGTAGTACTAGGACCTTATGTAGACCTGAAGTCAGGAAGACTTACACACATATATACGGCCACATATATGCGTAAATACATACGTGTGTATATGCATGTATACATATGTATATACATGTGGGTGGGTGCTTGCAAATGTATATGTATATACCTGCATTTATATGGATATGGATACATATTTATGTGTGTATGCATGGATGATAACCTAGCTGGGAGAACCTAGTCCTCTTGCAGAAGGCAACATTTGAATTGAGTCATGAAGGCAGAAAGAGATTCTAAAGGGCAGAGGTAAGGAAGGAGAGCATTCCAGACATGGGAGAAAGCCCTTGAAAAAGTCAGGTGATGGGAGATGAAGTTTTTTGTACAAGAAATAGCATGAAGATCACCAGTATGGCTGGTTCAGGGCAATGCCGATAGAATCGCAGAATAATGCAGAGCATCTTATGGGACTTCACAGCTCTCACCAAGTAGTAACCATAGCAGAGAGAGTATGCAGCACTAATAGGATGCCCTCTTCTCTAACTTACTCTAGCAAGCAGTGAGATCCTCCTAACGTTCCTCCACCTTCTGGCAAGGCGGATCTTGACCTTGTTTGTTTAACAGCCTGGAATAAAGGTAAAATGCTCTCCTGAGCACTTTGCATATTTTATTAGGTGCTTAAGAAGGGCTTTATAATGAATCTTCCTCTTCCCTCTTGCCTCTGAGTTGGGCTCTAACTGTACAATTCTAGGATTGCATTGTCTTCTATCACATGAGGAACATATTAAGCCGGTAAAGTCACTCCTATTTCTGCAGTCATACACTTCTTACATTGGCAGCTGTTATATCCAACATACAAGACCTCTCCCCTTCCCCTTCCCCTTCCCCTTCCATGGGATTGTATACTTTATTTCCTTTTATGTGTGTGTGTGTATGTATATATTTTATACATACATACACATATACATGAAGGTTATATACAGTATATATAATATATACATTATATATAATACATATGTATATTATATATTATATACATTCATACATACACACACATATTATATATACATACATACACAAAATACTGGTGATGAGCAAAACTAAGTGAAGCAAATGAAGGGTGTCTCTCAATATACAGAATCTTTACTCACCAATAACCTTCTGCTGAAAGGAGAGGAACTAATGTAAACCAGTAAAGGATTCCAGAAAGGCATTCCTCTCTTTCCTTCTACATTCTGCCCAGGCTCACAAGAGATCACTTCTACTAACATCACAAGTTTTCTCTTTAATCTACTTTAAGTTAGAAATCTCTGTTTATGGCTTCTCCTGATTATTACCTTGAACTGTCTATAGAATCCTATAGAAGAGCCATTCCACAAGGTTTAGGATTTTCCAGGGAAGACATCTATACCCTGCTACCTTATCCTCTGCCTTCATCCAGTTGCCTTTCACCCAGACCTCTATGGTTAAAATCAAACATGAAATAGTGATTAGCAGCTTCTAATTCCTTTTATATAAAAGGGAATAAATTATACAATCCCATGGAAGGGAAGGGGAAAGGTAGAGAGGTCCCATGTGTTGGAGATAATAGCAGCCCATGTAAGAAATGTATGATTGCAGAAACAAGAGTGACTTTAGCTGCTTAATATGTTCCTCATGTAATAGAAGACAACTCGATCTTTGAATTGTACAGTTAGATCCCAACTCAGAGGCAAGAGGGAAGTCAAGAGGACTGGGTGTCACTAATCATTACTCACTCGATCTACATCAGTCTTTCACCTTAGGGAAAAACCTCACTTGCTTCTCCAGGAGAAGATGCCCAGGGACCACTAAACAACCATGCCAGAATCTTTGTAGTGAGAAGCAGGAAGTTCAAGTAATTAACTCTGGAGAGTCAATCTGGCATCAGGATACAGGAATGAACTTTGAACTCTCTACCTCTTGACCCAGTTACTTCTCCTTTCTCCTAGCATTCTCTACAAACAGTCCTAGAATCTGAGTCCCAAAGCACCAGTGGCTGATGGACTTTGGAAGAGCATCTCCATCTCCATTGTAATTCAGACACAGTGTTACTTTTAAAGTATAATTCAAGGTAAATCACAAATTACATCTGTCAGCAAGTACCCACACTATCCATTTCCTGAAGCTATCACATCCTCAGACTTATGTTCTAGTGGGGAGCTCTGGTGTTGACTTCTGACACTACTCTGGGCTTCTCTTGTAATTCCCACCACACAGCAGGAGCATAATACATTATCATCTGTAACAGGATATTGAGTGACTGTCTGTAACAGCAGTAGGAGTGTGAGGCCTTATAACATGGCATTACAGATTACAGGTACTCATGGTAGTTTGCCAGCAAAGAAATCAGGGAGTTTTGTAGGGAGCATTGTTGCTTCCTGGCACAGCAATGAGACAAACAAGATGTCGGAGCCAGTTCCCAGCCACCACTTCTTCCTTGTCTTCCTTTCCAGAACTACTGCCCAGACTCAAGCCTGATTTATTTTCCTATTGTGAGACAGCCTCTTTTCAAACTGGGTATACCAAAAGTTGCTGAGCTCCATGCACAGGTTATTGGGAGATATAGTTCCCAAAGAGAGCATGTGGTAAATGGCCTTTCCCATCTCCCCTTATATCCTAAATCAGAAAATATCACAATAATAATGTAAATGAATCAAAGGTTGGGGAGTCACAAAAGATAATGAATCCTCAGTTATAGAAATATTAAGACCACATACATTGGTGAGCCTGGCTTCCCAATCATGACCCACGGGGTCACAGCCACATGTCCAAATGCCCTAGCTAGATGTCTGCCAGAGTTTGAATTATTCCTCAAGGGTTAAAGTGTTCTAATAACACATCATCCGGCTAATGTCAGCCAGGATTAGTTTCTCAACCCAGCTCTTTGCCAATACCCCAAGGGAATGAGACAAAAAACACAAAAGTCAGGTAAAAGGGAAGAGAATGGAGGTGGGGTGCGTTAAGCTGAAGAAATTAAGAGATCCAAAACTCTGGGTCACTGTCCAAGCTTGGGTTGCCATGGCCCTTGGAGGAAGAGACACATTATTATAGGGGAAGGAACCATTGAAAATTTACTTTGACTTTCTAATTTTTTGGTTTTTATTTTCCTAAGGACCATTTCCTGAGTAGAATCAAAGAAGGTTTGTCACTTTAAGTCACTCTGGGCAAGATTCTACTGCTCCTCAAACTCCCAGACATCTGTTGTAATTACATCTGGATGGAAGTTGGAACTAAATGGTCTCAAGAAGTCATCTCTTCACTAAGGCCAGCACAAATTATAGGGGCCTTTCAGGGTTTTCTTATAGTTTAGAGTTAGTCCTCAAAGGGATGTATATAAAACAGAACTTTTTTAAATGATGGAAGTCGGAGGGAAAGCACAAAAGGTACAATGTTCAACCAAAGTCTGCTTGGATTGTCATATTAATTATGTTTTTCTCTTTCCCGATAGAAGAATTCAAAGATTCACAGAACTTCAGAATTGGAAGAGGCCTCAATAGCCATTCAGGTTAACCCATTTTTAGAAAAAAAAAAAACCTTTTATAACACACCTGGCAAATGGTCATCCAGCTTCTCCTTGAAGATCTTCAATGAAGGGGAACCCTCCACCTTCCAAGGCAGCCCATTCCAAACTATTAGAAAATCTGTTTTGACATGTGTCAAGCCTTTTTATCCAGTGTTTCTAATTCTTCCTTCTGAGGCTAACCAGGGTTGAATCCTCTTTCCCCCATCACTCTTCAAAAACTCAAAGACAATGCTAGCTTTCCCATGGGGAGGCTCTACCAAAGAGTTAATGACTCCATACAATAAGGTTTTCCCTAGGATGAGCCAATATTCAGGCTTCTCATCAGTCTGAAAGTTACAAGGTTCCACAAGACTGTATGAGGGGAGGAAGGGGCACTTCTGTGGAACAATCCCTAGCCAATGATAGTTCCTGAGAGGTCAACCCAAGACCATGGAAGGGCTTTTCAGCCATTTGAAAGGGGTGGTTTCCAGGATTGTGTGACTACAGCTAAGCCCCTTTTCTGCCACTTAAGTTTCCTTGTTTTTAAACATTTTCACATGTTCTAGTGACCACTTAGTTCTTCCATTCTGAGCTTCATGCACCCTTTTCTGTGTGATGGGCTCCTCCGGTACTCTGGTGAAGCCCATGGACCCCTTCTTAAAATAATGCTTTTAAAGACATAAGATAAAATATGCAGGATTATGAAGGAAACCAATTCTATTCCAATACAGTAATATATTTTTTGAAAAGCTCATGTTTCTCTATTTAGAAACTCCTTGCTAAAAAAAAATAAGATTAACTAAAACTAAACCCTGGCAGAGGAAGAGCAGGAGAGAGAAGGAAAGTAGCACATCATTTATTGAATGGGAAAAGCTAGGCTGCTAAATTGTGATATGGAGTAGAACTGGATAAAATACCTTCTAGCCTAAATAAACAGCTCTGTATTTGTTAAGGGGAAGAAAAGATTTATAAGGAATTCTCTTAATTTCAGAAGTTCACAATCAAGCAACCCTGGAAAGATTCTTCCATTTAATTATAACTCACATTGATATGTTACTCTAAGGTTTACAAAGCACTTTATACTCATTGTCTTACTTGATACCTAGAACAACCCTGTGAGGTAATAGGAATGATATCTCACATTTATATACTGCTTTAAGATTTGCAAAGTGTGAAAACTTTATCCCATTTGATGCTTAAACCTTGGTGAGGTAGATGCTTTTGCTATCTTCATTTTGTACATGGAAACTGAGCCTCAGAGAGGTTTTCTAACTTGCCCAAGGTCTCACAACTGGTAATGATCTGAGGCATCTACTACCTCATGTTACCTCATTGGAAATCATAGCATTAACCCTAAGTTAAAAGAAGGCATGCTATTCTTTAACACATAAACACCCCTTTTATCAGCATTGAGTTATACAGTCACTGCCAAGATCACTGTGGACTAGACTGATCTAGAAAGTTTTTGTGGTGGACATATGTGGTGGACTGTTGGGGCAAGAAAAAAAAAACCTGAGAAATAGAGAAAAAGAAGAGATTAGGAAGAGGTAGGAAGAATATGTAAGAACTATATAAGAAAGATCTTAGCCTCACGATACTCACAATGGTGTGGTTACATATCTAGAGCCAGATATCCTGGAGGATGAAATGGGCCTTAGGAAGCATTGCTAACAATAAGGCTACTGGAGGTGATGAAATTCCAACCAAGCTATTTAAAATCCTGAAAGATGATTCTGTTAATGTGCTGCACTCAGTAAGTCAGTAAATTCAGAAAACCTACCAGTGGCCACTGGATTGGAAAAGATCAGTTTACATCCCAATCCTAAAGTAGGGCAATGCAATGAATCACATGCCAGCATGCTTATGCTTCACACATACTACAAATAAGGCTTCAGCAATATGTGAATTGAAAATTACCACAAGAGCAGGCACATTTTCAAAGAAGCAATGGAACTAAAGACCAAATTGCCAACATGCACTATATTATGGAGAAAGTAAGGGAGTTTCAGAAAAACATCTACTTATGCCTCATTACTTGCACTAAAGCTTTTGACTGTGTGAATCATAACAAAATATGGCAAGTCCTCAAAGAGATAAGAGTGATAGACCATCTTACTTGTCTTCTGAGGAGT
>CM053626.1:52640920-52676006 GCA_028646595.1 Phalanger gymnotis | reverse complement strand
ATTTGAATCAGACAAGGTCTGTCTGTTGATGTTTGTAATTTGCCTGTATTTTGCTCTGAAGTTCAGGGTGCTGGCTTTTCCCCCTGAACTAAGTGAATGATATTTGTGTGCTGAATTAAAGTAACCTTGCCAACCCCTTCACCTTGCTCTTCTTATTAAGGCAAATCTAAACTGTGCTGTCCAGCAGCTTTCTGGGTGCCGGCTGTGGGTGGATCTTTTCCCCCCACACAGAAGCTGCTAGCCAGATCTTGGAAACACCAATTAACCCAATTGGTTTGAAAACAGCATTAGGTAGGACCAAGGTCATTTGTTCAATTTCAGAAGAGGCTAATGAGCCTTGTATTGATATACATTCTGTACATATACATTCTTTTTTTGCTGTTGATTTTTTTTAATTTTTAGTTTACAACACTCAGTTCTACATAATTTTGAGTTCCAGATTTTCTTCCCTCCCTCCCCCCACCCTCCCCAAGACAGCATGGCACATTGAAATTATTTACACAGTAGTCAAGTTGTGGAGAAGAATTATGACCAATGGAATGGATCACGTGAAAGAAGAAACAGAACCAAAAAACCCCCAAAAAACAGAAACAAAAGAGAGGAAAAAAAAGGGAAAAAAGGCAAGCATAAAGTGTGCCTCAATCTGCATTCATACTTCATAGTTCTTTCTCTGGATGTAGATAGTATTCTCCATCGTACATATACATTCTAATGGACTCTAATTTCCTTGAGAGCAGAGGATGTTTTGGTTTTTGTCTTCATATCTCCAGCACCAATCACAGCAAAAATAATTAGTTAATGAAATCCCTCAGCACTTAGCACAGGGTCTTCCACATGGTGTTGTTGTTGTTCAGCTGTTTCAGTCACATCTGACTCTTTGTGACCCCATTTGGGGTTTTCTTGGCAAAGATACTGGGGTGGTTTGCCATTTCCTTCTCTAACCTTGGACATTGTAAGGACTTGATAAATGTTTATCAAATTATTGAATTACACGATCATGTCCGGCACCCCTACCCCATGCCAGGCAACTTGCCAATGCACACCAATGATCCTAAAAGGATTCCGGGGAAGAGCAGCTAGTATATATATATCATAAAAGGGTATGTCCATTCCTGCTTACATAAGGAGGAATCAAAACACAGGTCCCCCCACACTCTCTTTGAATATGAAAGGACTACATAAATCTCAAAGGAGCAAGTTGGGAAATGACCGCAGTTGTGCCTCCTGGATGTGCTCTCTCTCAAATAAAGGGCTTAGGGAGCCATGCCCATCAATGTCAAATCACCCTCAGCTAGCTATGGGCTGCTTGTTGTTTTCTATTATGAATAATGATTTTAAACAAGATCAGACTCAGTCGTCCATCCTCGGATGATCCAGGAATCTTCCCCATTGCTTCGCTCACAATTCCCAAAAGGCTTCTCTTTTTCCTTTAATCTATGGCCTTTTCAGATATTGAGTAAACCTCTCCTTCAAGCCCAGTGGAGCAGATTTTATAAGTGTCATTTTACAAGGCTCAAGCTGAATTCTTCAAATCCTTCCAGAGTGATCCAAGCATTGACCACCACCCCCTCTTCAGGATGTTTTATAACCTTTTTTGCATAAACCATTAGCTGCAACTGGCATCAAACTCATTGGTGTTGAGGACACAGAGGTTTACTTTTCTTTGGTTGTTTATTTAGTCTGTTCATGAAATCACTTTGAATCTCCATTTAAGAACTAGTTCAAATGCTGTTTTTAAATATTTTGTTCCAGTAGGTATGCAAGTCCTTTTTAGAAATCAATAACTCTACTGTTTTAGCAGTATTCACCAGAGGTAGTTCGTAAAAGTTGCAGAGTATCACAATGTTTGCTAAGGGAACCGTTGTATGCAAATCTGAAGAAATTAATATCACCAAAGGTAGAAGATGAAAGGAGAGAGGGAGGGAGGGAGAGGGAGAAAGAGAGAGATTGAGAGAAGATAAAGAGAGAAAGAAAAGAAGGAGAAAAAGGAGAGACGGAGAATAGAGGGAGAGAATGGAGAGACAGAGAAAGAGGGACAGGAATAGAGAGATTGAGAGAAGATAGAGGGGAAAAGAAAAAAGAGAGGAGAGAGAGAGAGAGAGAGAGAGAGAGAGAGAGAGAGAGAGAGACAGAGAGACAGTATTTTCAAAGATTTGGAGGGCAGCATAAATTTAAAGGGTTAAGATAACTAGCAAGCATCATAGATATCAAATGGCAACCTAGTCTTTGTCAAGATTTTTTTGAGCTACTAATGCAGGGCAGTTAAAGTGTGATAACTCCCTTGGATAGAAAGAGCTCCGAACCTAGAATTAAAGGCCTGGATTTAGTGATTGACTCTGACATTTCTTAAGATGTCTTTAATGGGCAGGTCATTGAACTCTTAAAAGTCTGTTTCCTTGTTTGTAAAATAGAAATACTTATATTCCTTACTTCCCAGGCATAAATATGCATTGAACGTGAGCCAGATAGGTTCTGTGCATTCCTCTGCATGCAAGGTAGAAAGAACTTTGCAAACATAATCTTAATATTATTATTACCACAGGCAAATGAGCTAACACTGGCAATTTTGGTTACTAATGAGCAAAGAAAGGGCAAGGGAAAGATTTGGGGGCATTTAGGGAAGCCAGACACTAAGGCATTAGATATAATGACAAGACACTTGTGTATTCAAATGAAACTATGCCAAATATGCCTGGTAGTAACACCAAATTTGAAAATATGGATTATTGAGAAAAAATAAGGACTATAAAAAGAAAAATGTCATTTTTGAAGAGGTGAGTACTTCTTTAAACACTTGACCAACGTGTGTCATAGTTGAATAATATTGTTTAAGTTCAATGTATGAATGATATTTATATTTTTATTATTAAAAAGGTAGCAAACTATGGTGTTAGAAATGGGGCTCAGTTACTCCCTTAAGAAACAAAACTTAAACTAAAGTGAGTGAAGGAAGAATTTATTTACAATTCTTGCAAGAATTGGGTGTATGATACCCCAAAAGGGGCATATATACACAGTATAGAAGTCAAGCTGAGCCTTATAAAGGATTAATTATTCCTGGTCCATCCCTTCAGAGCTGGGATTGGTCCCAGCTCCACCGGGTCACAATCTTTCTAGCCCACCCTCTACACATTCCTCTTTAACATGTCACCCCCCCCCCAACATGGGTCCCATGTTCAAAAAATGGAGGGATAATCTATGCATGGGTGTGTAAGGTTATATGAATGAAAGTTATTAGGCATCCTCAGATGCAAGAGAACTTTGCCCCTTGTTTGAACTCTCAGGTTTTGAGGGACTGTCACATCCAGCCTCTACTCCCTGTTTCAGATAGGATGTACCCTAACCATAAATTGAATAAGGGGAAGCTCAAGGGTCCTGGTGCTTCCCTGCATAGCGCTGTGGAAGCAGAACAATAAAATTCCTTTCTCATATATGGCAATCCATTTTAATTACCCATGTGTACAGTTTAAGCAAGGTAGTTTAGATGATGACATGAGGATACCTAGTGCCATCTAGCAACAGTGGATACCATCAATTCCCATGTCATCACTCATCACAAACCCATCACAAATCCACCGCACCATACCATACCCTGGCGTTCCTCATTTCTATCTTTGTCCAAAAAGTAGAATCATTGTGTTTTTCCAACAGAAATAACTATCTTAGTTTTCTATTGGACAATTTGTGATCTTTTGTGATCCATTAATTTAGTCCATCCATCCATTGTCCATTATCCTTGTTACAAGATCTCTCCAGTGTCTGCCTGACTTTGACCTTCCTGTGGGCTTGTGATGTCAGCTCATAGAATGATTCTGCTCATCGGTTATTTCACTGCCTGCTGGGTTGTCACAGGCTCTTGTGTTCTTCCTTGTTTTCCTACCTGGAACCAAGATTCTCCTGCATGGATCACTATGGGCAAAACTGAAAATGAACATTTCTGACCTAATCTCCATGGACATTTTGTCATAGACCATTGTTATATGGATATGGTTGAAATTAATCTACATTTCAGACTAATATTGGAGGGTGGGGGAGAATGCCATATTTGGATTTAGATAAGTAGCATTTCGATCCTATCTCTGCTTACTATTTCTGTGATGTTGGACAAGTTCCTTAAATGCTCTGGGTCTAATTTTCTCACCTGTAAAATGAGAGGGTTGGTCCAAGCAATCTCTAAAGGTTGGAGATGTACTGACAAATGTTTTTAAAAAGGCTCTTTAGGAAAAAAAAAGCAAGCAAATAAATTTAACATTTATCAACATTGTATCGATCATTTTTTAAAAGTCTAGACAATCAACAAAACAGTAAATCAAGTCCAGATTTGTAGTGTTTGCTGATGCTGGTTGGAGGCAGGTCCAGCACATCACTAATTAAGTCCTTTGCTCTTCACCTTCAGGACTATCTGGTGAGGCTTTGCTGCATTTGATGGCTGAATTCAACATATTCCAATACCTCCTAGACCACTAAACTGTTTAAGTAGTCTGTACTTCTCCAGGAATCCTTAATATGGAAAGAACTTGAAGAAGAGGTTATAGAGAAAAAAAGATATGCAGAAACAGGTTGATGAAAGAAATAGACTAAGAGGAATAAAGGAAGAAAGAGGGTAGCCTGATGGTGCTCACTACTCATCAACTTTGTTTTTTGGCAGGGAGGATATTTTGAGCCAACTAGTTGAGATAACCTTTGTAGGTACAACTGCTTTTCTTGGAGCTCAATGACAGCAGTTGTAAACAAGACACAATTGTCTACATAAAGCAGATATCAGGTGTTTCTCCCCAAAATCGATGAACTAAAACAACATCTGCCATTATTCTGTATGCTAACTCCCAGGTAAGTTTTTTGAGTTAATTGTCTGATTAACTCAGGAAAGCCAAATCTGGAGATGCAAAACTCTGGCAATGGCATTCACTGTCTTAAAACATCCTTTCTATTCTCTTCACCTGTCTTTCAATAATGATGATAATACTAATAAACAACTCACTTTTATATGGCACTTACTGTATGTTTTCCAATTATTATCTCATTCCTTACAACCACCTCGGTTGTTGAGTATTTATTTCCTTATTTCCTTATCATTATAATGCTTGTTACATTATTATTTCAGTTATGTCCAACTCTCTGTGACCCTCCTTGGGGTTTTCTTGGCAAAGATACTGGAGTAGTTTGCCATTTCCTTCTCCAGCTCATTTTGCAGATGAGGAAACTGGGGTAAACAGGGTTCAGTGACTTCCTAAGGTCACACAGCTAGTAAGTATCTGAGGCCAGATTTGAACTCAATTCTTCCTGAATCTAGGCTTGGCACTCTATCCACTGCACCACCTAGTTTGCCATTACCTTGGAAGGTAGATGCTATTATTATCCCTCTTTTACAGATGGAGAAACCGAGACCAAACAGGAGTTAAGTGATTTGCCCAGGCTCACACAGCTAGCAAGTGTCTGAGGTCAGATGTGAACTCAGGTCTTCCTGACTCTCTCAGGCTACTCTCTTTCTTCCTTTATTCCTCCTAATCTATTTCTTTCATCAGCCTGTTTCTCTTTATCTTTTTCTCTACAATTTCTTCTTCAAGTTCATTCCACATTAAGGATTCCAGAGAATTGTTTTAGGGCAAAGATTCTCTACCACTGCTTCTTCAGTATGCACAGAGCAATATTGTACAGTTGGTTTCCACCTCCTCTCCCACCCCTCCACTGTCATCCACGTTCCCAGCACCAGCTTCCTGGAGTCCTTATGCATTTCGCTGACTGCCCGGGGTCCTCTCTACAGAACCCCAGGGTGCCCTGCTATCTTTGGAAAATAAGAGTCTCATCTTCTATATCTTCCCAATCCCTTTAGCCATCTCTTCTGACCTGTTTCCCATTCCCTCAAGTATCTAAGCTCGGTTTTGTAAGATGACAATTAGCTGATCTGGTAAACCAATGCATGAGGTATGACAATGAATGTTCACATGTTTATGAGACTTATAGGATCACAGAGGTATATCTGGAAAGAGCCTTATAGGTCTTAGAGCCCAGATGATTCCTATATTCTCTGATTCCCAATCTAACAATGTTGTCTCCTTAAGAGGATCAAATACACACAGACAGACGGACGGACAGACAGACAGACAGACAGACAGACACACACACACACACACACACACACACACACACACGCACACTTCCATTCCTTTAGAGGCTTTAGAGGCAATATTTCCATTTTTATAGTGGCCTTTTCATGACAATGTTTCAGCCCAAAGAAGTGACCCAAGGATGGGAATTTCAGACTCCAGGGCACTCTTATGCAGTTAATATTTTGTGACAAGTAGCAGTTCTCAAATAGCTGCCCTCTCTTGAGGGAAGACCTGGAAACACCAACCTCATTGTTCATTCATAAGGACTGGGGAAAGGCAGAGACTAGCACCCAGGCCCCTTAGAGAAGTCCCTTCTCCCCAGCTTCCAGGTGTCAAGAGAAATCTCAGGTATCATGTTCTTTTTGGGGTCCGGCCCTCAGAACTACAGTTTTAAAGAGGCAAATCCAATCCAGAAAGAGAGCATTTGAAACAGAGACCCCAGGGAAGGTGGTGATGTTATCCATCACCCATCTGTGGACTGTCAAAAATCATTTTAGTTGCCCCACAGCCCCATGCAATAAAAAAACATCAGGCCTTGAGGGTATAAGACAGCAAATCACTTAGGAGTGCTCACCACTGGCCCCTGGATTCTCTTTCCAAGAAACATGTTTCTTTCTCCCTGTCAAACCTCAGGGCTTTACCAACACTCAACCTTCAGTCTCAGCTCAGGGGGAAAAAAATCCAGACCTTCCTTAAAAAGACTGAGTTTGGCCCCATTGGTGGAGGGCTGAGAAAGCCGGCCATTCATCATGGAAAATTTCCTAATCAAACGGAATGCATTCATCTTAATTCTAGCTTAATGTTTATAAGATGCCTTTCTCAAAGACTTCTTCTAGGATTTTTTTTTGCATATCTCTTTTTTTTAGTGAAGACTCTAAGATACCCCAATTCTGCCCAGCTCTGCGGCAGCATTGTGGACTCCTGAAGCCAGGTGACTGCCTTTGTCCCATCGGGGCAGCAAGCCAAAGGCTGAGATGTCTGACCCTTTCCCAGGAGAATTCTTTCTGAAAGTCTACCTGCCCAGGCTGGTTGCATTTGCCAAAGGGGATCGCCTACAGTTTCTCACAGCTGTACAGGGTTTCTCTGGGTTACTCTGAACTCTGGGAACACGAATCCTGAAAGATCATGACAGAATAAAAGGTCTTCCTTCTCCATCTTCTGCGAAGGACAGAATAAAAAGGAATTGGTTCAAGCTTCAGCCAGAGGGTTATAAGCTAGAAACTATGCAGAACTTTCTGAAAGAGAAGATATTAAATCCTGAAATATATTAAATTTTCACTGAGTTAAACCAGATGGGTGCAGAGGTGGAAGGGGGAAGGAACAAAGGAAGCACTGATTTAATTTTATGTGTAAATGTCATAGAGAGAGAACAGGCCGGGGGAAAGGCTAGTGTAGGTTAAACAATCATATATGTGTGTGCATGTATGTGTATGCATGTATGTGTGTGCATATATATGTACATATATTATGTATCCACATACATACACATGTATATACATATGTTAGAGGTATTTTATATCATAAAACAAAAAAATATTATCCCTTTAGACATAAACTTCTCTTTTATTGGTTTATTTTTTACTCCTTCTTTCCCTTGGGTCCAAAAACCGTGATGGCTTCTCTCTAGGCAATGTTATACAACAGAAAGAGCTAGGCCTAAATGCAAGCTGAATTAGTAAGCTCTTCATACTGTTCAACTCATTAATCTCTCTGGTGAGCATATACTGCAAGGAGGTCAGAGGCTGAAAACACGTATTGGACAAAAGTCCAATTTAACAGAAAGAACTAGGCCTAGATGCAAGAAAAGTTACTAAACTGTTCACACCCTTCGACCCAGTAATCCCACTAGTGGGCTCATGCTTCAAAGGGGTCAAAGGCTAAAAGTATATATTGAACAAAAGTCCAATTTATGCTGAAATACTGAGAGCCTACGCTTTCTTGTGATAACAAAAGTGAGTAGCCTATCAGCGAAGGAATGATTGAAAAACCTATGGTATAAGAATGTGATGGAATAGCATTGTGAAGTAAGTAAAAGCTTTTATAAGAAATTCAGATGTAACAGAGAGGATATACTCAGATTTACACCGAAGTCTGTAGTCCCCTTCCAAGCCTTCAAGGATATTCACTAGCTATATCTTTTATTTCCCTCCTTGCATGCTCTAAATGTATAGTGGGCAATTAAAAATCGATTGTAAGGGGGACATGCTATATTTGGGAACTATATCTTTCAAAAGTCTGTGTGGAGTGCTACTCAAGGTTGAGAATATTTGTAGCGTGCTTGAAGGGAAGCAAGGTATGAACCCTCATGAGAGAGAGAGAGTGCACTAGAACAGAAAGAAGACAAAATGCCTGTTGAGCAAGGAAGTTGCTTCCCAGATGCATCTAATTTTCACAGCTCTTATACTGTTCTGTGCTGGAAAACAATGCTATGGTTCCCGTCCTGAGAAGCCTCAGTTGCAAAACCTCAGTGGTTCAGATCCTGTATTAAGATGCAGTGCTCTGAAGTCCTGGAGATAGTGGGGTAAGTTGTTAACCTTACCTTGACCTCACCTTGGTCACTGTGGTATGCTGATATAAGAAAATGGGAAATCCCAAGAGAATAAGCCCACGAATATATCATTCTTGTTCTACTGGCTTATAGTACCATGATGCTAAGATGGCTTGAAATGCAAAGTAGAGAGAACTCCGAAAATTTGGGAAGTTGGAGTTTTGGAAACGGCTGATCAAAGTGCTCACTCTATGATTCTTATCATTTGTTATGAATCTTACCTTCTTTTTGGAATAGACATCCTCTCATATTGCTGTGACATCCATCACTCAATTCATGCTGGTCTAGTTGGGAAATTCAGAGGAAAAATGGGGGCTCATTAACTGTGATTGACAAGATGAAAAAGGTGATGAGCTTGGGTGCAATGGGGCACTCATTCCCCACTGGTGGGTCCATTTCCCCGCAAAGGAGGAATCAATGTTTTTCCAGGAGCTTAGGACAGAATGATGAAATAAAGGAGGCATTGAACATTTCTCGGATTGTTCACATGTTTGTTTTGGGAATAAGTGTATAGTTGGTGCCAGGTGTTGACAATCTGTGGCCCTAGAGAATTGGAAAGAGGGAACCTGAATGTTTTGGTAATGTGGTTTAGTGGACAAAGCACTGGGCTGAGATTCAAGAGATATGGGAAATGGGCCTGATTTCTCATAACTTATTGCATGACTTTGAGCAAGTCACTTCATTTCTCCATACCTTAAGGCCTTCCAATGAAGAGGTTGGAGAAGATGGACTCTAAGGTACCATTCTAGGACTAGAGTTCTACGATTTTAGAGAAATATACAAATAATCTTATCATCCAATAACAACCTTTTCCCCTGTTTCTTATTAAACATGTTGATGGGAAGTGTCAAGGATAAGCTCGAAGCTTTCTATACCTAGTCTCTGCGAAGGGTTGATGAGAAAGAAAACAGTCAAAGGCAACAAACAGTGAATAAGGTAAGTGGGGTTTAAGAATCCATATAATGGATCACAAACCCTTGACTGTATGAAAATATTCTGTCTATTTGTCTTTTAATGTCTGCTAAGATCACACCTTCTGCAAAAAAGCCTTCCACAATCGCCTTTAATGCTGGTGTCTTCCCTTTACTGATAATCTCCAACTTATCCTATAAGCAGCTAATTGTTGGCACATTGTCTCACAAGACCTCCTGGAGAACAAAAACTGGTTCTCCTTTTCTTTATATCCCAGTACTTAGTAAAGTTCCTGGAACATGGCAGGCACTTAATAAATGTTTGTTGATCTGCTTTGACCTGTGATAGCCATTAAGCCAGATGTATTTTCTTTCCCTTAAAGACTCTCCTTTTGAGGCCCAGACAAAATGGCAGAGTAAAAGCAGGAAGTCACCTGAACTCTCCCAAATTCTCTTCTAAACAACTTTAAAATAATGCCTCATATTGAATTCTGAAGCAACGAACCAACAAAAGGTTGGGGTAAAAAAATTTTCCAGCTTAAAATGACTTAGGGGTTCAGTAGGAAAAGTCTGCCTCACCAGATTGGTGGTCAGGCCCAGAGCACAGTGCAGCACAGGCCAGGCCCTGGCAAGCCAGTAGCAGGCCTTGGAGGTGGCTATGTCAGCAGCAGCAGCAGCTTCAGGAGCTTTCAGCCTACAGATAATAAAGGGGTCAGATAATTGTTCAGGAGATTACAGGGGACCCTTTGCAGACCTTGGGTATAGGACCATGTTGCATTGTTCATACACAGTTCTGGGTTCTCAATCCTAGGGTAAAGAGGAGCACTAGCACCTAAAATGGCAGAGAAGAAGACCTAGTGACAGTTCCAGGATGGAGAAGAGTGCTGCTGGTGACTCAGAGACCATAGCAGAGGCCAGGAAAGTAGTGACCCCACCTCTCCTTAGATCATACCACCTTGGAAGAACTGAAAGCTTATAGACTCCTGGAAGTATCTCTGAAAACAACAGCACAAAGAACCTAAAACTTGGGATAACACTCCCTCAACTTCAGGAGAAGAGCTTAACTTTAACTTCAAGTTAAAAGTCAAGAAATAGACTAGAGAAATGAGCAAACAACAACAACAAAAGAACCTGACCATAGAAAGTTACTATGGTGACAGAGAAGATCAAAACATAAACTCAACAGAATTCCATGCAAAGCCTCAAAGAAAAATGTCAATTAGACACAAACCCAAGCAGAATTCTTGTAAGAGCTCAAAAAGGATTTTTAAAACCCAGTAAGAGGGGTAAAGGGAAAATTAGGAAAAGAAATGAGAGTGATGCAAGAAAATCATGAAAAGAAAGCAGATTGATAAAAGAGACAGTTAGGTGGCTCAGTAGACAGAGTTCTGAGCCTGGAGTCAGGAAGATGTGAGTTCAAATCTGGGACTCAGATATTCACCAGCTGTGTGACATTTGGCAGTACTTAACCTCTATTTTCCATAATCCACTGGAGAAGGAAATGGCGAACCACACCAGTATCTTTGCCAAGAAAAACCCAAATGAGGTCATGAGGAGTTAGACACAACTGAATAACTGAACAACAACAACAGAAGCAAAAAAGTCCACTGAAGAGAATAACTCCTTAAAAAGAAGATTTGGCCAAATGGAAAAAAAAAGAGGTACAAAAGTCAGTAAAGAAAATAATTCCTTAAAAATTAGAATTAGGCAAGGGGAAGCTGATGATTCCATGAGACATCAAGAAATAATAAAATTAAATTAAAGGAATGAAAAAATAGAAGAAAATATGAAGTAACTTATTAGAAAAACAACTGGCCTGGAAAATAGATAAGTAAAAGGTAATTTAAGAATTACTGGACTACCTGAAATACATGATCAAAAAAAGGAGCCTAGACATCATATTTCAAGAAACAATTAAGGAGAACTCTCCTGATATCCTAGAACCAAAGGGTAAAATAGGAATTGAAAGAATCCACTGATCACTTCCTGAAAGAAATCCAAAATGAAAACTCCCATTAATATTATAGCCAAATTCCAGAGCTCCCAGGTTAAGGAGAATATATTGCAAGCAGCCAGAAAGAAATATTTCAAATAACATGGAGTCACAGGATAACACAAGATTTAGAAGCTTCTACATTAAAGGATCAGAGGACTCGGAATATGATATTCCAGAAGACAAAGGAACTAGGATTATAACCAAAAATAACCTCCCCGGCAAAACTGAGTATAATCCTTCAGGATGAAAACTTTAATCTTTAATGAAATAGAGGACTTTCAAGCATTTCTAATGAAAAGACCAGAGCAGAGAAGAAAGACTGACTTTCAAATACAAGACTCAACAGAAGCATAAAAGCATAAAGAAGATAAACATGAAAGATTCTCCTCTACCTCTGCATTCTTCACCCTATGGCCTGGCATCTAATGCCAAGTAAGTGAATGTTGCAAATATGCCCAGTGAATTTAAATTAGATTCACTTCAGTTCAAAGCTCCCAGCTATAAAGGTGGAAAAGTCATCACC
Organism: Phalanger gymnotis; assembly: GCA_028646595.1. Classification (NCBI taxonomy): domain Eukaryota; kingdom Metazoa; phylum Chordata; class Mammalia; order Diprotodontia; family Phalangeridae; genus Phalanger; species Phalanger gymnotis. The sequence goes on along the minus strand of CM053626.1, from coordinate 52,663,918 downwards.
TTCATTATCAAAAGATATCTATTATGTGATCAATCTGTAGTTAAGCCAGGTACCAAAAAGGAGATATGGGGGGGGGGGCGGAGGGGAAAGCAGAGACTAAAAAGAAAAGCTCATGCCTTCAGGGAATTTACAATCCCAGAAAGAAAGCACTGTTGTAAAGAAAAAGAATGTCCAGAGAAATAACACTACCAACAGCGAACTAAGGCATGAAATGAGGTGTAGAAGGCCACTATTTACGGACAGTGATTTGATGGGTCCTTGAAAGTCCCCCATACCTAAACTTCTAACCCATAAGTTCTTCCAAGGACCCTAATAAAGTTAGTCATAGTCACTTGGAGCACCATAGAATTTCATGGCTGAAATGAATCTGAGATCCAGTCCTACTCTTGTTATTTTTCAGATAAAGAAGATGAGGCTCAGAAACCAAAGGGCTGTTTGTTGTTTGGATGCAAATGCCATCCAGTAGAGGATGACATGGAGTATTTATGAACTATTGACACTTTAGCTAAAATGAGCTTCTCTGGGCACCTGCTGCGGCATCACAGGACTGGGTCAACCAAACTTCATCTTAAGAAAACTGAGAAGTAAAGAGAGAGAAGACGGAAAGATCTGAGGCAGAAAGTGTTGTCTGGTTTCTGAGAACTAGACACCTAAGGAGTGGGGATACTGGCCAAGAAAGGAGGTGAAGAAAAGGTGACTGGGGCACTGAATGAAGGTGCTACCCCCAAGAGGAACTTTGCTTACTTCCTGGTTTCACTTTTATTGACTTCAAGAGTTCCTAATCCGGAGTCTGTGAACAACTATGTAAATACATACTAACAAACATACATACATACATACATGAATAAATGTGCACATGTGTATATGTATAAATGTATATGTATATACAGAGAGAATACATATAAGTATGTGTATGTATGCCTGTGGTGTATATATCCACATATACATGTATACACACTTATACATGTACTTACATGTATGCACATACAAATATATACATAAACATATGTATATATACATGTACATATGTGCACATATAATATATTATGTACAATATAATATTATATAACACAATATGATATAATACAGTACAATGTATTATATGTACAATGTAATATTTTGCTAACCATTTCAAAATATTTGCTTTCTTTTGTAATCTTATGTATTTTATTAATTTAAAACATTATTCTGAGAAGGGGTCCAGAGGCTTCACCAGTCTGTCGAAGGGGCCCATGATATACACACACACAAGTTAAGAAGTCCTGATTTATTTACATTAGTTGATGTGTGTAAATTACAAATAAATGCTGAGCTCTAGTTGTTGGGCAAGTAATGAGGAGGAAAAAGGATTTAATTATCCAGTTGTCTTACATGTCCATCTGTCTCTATGCTGTTTCTTTCAATCAGTCAGAGCAGCCTTCTTAAAGAAAGACAAAGGATTTTGGGGGGGGATGCAGTGAGGTTGATAAATAGATGCCACTATTCCCAGCCCACTTCCTTTTGAGACATTCCAGTGTACAAGGGCATAAGGGACATAGTGACTGTCAGATGGGAGAGCACCCTGGCATTGGTCACCCCCAGCCCAAAGGGAAGACAGTTATGGTTGAGGGGGAGGAGTAGACTGTGGTCAATGCATCATAATTTGCCCTCTAATTAATTTTCTGGGGGGAAGAGAGAGAAAGTTCTTTAAAATTTTTCCATCTCTGTCTCTGTCTTAGCAGGGGTACCCTCCTAACTCTAATGGCCAAGATAAATAAAGATGAAAACAATAGACGCTTTGTTTAGTCCATGGCTCCTGGCAAATCCCTTCCCTGCTGAGATAGCAGAGGGAAAGGACACTGGGCTGCCTCCCTTGTGGATGCCTAGGAAATCATATACTGGCCCCAGCCCTGGGAGGCCCCAGCCCTGCTACACTGAAGCCAAAATGCTCTTTATAGGAAGAATTTGAAGAGAAGAGCTGAGAAAGGGGACTGTGGGGAGAGCTGGAGAGCATGAGGGACCAAACAACTCCAACTTCTCCTGAGACACTTTTGATATGACCCTTATAATGGAATCCTTCAATCCCAGTTTAGGAATGGGCTAGAGGGCCAAGGAAGGAACACAATCAGGCTCACCTCACGTAACAGGCTGGCTTCTTGGCTTCTGGGACAACTAGTTATGGAATACAGGCCTCTAGTGGAAAGAGTACAGGTCAGGAAACAGCCATAACAACTATAATAGCTGCACCAGTGACAACAAGTCATGCTTTTATTCTCCCCTTCTCACAAGCCAGCCTTCTCTCTGTTCCTAACACCACCCTCCACAAGCAACCTACCTGATGGCCCCAGGGAAAGGTTAGTAAGAGGATAGGCTGAAGGTCCGAATAAACAGCCCAATAGGAGAGGCAATAGTTATGGTGGAACCCTGGAATGATAACCCTATGACTAGATTGAATTCCGGTTCTGACTAATCACATGACCCTTCAGGCAAATCATATAACCTGTGTTAGTTTTCTCGGAGATAGTATATTACAGGGTATTTCAGAGGGGAAAATGCTTTGTTAAACCTTAATGCACTTTATAAACAGGAGTCATTTTTTGCTGAGGTTGTTATTACTCTGTCATGAATAAGAAAGCACACCTGATTCTCCATTCTCTGAAGGTTAATGATCCAGTATGTAGGTTATCTGAGTTTCTCTACCTTTCTCTTCTTCCTTTTAATTATCATCCTGCCCATGGTCTCTTATGCCTAAGGAGAGGCAGGATATGGTTAAGTCAAGAAGCCTTTGTTAAATACTTATTATGCTCCAGGACCTGGGAATACAAATACTAGATGAAAAATAGTCCTTGCCTCAAGGAGCTTATATTCTAATGGATAAAGACACCTCATAAAAAGGAGCTGTGAAATGAGAAGGGAAAGGAGTGGTACCCATGAAAGAGCATAGTGGCAAAATCTGGAGAATGAAGGATGGCTGGTCTGGGCCCTTCCTCAAAATGGAGGCTCAGAGAGAAACCCGTCAACAAGAGAAGGCACCACAGAAGTGGAGAGAGAAGGCAGCTGAAACATGGTGCCAGATTCCAGAGAGTGAAGCGCAGCCAGCCTGGGCCTTTCCTCAAAATGGAGACTCTGGAAGGAATTCACCCATGAATGAGTTAACTGCACAGTGTCAATAACTTTAGGCCTATACAGAGCCAACCCTATATATAGAAGTTTGTAAAGAAGTATACATCTTTGCCAAGATTTCTCAGATGAAAAAACCTGGGCAAGCACAAACTGAAGTTAAGCAACTTACATGGCAGGTACTTTGTGTCTTTTACTAATGGAAGGACTGAATCAGCCAGGATTTGAAAGATATTCCCTAGAGGCTGATGAAATGGGTCACAGACATCTGACTACTTTGTAGCATAGTAGAGAAAACAGTGTTTTGGGAATCAGAAAACCTGGGTCGTATTCCTAGCTCTGCCACCAGTTATTTGTATGCTCTTGGGCAAGCAATCTCTGGACCTTGGTTTATCCATATCACGAAACACATATCCATATCACATATCCATATGTAAAACACAGAGATCAGATAAGATGATCTCTGGAGTCCCTAATAACTCTGAAACTCTATAATTTTCTGCCATTATGGATTGGACATAATCAAGTGAAAGATAGCCAATGGTGCCTCTACCAAATATTATCCAAACTCAATGTCAGGGGCTACAGAATGCCAGAGAAAAAGTAATAAGGGCTAGAAGTGTTATTGGGGATCAGAAGTTATGGGGCAATGGCTAGGGGAATTGTAGGATCACAGATTTAGAACTGGAAAAGATCTTAGAGGTCACTGAATCCATAACTTTTCATTTTATTGATGAAAAATTGAGTCCCAGAGAAATTAAGTGACTGGCCTAGAGTCACACAGGTAGTAAGTAGCAGGGCTAGTATGGAAACCCAATAGCTTTTGTTTTCAAGTCAACACAAGCACATTTGGAGGCAACTTTCTATATTCTGTACTTTGATCTTCACAAATATCTGGGCTTCGGCCAAGTACAAATCCCAACATATCAGAGATTGTAGAATCTCCACATTGGAAGGCACCTTAGAGGTCATCTAGTCCAACCTATTGATAACACACAGGAGGTCAAGAATTTAGCTCCTTTCTGTTTCTTCCCAACAATGTTCTTCATAACTATGCCCACCCCCAATGCCTTTCTTGTTTAAGCCAGCTTCCCCAGTGTCCAGTTCTCAGGCAGGCATTTAAAGGATTGACCAGCCAAATGCTACCTTTTCGTTTCTCCAAAATTACATTTTGGAGAAAATATGCAGACAACACACCAAATATGTGCCAAACTCAGGAAGTCGGAGCAGTCCCAAAATACTCCCCCAATTTTTCTCTGCAGCTGATTTCCCAGATGGGCTGGATGGGACTCAAAAATGTTTAGCTTATATTCTTTCTCATCTTGCCTGGCCAGCTCTTCTCAAGGTACAGAGGAATGAATGAGCCTGGTATTAAGTGTGAGAAGGACCATTGGCCAACAATGTCTTTTCACATCATCAGATACTCATTGGGGTCATAGACCCCAAATCCTTATTCCTGCTTGGGATCCTGGAAAGTTCTCCCTCATGGACTATTGCTTGGATTCAGGTGACATGTTGGGGAAGCTGGAATGAAATACTTCTCCATGTCAATTCTTGCCCACCCCACCAGAGGAGACTTGATCTACAGCATGGTGGTTTGAGAAAGAATTTTATCTTGAAGCCAACTGGCAGGCCACTGGGAAAATGTCGAGACATAACACCTTTTAAGTCCTGTTTTTCTCAGGAATACTAATCAGGGACAAGATTCCAGCTTGTCTCACATAATGAGCTTACTGTGGTTTCTGGGGAACACCCAATTATGAAACACTGGGGTCTAATGTAAAGACTAGGACCATAAAGCCTAGAGTTGAAAAGGAACTCAGAGGTTGTCTAGGCTGACCCCCTTCCTTTTGTAGCCAAGGAAACCAAGGCCCAGACAGGAGAACTATCTTGCCAAAGATCAAATTCAAACCCAAGTTCTCTGACTCTAAAACCAACATTTTCTCCACTGCGCCATATTGACTACAGGGCAGGGAGTTAGGAGACCAGCGTTCCAACCTTGATCTACTCATCATTGGCAATGGTCTTAGCCAAATCACATAACCTCTATGTGTCTTGGTTTCCTCATTTGCAAAACAAGGACATACATTCCAAGAGATTTAGAGAGTCTAGAATGAGAAAAAAAAAAGTAGAAAGCACTCTGAGAGCAGACGTGCTGTGGAAATGCAAACAACAATGATTATGATATTTGATTCTTTTCAAATTTGTCCTCAATCAACACAATGTCCCTGAGGATATACTGAATAAAATAGTGTTCATGCTCAAGCAATTTCTCATTATTTCTTGAGTTTTCTAAAGCAATTATTGGTTTGTAGCATAGCATTCCAATTGCTGCCCTCAGTCATCTTTCATACCACTGCTGAGCCTGAGCCCTTCTCCCCACTCAGTCAATAATCATTTTTAAGCACCTACTATGTGCCAGGCACTGTGTTAAAAGGTGGAGATACAAATAGAAGGAAAAAGACAGTCCTTGCCTCCAAGGAGCTGTCAATCTAATGGGAGGGATAACAATCAAACTAGTATGTACAAACAAGCTGTATACAGGATCTCCAGATGTGTTGCTTCCATCCATGGAACTCTATCCATTCCAGAAAGAAGTTCATCCAAAGACAATATTAGTCTTCCTGATCCCAGAGTTTCCACCACCAGCAACCTGGGCTGGCAATCCTTGGCCCAGCCATGCAAGAAGGAGAGAACATTCCTGGCATTTTAGGATGCTAACACCAGAGAAGGGTTTGCCAGATGGAGGGCTGGCCTTGGACTCAGGAAGACCATGATTCAAATCCAGCCTCATATACATATTGGTTATATGATCACGAACAAGTCATTCAACTTCTCAGAGATTCCATGTTAACTCTCTAAGACTATAATTAAATAGAGCATTTATTAAGTACTTAATGTGTGCCAGATACTGTGCTAGACAATGGGTATACAGAAACAAGCAAGTATGACTATTCCTGCTCTTAAGAAGTTTACATTGTAATGAAGAAAGTCAATACTTTAAGAGGAACTAAAAGGTAGGAGGTTGTGGGGAAGGCTTCTAGCAAGGGAGTGAGGAGGAAATCCAGTCAGGAGTGAAGTGAGCATGACTAGGGCCCCTCATGAGATGATCTTAAGTTATTAGACAAACTGATGTACATTGGTGCAATAAGCTTCTGCAAGAGGAATTCTTTACACTGATGAAATCACAGGTTGGGAAACAAAAAAAAAATACAAATATAGATTGTTCCTATGCCTGGACTTTAACTCTCTGATCCTTCCAAATAAAGCTCTTCTTTATTCATTAGAGCATTTTTTAATTCATGTTTTGAAGATTCTGTTGGGTGTCCCCACGGTACCACGGAGAAAAATACAACAGCAGAGAAGCACATGTACCTACTCACTTTAATCTTTGTGTTAGTCTCCAACTGTAAATGCCACTGCTGCCACATCTGGGTGTGGACCAGTCCTAGGACGGTCAGCATCCAGGACCCCATTACCTTCTACAGGCATGAATGCCTACTTACAGGCCCCGCGGGCACGTAAAGTGAGCAGATCATGGGGGTACCAATAGGGAGCTTCAAGCATCTGGTACTCTGGCCTAGAATTTCCATTAAAAACATCTCCAATTTTCACAAAAGAAACAGAATCAGAAGGAGAATGGCCATTTCTTTTCCTGGGCTAAGAGTAGCCCCAAACCTTCAGTCTAGATTAGAATGGGTAGGAGTCAGTCAGGAGTCTGGGGGGACAAATGAATTTGATTAGGGAAGAAAAGTTGTAGACATAAGAACTTTTGTGATAGCTCTTACTTTTTTCGTACTGGGCCCAGCAGACTTCCTTCTATTATTCTTTGCCTTAGAAGCTCTCCTTTGGTTCCTATCCTTTCCCTAGAGTCCCACTATTCAATTCATTTCTTCTGCCAACAGCTTTTTTATTTCCTTTACTAATTTTTGTGATTACTCATTCTTTACTTCCTCCCATCTCTCTCTCCTCTTTACCAGCTGGTACCCTCATGAAAGTCACTGTAGCAGAATGAAAATAACAATGGATTTAGCATTAGAACACCTGCGGTCAAATCCCCAGGACTATCTCTGTGAACATGGGCAAGTTGCTTAGTTTCTTGTACCTCAGTTTCCTCATCTGTCAAAAGAAGAGGTTGGATTTTACCAGAGGTGTCAAACATTCAGCCTAAGGCAACACTTCCAAGTCTAGCCTAAAGCAGATTGAAATGTAACTGGGAAATATTTAACAAAATAAAAACAAAATAGAACATAGATAAGGCAGTAGATGGCATAGCATACTATGGGTGGAGTTCTCTAAATGGTGGTTTGATAACCACTTTCTGGGCAAGGGATAGAAGAGATTTTCCCCCAGTTATGAATTAGACCAGATAGCCTCTTATGGCCCTTCCAGCTGAGAACTTGTATGATACTATAAGGCCAGATTTCTTTTTTCCAAATAAAGAGAACTGAGGAGTCAAGAAAAAGTCATCGTTGACAATGTAATTCTGTAACTAACTTGCACTTCTTTGGGGCTCAATTAACTTTATGTCAAATAAAGGGGGCAAGGCTAGATGATCTCTAAGGATTCTCTCAGCATCAAAGTGAATAAATGGCCAAACAAAGAGACCACATCATAAATAATAAGCTTTTATCAAGCATCTACTACATGGCAGGTATTGGGGACATAAATACAGATGAAGCAATCTATACTCTCATTGAGCTAATCAAACTGTATTTCTTAGCATAATGATTGTAGGGAGAAAAAGCCTGCTACTGACAGAAGCTACTAGCAAAACAAGCAAGTGGGCCCCCAATCTCTCCATTTAGCCTTGGCCCCTACTTCCTGATATTCATCCAGTCTTGGACTCCCAGTGGCCACCCACCTTCTCATCTCCTGAAGTTTCAACTACGCTGGGGCATCTCAAGCATTACCCTGTTTGGGAATCACCGCTATCTCTCTTTTTTTTTCTTGCAGGGGGGAAGGCAGGGCAATTGGGGTTAAGTGACTTGCCCAAGGTCACACAGCTAGCAAGTGTGTCAACTGTCTGAGGCCGGATTTGAACTCAGGTCCTCCTGACTCCAGGTTTGGCGCTCTACTCACTGCGCCACCTAGCTGCCCCTAATCACCACTATCTCTATTTCTGGCTTTCTCCACCCCAGTTATTGCTATTCTTACTCATAAAAGATATTCTGATGCTCTCCTTAGCACAGGATTTCTGCTTTTGACCCAGTTCCTTGCATCTATCAAAGCCTGGCTTTCAGTTCTTTTCATTCATACTATTAATGAAAATCATTTAAAGTGTTATCCCTGTCAGAGGTATTAGGATTTTACAAGGAATGGAACATTAATTTAAATAAGTGAAGCTTTAAAGATGGAAAGGCATAAGCTAATAAGCAGGGACATCTGGCAGGGTTTTCCCAGAACCAATCACATAGGCAATAGTCACCAACTGGTCTTAGGGTAAGACCACCCCTAAGGGTTAGCCCTAGCCCAATATCAGTATGATGAAGACATATATTACTATAGTCTCTGCCCCTACAATTGCCCTGTGCACTGCCCAAGCCTGCCCCTAGAAAGACTTTATTTCCAAGCTCATGGGCAGAATATGAGTAAGTCAGACTCCAATATGTGATGCCTCCCCACAATAGCAGAGGGTATGGTGGGGCTTTGAGATGCTCCTTGACCTAGGACAGGGTTACTCAAGCCAAGGAACACTATATCTGGTTGGGGATTATGGGAATGACCATGAACTAGGTGTTTTCTTCCAGTTCTACTTCCTTCTCCTCCTTTTAGTATAGGTCTGTGTATGAGTGTGTATATGTGTGCGTGTTCATTTCTCTTGCCTAAGAAGAGTGGGAAGGAAGGAAGGAAAGAAGGAAGGAAGGAACGAAGGAAAGAAGGAAGGAGGAAGGAAGGAAGGAAAGAAGGAAGGAAGGAAGGAAGGAAGGAAGGAAGGAAGGAAGGAAGGAAGGAAGGAAGGAAGGAAGGAAGGAAGGAAGGAGGAAGGAAGGAAGGAAGGAAGGAAGGAAGGAAGGAAGGAAGGAAGGAAGGAAGGAAGGAAAGAAGGGAGGGAGGGAGGGAGGGAGGAAGGGAGGGAGGGAGGAAGGATTAATATAATATCTACTATGTGCCAGGCAGTGTGATTGGTGCTTTACAAATATTATCACATTTATTCTGGGAAGTAGATATTATTATTATTCCCATTTTATGACTGAGAAAACGGAGGCAAGCAGAGGTATGGTGACCTGGCCAGGGCCACAAGGTTAGTACATAGATGAGGCCTTTCTGACTCCAGGTCCAGAGCTGAGTCACCACATTGTTTCACAGGCCACAGAAAGTCACCGTTGGAATGACCATAACACTGAATGTAGAATCAGAGGACCTGCATTTGAAGCCCAGTCCTGCAATTTCCTCTCACCACGATGTGTGAAATGACCTCAAATGAGGAAATGCTTCCTGATAGACACTGGGTATATCCATCTAGTATGATTCCCTATAGACAGCCATTGGCTACCTGGACTGAATTAACCCGAAGCAATGGGCCCTTCAGCTCAGGAACTTCCCTTTATGGTTTGTCAGCCTGAGCTCCCAGCCAGGTGAGGGGGGATTGGGGAGGGGAGCCGGTCAGGCATGTCATTGTGGGAAGCCAGGCTGGCAGACCTTGTAGATTCTCAAGATTTCACCACTCTCCTTGGTATGTTGGCCGAGACTGCTCGCTCCCTCCCCACCACCCCCAGTCTCTAAAGAAAGGGATGCCAGTCTTGGCTTTGTCTCGCAAACTTCCGCTTTGTTTCTGAGAATCCCGGCCATGGCTGAGAGCCGGGGCACATGAAAAGCCCTTCCAGGCCACTTGTTCCTGCCTTTGTTTTAATTTAAAGAGATTTCTAGTCCTCACATACACAAGTCTTGTCCAGGAATTCTTACAGCTCCCTCTGGAAAAGGGTCCAAACTGGAGGGCTAATTGATGGGTTGGAGAAGAAGGTGGTTGTGAAAGCTCATTTCCCAGAGATTCACCAGTACAGGAAAGAGGCCCTGGCTAACCGAGATGAGGAAAGGGTCCTTCTAGGCACACAGTGTAGACAGAGTATCCTCACATGGCATTAGGCCTCTAAAATTCCATTTAGACCTAAAGGTTGCCTTTGGTCATACTCAGTTATCGTATGTTGTTCAGTTGTTTTGGTAGTGTCTCACTCTTTGTGACCCCATTTGGGGTTTCTTGGCAAAGATGCTGGAATGGTTTGACATTTCCTTCTCCAGCTCATTTTACAAATGAGGAAACTGAAGCAAACAGGGTTAAGTGACTTGCCCAGAGTAACACAGCTAGTAAATGTCTGAGGCTGGATTTGAACTCAGATCCTCTTAACTCTAGGCCTGGTGCTCTACCTGCTGTGCCACCTATCCGCTCTCCATACTCAGTTTACTTAATCCCCAATTCCTCTTTCTTGGGGATTACCATTTTTTCCTGCTCCTCATCTTGTTGGTCTTTTTAGCTGTAGTCATACCTTATTCCCTTACTACAGTTTAAGTCTTGTAAGGGACAGGATATGGGTTCATTTAAAGTTTATGTCTTTGTTTGTGCCTAGCATAGTACATTGCATATAGTAGATAAGTGTTTGATAGTGGTCTTAGAAAACACAAACATCTACCTGGAGCAAACACTCTCTGAGCATGCCCTCCGACCACATCTCTGAGCATACACATACGCACACGTGAATAGACACATCCCATAAAATCCCACATAAAAAGGGGGGAAAAAGCAAAAGTGGACATCACAGAATGAGGAACTTTAAGGAACCTTAGAAATCTTCAGTTCCAGGAACAACTTCATAAAGTTGATGATTTCTTCGGGTGATATGTTTCTGCTGCTCTCTGAAGAACCTCATGATCCCCAAGCATTGTTCTGTGATCATCCTTGCTACATGTTGCAACTCATTTGTTCCCTGCCTGGCATAAGACTTCTTCTCTACCTAGTCTTTAGCTGTCTTCAGGATCAATTAATACCATTTCCAGCATCCACTAGGGGTTCTGTGGTTAGTAAGTCTCTCCCCCACAGAAGGGATACTGTTCTACTGACTAGATCTTTGAGACACATGCGTCACCCACTGGGAAATGGTGGCTAATAAGCTGTGGTTGATAAGCCTTACAAGAAAGGGTTTTATAGCTCTACGCGTACAGCCTCCTATTCTGCCTCAGCTATAATCCTCAACATAGCTGCATTCTCCTTCTAGATCTGGAATTTCATACTCCATCTAATGGAGGTTCTGTGATTTGTAAACCTCACCCCTGTAGGGAAATCTATAAAGCTTCTCAGTATATCCCATCAACCAAGAAAGCCCTCTTCAGTTCTTTTCACTCAGGCTGTGCCAAAAGGTGACAGAGGTAAAGGCTAAGATCAGATCTCTTCTTTGAACTAGATAGATAGATAGATAGATAGATAGATAGATAGATAGACAGACAGACAGATAGATAGATAAATAGACAGACAGACAGATAGACAGACAGACAGACAGACAGACAGACAGACAGACAGACAGACAGACAGACAGACAGATAGATAGATAGATAGATAGATAGATAGATAGATAGATAGATAGATAGATAGATAGATAGATAGATAGATAGACCAGGCACAGACAAAGCATTAATGTACTTTGCTTTGTCTTACTATGTACTTTGTGCCAGACACTATGCTAGGGCTAGGAATGTAAAAACAAGTGAGGGAGATAGTTACACTCTTCAGGGAGCTTATATCCTATCCAGGAGAAGGCAGTGTATAAAAGGCAATTATAGGTCAGGCTGCAATGAAAGGTAGTACTTGACTGGTAAACTATTGGGGGTATGATACAACACATTGGATAAGATAAGGTTCTGGATAAGATAAGGTGAAAATTCACCTATCAGAGCCCAGGATAGTTGCAGACGTCAAGGTCTGGTGAAGAACTCTTCTCTAAGAGTATAAAAAGAATGGTAAAGCCTGCCTTCAGATGCATTTTAGGAAAAATGGATCCAAAGCCTGCTCAAGGAAACCCAGAGGAAACGAAAAGACCTCCATTCCAAACTACCCCAAATCACACAGAAGTTCTCCTCTTCTACCACTCAATTCTAACAGCTCCATGGTCCTGCCTCTCCCCTTGGGTCCCCAAGATTCAAGATAGGCAAGGAAGCTTTTCCTTCTATTACCAGAAGGAGTCTGAATGAACCCTTTAGAAAGGAACTAATAGCGATTTCCATCTGCTTTCTCTATGAATTTCCCCCGAGTTTTTCTGTAATTATTTTGGGCAGGTGGGTGAGCAGTGATTGACAGTTATCTATTTAATGTATTCATCTGTTTATTTTTGAACTTTGAAATTGTTACACAAACTTGACAAACATCAACAAACATAAGCATTTCTTTATATATAGAAAAGAGGAGTATACCTGACACCATGAATCTCTATTAAGCACCGCTTGGTACTTTTAAGCATATATTATGATTATCATAACAATTCCAACACTTCCCTGTCGGTCCCCTGTTGAAATTATTTTTGTTCTCTTCTTTGTATTTTTTTTTTGTTTTATTGTCATTAACCCATCCCAGACTCCTCTATAAATCTACATTTGCCAAAAAAAAAATCATCTGTGCTTGCATCAGCCATGGCTCTCGAGTGTTTCTTCCCCTTTACTACATTGTAATCGCTATAAAAAATTGTTCTTCTGCTTTCACTCCATTACTTTGAATCAGTTCACTCAAGTCTTTTCAGATTTCTCTGAATCTATTCCTTTTGTCATTCCTTAGAACACAATAATATTCCATCATAGCCATATAGCACAATTTGTTTAACTGTTTCCCAATTGATTGGGAAGTTTCCAGTTTTTGCCACAATATTATCTTACATCCTAATGGATTTCACTGTTTTCCTTTACACAGAAGCACTTTTTCCCCTCCTTTAAGTATTAAATAGCATTGCCTTAAAGAAAAAATACCCCACACCAGAATAGTAGGTTCCATTTATAGCTCCATCAACAATGGATTCATGTACTTGTCCTACCATAGTCCATTCAAAAATTGTTATTTTACTTCCTTTTTGTCTTTTACAATATGATGGATGTGGGGTGAAAATTAATAGTTATTTAAATATCTGTCTTATTACTAGTACTTTGGGGCATTTTTCCATGTATTTGTTGATAATTTGCCTTTCTTTTGAGAAATTTCCATTAATATCCTTTGACCATTTCTCTCTTGGGGAATTGCTCTTGTTTTTACATGTTTTAATATACTGCCTATATATCTTGACTACCAAGTATTCTGGATACTTACTGCAAAAATTCTATTTCAGTGAATTATTCTCTTCTAATTCTAACTATATTGATTTTGAATCTTTTCAATTTTATGAAATCAAAATTGTTTTCTCTCTCATGATCCTCTATAATTTCTTTGGTTAAAAACCTTTCCCTATCCACAGTTGTGCTAGGGATCCCCTTCTTTCTTCCTCTCATTTTTTTGCAGTCAAATCTACTATATTTATGTCCAGTTTTTATCTGAAGTTTATTGTAATACACGATGTGAAATGTTGGTCTGAACTTTTTTACTGTCAGTCTTTTTTCCATCTTTCCTGGAAATTTTGTCAGTCCAAAAGGTTTTATGTCATTGGTTGGAGTTTTCAGGTTTATCAAACTCTATGACATTATGTTTGATTGCTTCTGTGTTTTGTATGCATAATCTGTCCCACTGATCAACTTTCCTATTTTTTAATCAGGACTAGATAGTTTTGAAGTATATTTTAAAATCTGGTATTATTAGACTGCTGTCCTTCCCACTTTGTGTGTGTGTGTGCATGTGTGTGTGTGAGCCCTTTGAGAGTATGAGTTTCTTCTAAAGGATTGTTTCATTCTTTTTGTATCCTCCATGTCTTGCACAATGCATGACATATAATAGGTGCTTAATAAATTTTTGCTTGATTATTTGAGATTCTTCACCTTTTGTCCTACCAAATGAATATTTTTTTAAAATTTTATCTAGTTATATAAAATTAACTTTTAGTCATTCAATTGGTATAGCAATGAATGTGTAAATTAATTTTGGTAGTAATGACATTTTCATTAAATTGGTATAACCCGATGTCTGTTGCTGTCGATATTACTGACTCAGAATGAGCCCAGCTACTTATCTCTGACTGAACTGACTGAACATAGGTTCAGTCCAAGGACTCTTTAAATTGAGAATGCCAGTCAAGGAATTGAGGTTTTGTTGTAGTTGTTTTTAAAGCCCAAAGTGAGTGTGTGTGTGTATGTGTGTGTGTGTGTGTGTGTGTGTGTGTGTGTGTGTGTGAGAGAGAGAGAGAGAGAGAGAGAGAGAGAGAGAGAGAGAGAGAGAGAGAGAGAAGAAAGGAAGTTTTCAGTTTGGGTCTGTAGATGCCATGTATATACTATCACTAAATTAGAGTAAACCGAGGAAAAAGTAGGCACAAATTTCAATTTCCAACATGGAAGGAACAGAATTTTAAAGACAGCTGGGGCCTTAAAGAGTGTCTAGTAATGCTCTACAGTTTGGGCCTTAGAGATGTCACATAGCTTCTCAGCATCTTCAAAACTCATTTTATTGTCTAGGAGTTTGGGAGTCTTCACTAGGCAAGAGGATGACACTGAACATCTTTTGTGCATAAAACCCCTATCCTAGTCAAGAACTGACACTAATTCTGACGCTGAGCCCTGGTGGTCCTTTGCAAGTACCATGACTCCCTACCAACCAGACTGTTCTCAGTATCATCACCCTCAATTTTTTCTTCCCCTAGTAAATTAATAATAAGAATAAAACTTTATTCTAGTTAGAGCTTTGCATCTTATATCTACAATCATTCCTTCCTTACAATGAATCCAGAAGACAGGTTGAATAGGAACATTCTCTATTCTGGATACTTACTTCCTGTGTCCTGGGTTTTTTTTTCCCTCTGTAGCCTTTTAAGCCCATGGATCTGTGAGCCACTGTTCTCTTCCACAGCAGTCATAAGCCCACCCAGACAGAGTTATAACACTGTCAGGCAACACTTTGAAGGAAGGGGGACGTCTTGGAAGTTGAAGAGGATGGGAGGCAGCGGGCTCAATCTTAGTGGAAAGTAACCTACCTCTGGCTCTTGGTGTGTCCTCAAGACAACAGTTTTGCCTGGTTAGGGGAGTGATAGCAGCTGTCATGGGATGGGGCAGAGCTTTAGGGAGACACAAGAACATTTCTCAATTCCCTCCAACTCATAGGACCATCCTAAACTGAACTCTGGTCCCAAGAAGCTCCAGCCTCACTCCTCTCTCCTTCCTTGTTGTTAGAGACCTTCTTTCTCTAGCTTTGCCTTCTTCCCCTCTCCCTCAACCCACCACCCCTTCCTTATTTGGTTTTTACTCCTTTGAACTTTGGTCTCATTATTTTCGGACCTGTCATCTTGTTTGGAAGCTTTTTGTTTCCAGAGCCTCCTTCTCTTCTTCTCTTTTCATTCTCTTGGATACATTGCCCAAAAGCCTCTTTTACAGTTCCTTTTGGGTGGTTTTTATGACCTCCATGCATCTTAATCCGAGCGGCTCTGAGTCTCAGAAGCATTGTGATCTTCCCCCTGGATCCCAGCTTGTTTGGTTGTCAGGGGTACTTCTCTGTTTAAAGGGCCATGGCTAATTCTAGTCCTCCAGCAGCTCATCACTCATCTAGGAATGCCCTTTCCCCTTCCAATCTGAAGTTTGCTCAGCTGCTACCATCACAGCCTTATGCTTTCTACTTGAAGCCAGAGAAATACATTTCCACTCTCTATATTTGACAATTAAAAACCAGTAGATCTTGGAACTATGGTGCCTTCCTTTAGAAAGCAAGCTGGATTTGTAATTAGAGGAGGCAAGTTCAAATTCTGGTTGTGGTTCTTACTCCCCATAAGTTATTTCCTTTCCAGGGGCCACAGTTTTTCTCATTTATAAAATGAGGGGGACAGAGTAAATGACCTCTAAGGACCTTTCTACATCTAAATCTATGATTCTAAGATCTAGAAGCAAGAATCTTATTGCCATTTTGTTTTCCTCAAATAGACACCTTGGGTTGGCAAAGAGGCTTTCCCAGTGGAATAATGGAGCAGTGATCAAGCTGGGATCTGAGTTTGTGATGAACTGCGTCTGTCTTCACCACACCTCAGGCTCACTTCTTATTGCCACAGATTTTCTCCACACCAAAGACCGGGGCCCTGCCCTACAAAAAAAAGTGTGCTGCTTCCTTTTGTCCTTCTGTGCAATGTAAACCAATACATTTGTCAGGTTCTAATGTACAAGTGAGCATTGCTATGCTTTGCCTTCTCCATTATTTCTTTTTTTAATTTTAATAAATTTATTTTTTTTTATTTTTCGTTTACAACACTCAATTCCACAAGTTTTGGGTTCCAAATTTTCTCTCTCTCCCTCTCCTCCCCCTTCCCCCCTCACCAAGACGGCATGTAATCCAGTGTAGGTTTTACATATACCTTCACATTGAACTTATTTACATAATAGTCCACTTGTAAAGAAGAACTATAACCGATGGAATGAATCATGAGAAAGAAGAAACAAAACCAAAAAAGAAGGAAAAAAAGAGAGCAAATAGTTTGCCTCATTCAAACTCCATAATTCTTTCTCAGGATGTGCATAGCTTTTTCCATTACGAATCTTTTGGAGCTGTCTTTGAACCTTGCATTGATGAGAGGAGTCAAGTCTATCAAAGTTAGTCCTTACAGATACTGTGTGTCTGTAATCGTGTATAATGATCTCCTGGTTCTGATTCTCTCACTCAGCATCAGTTCACATAAGTCATTCCAGGTTATGATGAAGTCCATCTGCTCCTTATTTCTTATACCACAATAATATTCCATTACATTCATATACCACAATTTGTTTAGCCATTCCCCAATTGATGGGCATCCCCTTGATTTCCAGTTCTTTGCCACCACAAAGAGCTGCTATAATATTTTTGTCTCCTTTCCCACTTGTATGATCTCTTTAGGATAAAGCCCTAGAAGTGGTATTGCTGGGTCAAAGGGTATGCACATTTTTCTAGCCCTTTGGGCATAGTTCCAAATTGCTCTCCAGAATGGCTGGATCAGTTCACAACTCTACCAACACTGTAACAATGTTCCAATTTTCCCACATCCTCTCCAGCATTTATCATTTTCCTGTTTTGTCATGTTAGCCAATCTGACAAGAGAGATGTGATACCTAAGAGTTGTTTTGATTTGCATTTCTCTAATCAATAGCAATTTAGAGCATTTTTTCATATGCCTATAGATATCTTTAATTTCTTCCTCTGAAAAATGCCTGTTCATGTCCTTTGATCATTTCTCATTTGGGGAATGACTTCTATAAATTTGGCTCAGTTCCCTGTATATTTTAGGAACGAGGCCTTTATCCAAGACACTGCTTATAAAGATTTTCTCCCAGTTTTCTGCTTCCCTTCTAATCTTTGTTGCATTGGCTTTGTTTATACAAAACCTTTTCAATTTAACATAATCGAAATTATCCATTTTGCATTTTGTAACTCTCTGTATCTCTTATTGGGTCATGAATTCTTCCTTTTCCCATAAATCTGACAGGTAAACCATTCCTTGCTCTCCCAAATTGCTTATAGTATCAGCCTTTATTCCCAAATCATGAATCCATTTTGACTTTATTTTGGTACATGGTGTAAGATATTGGTCCATGCCCAGTTTCTCCCATACCATTTTCAAATTTTCCCAGCAGTTTTTCTGAAATAGTGAATTCTTAGCTCAGAAGCTGGATTCTTCGGGTTTATCGAAGAGTAGATCGCTATAGTCATTGACTACTGAGTCTTGTGTACCTAACCTATTCCACTGATCCATCACTCTGTTTCTTAGTCAGTACCAAGTACTTTTGATGACTGCTGCTCTATAGTACAGTTTAATATCTGGTACGGCTAGGTCACCTTCCCTAACGTTTCTTTTTGTTAATTCCATTGTTATTCTGGATCTTTTGTTCTTCCAGATGAATCTTGTTATTATTTTATCCAGCTCGGCAAAATAATTTTTGGTAGTTTGATTGGTATGGCATTGAATAAGTAAATTAATTTAGGTAAAATTATCATTTTTATCATAATTAGCTCAGCCTAATCATGAGCAACTGATGTTTTCCAAGGATACTCATTTTCCCATCCATGACTTGGCAGATATTTGAGAGTTTCTGTCACAAAAATTCATTACCTGTAGCCACTCTGTTGATGAGCATTTCTGATATTAGGTAGGTTGGTCTTTAGACAGCAGGTCTTTAGACAACCTGTGCTTATATCTTGCCCAGCTTTGTGGGATATTTTGGCAAAACATCTAAGTACCCAGGATAACCTGTCTACATTGTGGTAGGAATCCTAGAAGAATTTTAGTGGAGGAAACATTTCTGTAAGGAGAGAAAATTAAGAGGTACAAACCATATACATTTCAGAAAAAAGTACTTACTCCTTGCAAGTGCTTGCCAGTCATGACATCACCTGCCTGATGTCATGGTCGTCTTCCAGAATGAAGGACTAACAATGACCTGTGAACACCATGAGCTGCCCCACTAGGCACCCAACTGGCCATTTCCAGTTGGACAACATGGCTAATTCTTCCTTCCTTCCTTCCTTCCTTCCTTCCTTCCTTCCTTCCTTCCTTCCTTCCTTCCTTTCTTCCTTCCTTCCTGCCTACCTTCCTTCTTTCCTTCCTTCCTTCCTTCCTTCCTTCCTTCCTGTCTTCCTGCCTTCCTTCCTTCCTTCCTTCCTTCCCTCCTTCCTTCTTTCCCTCCTTCCCTTCCCTCCCCTCCCCTTGCCTTCTTAAAGACTTTTCAGCCCACCAGCTCATTGTTTGGGCCCTGATTGCTCAGAGTAAATGTAAATAGCAATTGTTTCTTTTTTGACCAGAAACCCTGAGGGTCTTTTCTCAGATTTATATATGTATATGCATGAATATATGTGCATATATGCACACATGCATACACACACTTACATATATGGACATGTACTATGAGTGTATATACATACATTAGGTATATGCATATATGTATACGCATACACATGCATAGATAGATAGATAGATAGATAGATAGATAGATAGATAGATAGATAGATAGATATAGATAGATAGACATGGAGAGAGAAAGAGAGAGGGGGAGAGAGAGAGAGAATGAGAGACAGAGAGAGAGAGAGAGAGAGAGAGAGACACTAGGTAAAAGAGTACATTCTTTGCTTCATTTCTTACCTAGCCTTAATCATTGAATGGGCATCGCCTCTGTCAAACTGAGACAGGGCAAAGACCTTAGCTTTAAAAGGCCATGATCTACCACTGGATCTGGGGCCATCTCCAGTCATCCTGATCTATATCTTGCCACTGGAACCTGATGACTCAGAAGGAGAAAGTGAGGTTGGTGACTTTGCACAGCCCTACCTCACTTAAATCCAATTCACTTGCATATCATAGCATCACCTTCCTAATGTTACAGTCTTCTTTGAGAATGAAGGACAAACAGCAACTTAGCCTAAGTGGTCCCTGCTGTGAATGCTCCTTTCTAGGCCACAGACCTCTCTTCTAGATGTGGACCCTTAAGATTATAATAAATTTTGCTAATTCAGCCTTATTTTCTACCTTCTGTAGTAAAGATGAGGCCTCATTAGGCCACTGAATGAGCAAGGAACTTTTCAGGTTGAGCGCCTATTCTCTTCCCTTTGGTTTCTGCTGAAACTTGTGTCCTATGCAGCCAATGTAATCCACCCCACCGGCTAGACCATTATTCCCCCTAGGTTGGGCCCATAGGAAATCTCCAATGTTTCTCTAAGTTGTACACTTCCTGCTTTTCTTTTCTCTTATTTCTCCTGGCAAGTATAGTCTCATGTTACTTAGATAGCTTGGCAGAAATTTAAAGGATTCAACATTTCCTTTAAGTCAGTGATTCTTAGTCTGAGGTCCATGAACATGTTTTCATTTTTTCTAAATCTTTTGATAACAGTATTTCAATAGAATTTCTTTTTCTTTATAATCCTATGGATTTTATGTTATGCGTTTAAAAATATTATTTTAAAAAGTTTCATTGGCTTCCCTCACCTTTCAAAGGGATCCATGACACTTTGGCCAGTCTCTGCTCCTAATCACCTCCCCATACTTTGGCCTTCTTCCATGAGCCAAACCTATCACTATTATACTTCATAGTCCATTCTATTTCCACCTTCAGGCCTGTAACTGAACTTTCTTTCATGTCCCTAGAGATTCCTGAAAAAAAATTATGCTTTTCCCTGGGCTCCAGATTCATTCCTTTTTGTTTGTTTGTTTTGTTTCAGGTTTAAACTGTTTTTCTGGATGCCATTTGAGCCCTTGACTGGTTTCTGAGCTCTGACCCTAAAAATCTTTGACTCATCTTAATTCTCCCAAATTTTTGAATTTCCCTTGAATTTGTTAGAATTCTCTTCCCTCCACCAAGTGGTAATTAACTATTATGTATTTACTTGTATTTATCCTCTTTCTATTCATTCTATATATTCTTGTATATCTCCTTGTCTCCTCTAATGAATGTGAGTTCCTTGAGATTATTTCATTCTTAGTGTTTGTATCCCTTGGCACTAAGTACTGTGCCTGACAAATGGTAGTCATTTAATAAGTGCTTGTTGATTGATTAATTAACTGAATCTCTTATCTGATCCTCCATCTATTCCCTTTTCCCTCAAAAACTCAGTTCAATCTATCTCCCTCCCTCTCCCCCGCCCCATCCCCAAACCACCCCTGGGCAATTGCATTTCTGTCTCTTTATGTCTATTTCCCCTATATTTTCTCTTAGTACTTTTCTAATGGACTCTTTTTCCTGCCTCTCTCCTTACCATCCTATTAAGTTTCCCTCCAAACTCACACTTTAGCTATCTTAGCTCTTCATTGCTCTCCCTCCATTTACCAACTTCACATAGTTTGACCAAACTCTGAATTGGGGCAAGCATCCATCCCGTCCATCAGAGATACCTCAAATACAAATGAGAGTCTCCAAGAAAGTTTCCATCTTGCCCTGGGAATGAATAGAATATGTGCATAGCATTACTACATTCCAAAAGATCCATTATTTTGTCTATATGTCCCCTCCTTCCATTGACATGGACCAAAACCTGTTTTTCACATTAGGAGAAAATTTGCTGAGTTGATGAGGTGAAAAAAATCATCATGGAGTGGTTAACCTATTGGGGTTGTTTCTGCTAATTTATTAAAAAAGATCTTCAAGTCTTTTCAGCTTGGTTAGGAACTATCAGATCTTGAATTTTTTTGGAAGAAACTTCAAGAACTCAGGGTCGCCTACATACCCCAATGAAGAATCAAACTTGGACTTTATTAGATAATCTTCTCTTAAAGCATTATGGGAGTCCACATTACATTTCTGTTTCCCAAATCTGAGCTCAATCCACAATCATTTTATTATAAAAGGGACATTTTTCTTTTCTCTTGTATCATAAGAATTTTTATCATAGGCTAAGTGGAAGATATCCATCAACCCCAAAGCCAAAATTTTGGGAATTGCTTGTATCATACTTAATTTTAATAATTAGAAGGACAGCAGAAATCTACTTGACCCTAAGGCATTTGATATGGGGTTTTGGATTAGACGGTCTCTGAAAACTTAACCCTAACCAGCTATAAAGTTCCTAAGATTCTATCCCTTCCTTCTAATAGAATCCGTGCTAATATCATTCATGCATGGGCCCTTCATGGCTGCTCAGAAGTTCCCACATTTATAAGATACTAGGATTTAGAACTGGAAAGATTCTTAGAGATCATCTAGTTCCAAAATAACAAACAAACATCTCAATACGGCAATAAACAAATGAAAATGCAATTAGCAGATAGTCAACAAAGTACAACAAAGTAAAAATATAAATGGTAGTCAACAAAGTACAACAAAGTAAAAATATAAATGGAATATAGATAATGTTAACATGTGGTTTTCTAAGTCAATGCATGGCCTGCAGAGATCTTCACATAGGTTTAGTGGCTTCTATTTCATTTGAATTTGACATCACTACTCTAGTCCAATCTCTTGCTTTTTACAGTTGGGGAACCAGAGTCTAATAACCAGGGGAAGGAGGAAGGGGGAAGGGAAGGGAAGGGAAGGGAAGGGAAGGGAAGGGAAGGGAAGGGAAGGGAAGGACTTTTCAAGGACTTTTTGGGTGGCAAAATGTTGCACTGGATAGAGTTCTGAATTTGGAGTCTAAGGCCCTGGGTTCAAAGTCTGGCTCTGCTATTTACTACCTATATGACCTTTGGACCCCTGTTGCCTCATTAATAAAATGAAGATGTTGGACTAGAAAATTTTTAAAGTCCTTTCTCCCTCTAAATATGTGTTTCCATGATACTAACTATATATTCATTATCCTTCATCATTATTTCTCTGCCTCCTGTTGGTCATTCAGATGTGATCTTCCCAGTAGCACGCTGGTACATGTTTACTAGCCAACTCTCCAAAAAAAAGCACTTATGACTATTTTTAAGTTAATCTGCATTATTAATATTTTGTTAATCAATTTCTTAAGTCTAGACAATCAACAAAACATTAAATAAATCAATCCCTGATTTGTAGCTGGAGTTTGCTGATTTCTAAGATGTGAATGCTTGGGTGCTGGTACAAGCAGGCTCAGAACGCTCTTAGTTCTTACTCACCTCTCTTCTTCTAGGCAGAATGACTCTGAATTGTACCAAATAGATCTGAAAAGGAATTCCAGAAATTGAAAAATCCTTTTTATCATATTCAATTGCCTCTTGCATCAGGATTTTTACTAAGGTTTAAACTAGGCCCTGCTTAGCAGAACTTCCATCTCATTTTCTCTTATTTGTTTAATCAGTTGAGATTAAGAATAGCTGTTGATTGGGGGGCGGAGCCAAGATGGCGACCAGAAAGCAGTAACTGGCGTGAGCTCCCCACCAAATCCCTCCAAAA
>CM053626.1:52620250-52640420 GCA_028646595.1 Phalanger gymnotis | reverse complement strand
TTTTTTTTTTACTTTCTTTACTTTTCTTGATTTTTTGTCCGTGTTTTCTTTCACAATATGACTAATGGAAATATGTTTTGTATGACTGTAAATGTATGCCTTTATCAAATTGCTTGCCTTCTCATTCAGGAAAGATGGGAAGAGAGAATCTTGAATTCAAAATTATAAGGAAAAAGGTTAAAAATTGTTTTTACATGTAACTGGAAAAAATAAAATATTAAAAATCAGATTCCATAATCTACCCCAGAGATACCACCCTACACATCACACACACACACACACACACACACACACACACACCAGGATTTTCCCCCTGTTTCTCCTCCTAACTTCTACACCATTGCATCTGGCCAATTCATTAAGGATTTTTTTTTCTTTTTGTATTTAGCATCAAACCTAAATCTGATTCTTTGCAACTTCTTTCCACTGCTCCTAGTTCTGCTGCCTTGGGCCAAGGAGAGGTCCAATTCCAGTTCCACACGGCAATCTTGGAAATACTTGAATTAGTGATCACGCCACCCCTACATCTTCTTTCAGTATGAATGCCGCTGAGTTTCTTCAATAGATATTCAGAATACATGAACCAAAGTCTCTTCACCATCTTAGTTGCTATCAATTTAACAATACCCTTTACAGAATATGTTCTGATTTGATATGTCAAGTTTCCTCTTTAAAAAAATCCTGTCTTCATAGAATAATGTTCCCCCAGGCAAACTTGTGTGACTTGTAAACCACAGGACCAGCAGATGCTCTGCTTACCAAACCCCTGAATTCTAACCCCCTTTAAATTTTGCTCCCCCAAAAGTACCTCAAGCCAAATTCTCAAGAGTTTGAGACTGAACAGAAGTAGGGTTGGGTGTGAGGGGGAAAGAGTACGGGTATTGAATATTAACTCTGATCTGTGAGCTTGAGAGAGATTGAAAAGGAAGACAGTCAGAGCAGAGGGGTGTTAGAGAAAGCCAGAGGGAGAGGAAGAGGAAGAAAAGAGACAAGAAAGTAAGGAGGGAGAGAAGGACAGAGAGACAGAGACAGAGACTAAGCATGAGACTTCACTGTAAAAGTGTCTGCTGACACTCAGTCCACAGTAAACAGGGGAAAAATGACATTTCTCTGCAGATTCGATGCCCACTGGTAGAAAATCTGGAAGCAGACATAAAATTATAGCACAAAACCTCAGTGTCATGTAAATCTTTCTGAATAGGGAAACCAAAATGTTAGCAACAATTACATTATTCTTATTATAAAATTGATTCTGAAAATGGAAAAAGAAGAAGAAGGATGGAAACACTCCTGCAACTGATTAAAAAGGGAACAGGGAGCATTGGAGAGGAGGGGAGGGGGGTTTGTTGTTAGAGATGGAAGGGAGGGAGGGGCTTGCTGGCAGGGATAAATATAGAACTGTAATTTAGGAGACAGTAGGAAATGCTTTGTGTGTGTTAATTGAAAATGCATTTGAGTGGCTGTACTTGTTGGCCATGCATGTCATGACCTTGAGTTCCTGAAGGGAATGTGGATCTCCACCCAATCCCCATGGTGAGGGAAAGAAGCAAGAGACCATGTCATTCAAAGGAAGAAAGAAGTGTCATTTTATATAGTAGAGGGAGCAATTCTTTTTTTTTCCTCCTTTTTCTAGCTATTCCATTCTTCAGAGTGAAGAGAAAGAGAAGCCATGGAATTTCAAGGGGGAAAAAGTCCTTTTCCTCTGCCAAGCCAATAAACTCCCAGATGAGGTGGTTGAAGCACAATCTCACCCTGTGGTGGGAAGATAGACAAAATCACCTCTCGTGGCTCCTTAGCAGGCTGAGGTTTGCATGATTCTAGAAACTCATATTTGATGCAGAAAAGGAACATGGGAGGTTGTGGGAAGCAGGGACCCGAACTGTCTGTTCTGGCAAAAGAATATGCCCTCCCTCTGTTTATTCTGCAGCCATTTCCATTTTCCCTGGGACTTGGTTATCGTCTATGCTAGGCTTTGATGGTATAGTGACCTTAGGTGAAAACAAGTCCAACTCTACCAATGAGGCAACCTCTGTGAAATCCAGAACTAGAGTTGGCGGAGAGCCACCTCTGCACCAGACCCCACTTTTTAGAGTGGTTTAAGCAGAAAGATGGAGAAGGCCCCTCCTTTGCCTTTGTGTCCATTAGCTCTTGCCTCTTTTTATCTAGATCTCTTTTCTCAAGTCACCCTCACCCCTGCCCAGAACAGGAAAGCTAGAAAAGACCTCACAGAATATTTAAACCAATCATTTCATCTTACAGATCACAGATTCATAGATCTAAAGCAGGAAAGAAACTTAGAGGTTATTTAATCCAAACCCCTCTTTTTACAGATGAGGAAACTGAGATGGTTGGTATGGCATGGTTGCTGTTGACCTTCATTCTTGAAGAGGACCAAAATGACATCATTATGTTAAGGTTAAGGTACAGTGTGTCCAACTGGTCAAACCAATACGAGCTCAGAAGGTTCTACCACAGGTGGGACACAGTCTATACTCTATACGAACATTTGGAGTGGAATTCAAGTGATTTGCCCAAGACAGCACATCTTAGTAAGTATGAGAGCCAAGATTCGAACTCAGATCTTCTTGATCCCAACTCTTATACTCTCTCCACTACCACAGGCTCTGTGGCCTCCGGGTCCTCGTCCAGAATTCTTTCTGTTTCCCCATTCTTCCTTTCTTCTTTTATTTCTGCTTCTTCAAGGCGAAAAACCAATCCCTCCCATAATCCTCAGTCGAACTGTGAGCCCCCAATGAATCTAAATCTAAAGATGCTTTCCTGGATTAGACAAATGAAAAGCCAGATTTTCCTCCACACACACACCTACTTCTCAAGTTAAATAAGAATAATAGTCAGTGGACGGTTCTTTGAAAAGAGCTCTGTATTTAAAAGTAGAAGTCCTGGTTTTTAATCCTGCCCCCAACACTTACTTAAAGGTGCTACCCCAGGGAAGTCATTTTACCTCTGGGCCTCAGTTTCCTTATATGGAAAATGAGAATGATCTTTCAATGGTCTCTAAAGTCCCTTCCAGTCTTAGTTATAAGATTCAAGGTCTAGAGCTTGGAGGAACCTCAGTGGTCCAAGTCCATCTTCCACACTTTACCTTTGGAGAAACTGAAGCCCATGGTAGTTGAATGACTTGTCCGAGGTCACACGGGTAGGAAGCATCCAGAGCCAGCGTTCTTTCCACTGTGCATGCTTGCTGCCTCTAATCATCTTGCCATTTGATGCTTCATGAGGGATTTAGGAAAGGATATATACACAGTGTGAGAAGGCCTGGGAAAAACGGAGCTTAGGAAACACTCAGCTATGTCTTGGATACTCATCAGAGATTTTAAAAGATGACTTTAGATTTTCCTGGGGATGCATGGAGCTCACTGGCCAGGAGCTCGTTTCCCTGTCCTGGCAGCGACAGGTCTTTCCTCCACTCTCTAGCTTTGAAATTCTGTAGTGTCATCCATACAGATGGCTAGTACCTGAGAGATGCCACATGGCAGAACTGTAACTAGGGCAGGGCAGCTGGACTTTGCCCCAGGGTAGTAAATTTGGAGGGCACCAAAAGAACTTGCAGTCCTTTGGCAGTTTAGAAGCAACAGATCTTATTCCCCAATTAGAAAAAAGTATTGGTTAAAATAGGAAAATACCAGATGGCCTACTTGTGCTCCCCACAGACAATATCCCCGGTGACCTCCTCTTTGTCCCAGCCTTCCCCTAACCCTCAGCAGTAGCAGCAGGTCTGCCCATGTAAATAAGCATCCATGCTTCAAAAGTTGATTGGGGGGGATGTTTGTTGCCAGCTACCTCAGGCACAATTTGTGTTGTCCTAGGCTTAAAATTTCCCGGCTACATCTCTGCAACGTGGCACGCATTGTGGATTGCTTGCCCCTCATTGCAGAGCTGACTTCATAAAATCTCAAGTCTGGAGACACCTCAGAGGCCACCTACTTCAACCTATACCCGAGTGAGAATCATCTCTAAAATATCCTGACCAAATAATCATCTGGGCCTTGGGCAAAGGCCTCCACTGAGAGGGAAGTCACCACCTTCCGAGGCAACCATTCCATTCTCCAGAATCCCTCTTGTTAAGCCATTTCCACTTATACAAAATCTAAATCTTCTTCATTGCAATTTCCACCCACT
This sequence comes from Phalanger gymnotis, assembly GCA_028646595.1. Classification (NCBI taxonomy): domain Eukaryota; kingdom Metazoa; phylum Chordata; class Mammalia; order Diprotodontia; family Phalangeridae; genus Phalanger; species Phalanger gymnotis. The sequence goes on along the minus strand of CM053626.1, from coordinate 52,636,280 downwards.
GTTTCTACTTCTGACCTCTGAGGTCAAGCCAAATAAGTGGCTTTAATACTTGAAAACAACTCTTATGTCATCACTGTTTTTATTTTCTCCTTCACCCAATTCCTTCCTCTGATCCCTATAAGGCCTGGTTTTGAGTAGTCTTGCCATCATTGTCACTCTCCTCTGGACACATCCCAGCTTGTACATTTGGTTCGTTCAGAGTTCCCAATCCATCTGTCCTTGTGACCCAGAATATACATCTTCTAAGGCAAGGATAACAATGAGCGGCCATGGAATGGAATAAAGCTACCTGACCCACAAAAAGATCAAATCCGTGACCCCCATAACCTTGTTTAATTAGACAAGATCACAGATCTCATACAATCCAAACAGGTATAAGATTTGCCACAGTAAAACAACATACTCATCAAGTGATCATCTGGCAAGGAGAGGGACACATGCCACCTGTCAAAGCCACCTATTCCACCTTGGAATATTTTTCCTTTTTGGGATGTGTTTTCTGCTATCAAGTCTACACCTTAAACTTCCAACCATTGCTCTTGGTTCTGTCCTCCAGGAACAGGAAGAACTAGTGTAATCCTTCCAACTAAGGCCCTTTTAGATCCATGAAAACAGCTATTGTACATCTGAGTCTTCTCTAGGCTAAAGATTTTTTTTCCAGACAAATGGCTTTCTAGTTAAGCCTCCTTTATCTTTTATGCTTATAAAGTTGCATTTTTTGAACCCAAGGATAAGACTGCATTTGTCCCTATCAGAATTCTTTACCATCCTATCCTGTCTTAATCTCTTTATATCCTGATACTTTCATCCAATGTGTTTGCTATTACTCCTAGCTTAACGCCACCTACGAATCTAATGATCATTGGTAGTGTTGTCATCATTCAGTCATTTCAGTTGTGTCTGACCCTTTATGATCCTCTTTTGGGTTTTCTTGGCAAAGATACTGGAGTGGCTTGCCATTTCCTTCTCCAGCTCATTTTATAGATGAGGAAACTGAGGCAAACAGGGTTAAATGACTTGCTCAGGGTCACATGGCCAATAAGCATCTGAGGCAGGATTTGAACTCAAGAAAATGAGTCTTCCTGACTTCAAGCCTGGTGTTCTATCCACTGTGTCACCTAGCTGCCCCCTCTAATAATCATGCCTTTAACCAAATCATTGATAAAAATGTTAAACAATATGATAATTAGTAATCAAATAGTTACTACCATTGCTTCTGGAAGGGGCATGGCAATTAACTGCCCTATGTTTCCAGTCACCATTCTTGTGACTTCCTAGCTCAAACCTCCCCTCCTTGGCCACCACTCCTTTATATGTGTTGTCTCCCCCATCCTGATATCAAGTCCTTGAGGTTACTGGCTATCTTGCTTCTATATGTGGATTGCCAAGGACCTGTCCAAGTGCCTGGAATGCAGTAGGTATTTAACAACCAGTTTTCTTTTTCACTTGTTCATTTGCCCAAGTACAAATCCTTAGGATACCCCCACTACATCTTGTAAAATCAATCATTTCCAGCTTCTCTTTAGGTCCACCCATTCAATCAGTTTCATTTCCACTTAATGATACTATCTTTTATCTTACATCTTTTCATGCAAGCCACAAGCATGAGAGTTTGTCAAATTCTTTGCTCAAATCTAAGCCAAATCTATTACATTCCCCCTAATCTCCCAGTCTAGAAAACTTGTTAGAAAACGAAATGGTATGGTATGTTCTTGCTGAAGCCATGCTCTCTTTTTGCGATCATGGCTTGATTGCCTCGATTTTTATCCCTGATCCCTTTAATAATATCCTATAGAATTTTGCCAGAAGTTAAAGTCAAGCTAACTGGTCTCTATTTTCTAGAATCTGTTTTCTTCCCTTTTTGAAAATTATGACACCATCTGACCTTCTCCAGTTTTACATGACTTCTCTCATTCTCTACAATTTTCCAAATATCACTGACTCAGTGTTGACTTGTGAAGAGAGGATTGCACTTGGAATCCAGAAGACCTGAGTTTGAAACCCATCTTACTGCTAGTGCTTGCTGTTGTAAATCCATTGACAAGTTATCCAACCCCTCTGGGCCTCATTTTTTTTTCACTTGTAAAATCGGGAAAATTATAGCCACAGTATTTGTTTCACAGGGTTGTTTCAATGATCAAATAAAATGGTGTAGTTCAGGGGCAGGGAACCTGAGGCCTCGAGGCCACATGTAACCTCAAGACTACAGGTTCCCTGCCCCTAGTTAAGGTATTCCACAAACCTTAAATGGTCATATAAGTGTCATTTTTTTCTAATTAGAATGACTAGTATTACAGGTAACTATAATTAGCATTATAGACTAGTAAGCTTTACTGGTCTATAACACTGGAGTAGTATTAGACCAGATGTAGACTAGACTATATTAGTCTAGTATTATGGAGTTTTAGAGCTCTTAGATTTAGTTCATCTTGGCCAATTAAGTCAATTCCATTAAAGACAGCTAGGTACCTTCCTTACCCTACTTTTGCTGGGTATAAACTTCAGCTGAGAAGTTTTTGTACTGTTCTTTCTAGTCTCATGCTCATTCTCCTTGGCAGATAAAAAGAAACAGTATGAGTTTTGCCCTGAATCACTTCTTATGGTTGGCCTACCACTTCTTGGATTCTTCCAAAACATCTTTCCCCAAAGTAGGTACAAATAGCAGCAATATTTTTGCTGTCCTTAGCTTTCCTTGCCACCCTCAGCTCCTCGTGAGTTTCAGAGGTCTTGGTACTATTGTCACAGGACCAGGCCACTCTTCTGCATTTATCCTCCTTTACCTCCATCTTCTGAATATATCTCTTTTCAAAGGCTAGTTTGATTGATGTGCATCCACATTACTCTTCAAAGCCAATCCCTCTTTTCCTCCTCTCCACAATTGTTTCTCTTGATGTCTTCAGAATTTCATCGTCAAGAATTTTCTCTCCTTCCTGAGCTGACTCTCCCAATGGACTTTTGGTTTGTAGAATTCTACCCATCCTTACTCTGAATACTCTGAAAACAGTTTGCCTTAAAATCTCAAATGGATGTTAGGTGATGCCCAGATTTCATCTCTTCTGTTATAGTCAGAGGGTCATGCTTACCATTCCAACGATGTGAGTTGGAGCTTTTGTGGACCAGTTGGTTTGGCTCTGTTCCATTCCCCCTCAGTCTGAAAGGTAAGGACTTATCAAAAACACTGAGAAACAATGTGGAGTAGTGGGTACAGAGTTGGCTTTGGAGCTAGGAATATCTCAGTTCAATTCCTGTTTCTGACATACACCAGCTTTGTAAGGATGGGCACATCACCTTAGCTCCCAGTGTTCTAGGCATCTCTCAAAGACTTTTGAGTGGCAGAGAAAGTACTGACCTACACTGGAAGAGAGAATTTCCTCATGTGGGAGTCCCCTATGTCCATAAAACCACAGGTCAAGTCCCTATCCCCATTATATTGAAAATACTAACACATCATGACTTCATATGTCCTTTTAAACACTTGGGTTGCTCCTAGAATAAAAGCCATAAAGTGAGAGTGGAGATTCCTGGAGGAGAAGACTTAAGGTAAGGATGGGGATTATGGCAGCAAATAGCATGGTAACCATTAGATGCCACCTAGTAGGACTGTAACTGTTTATAGAGCTCTGAAAGATCAGTCCATGGATGATGTTACCCATTTCTAGGTAAACTGATCATTCCACTATACACTCCCCCACTATCTTCACCTTCCAAAGACTCTATCAGGAAGCTTTTTACTTAAAATTTGCCTCCACAGCCCCCTGGAAATGCTGTATCATGAACATTTGGGATAATTTCATATTTCATAACCCGGTTTAACTCACACCCATGAGGTCAACCGGAATGCCTTACTGGATTTAATTAGGCTAGGAGGGGCAGCTGCCAGCAAACAATTTCATATGGAACAGAGACTCAGAGAGGAGAGAAATGAAATGTGAGTCATCTTTTACCAGGGATGAGGGGGCTGAATGAGTGCTGTGGTTCCATAAAACTGAGCAACAGCCCCTGTAACAGACAGAATTGGGAGGATTTTCAGGTCCCACTGCATACACAAAGAGGTTTTAGGGAGCTGGTCATGTTTTCCCAAATTAACATGTACAGCACTAGTCATGACACAGGACCTTCTATCTACCTGTACCCTAAAGGGAACTGAGCACCAGGACCTATGAAAACAATTTCCTTCTCTTCCTCTTCCTCCTCCTCCCTTCTCCTTCTTCTTTCTTCTTCCTCTTCCTCTTCTTCCTCCTCTTCCTTCTTCTGTTTCTTCTACTTTTTCTCCTCCTCCTCCTCCTCCTCCTCCTTCTTCTACTTCTTCTTCTTCTTTTCCTTCTTCTTCTTCTTCTTTTCCTTCTTCTTCTTCTTCTTTTCCTTCTTCTTTTCCTTCTTCTTCTTTTCCTTCTTCTTTTCCTTCTTCTTCTTCTTCTTCTTCTTCTTCTTCTTCTTCTTCTTCTTCTTCTTCTTCTTCTTCTTCTTCTTCGTTAAAATAGAAGAAAACCTATTAGATTGAACCTACCTTCCTGCCTTCCTTCCCTCTTTCCCCCTTTCTTTCCATCCTTCCTGTCTTTCATCTTATCATCCCAAAGCACTCAAATCAAACAATCCATCCATCTTCCTCCAGATAAGACATACCTAAACCAACTCAGATAGAGGAGAATCTCCCCATTAGTTGACCATTCCAGGGTATAAAAACAATCGCTTTTTAAAGTCATTTTATACATAAACTTTAATCTACCATAGAATCAATTTATGTCTTCTTGCACTACCATCAGTTGGAATGGATAACAGTGGACTGCCATCGTCTATTAAATTTCCTCCAGTGAAAGCCCTCATTAGATCAATTATCTTAGTTCCTTTCTCCCTTTCTTCTTAGGGCTAATTTTCTAGCCTCCCTTTCTTGTTTCTATATCTCTGCCTGCCAATTCACCACATGTTCTACAGTTTTAGAGTAAAGAAATTGAATGAGGACTCCCCCTCCCTTCTTCCCCCACCCCAAACTCCTAGTGAGTTTCCCATGAACAAAAGCAGCCACAAACGTTCACAAGGATTCTGTCAGTTCCAAGGAACTTATGTTTCCATGATGCCAGAATGTAGAGGTTGAGTGGGCAGGCTCAACTCCCTGGACTCTAAAGGCAAGACTGTGCTGCTCAGAGGAAGAACAAGTGAATTATTTCCAACCTCCAGGCTTCATGTGTGTTGCCTCTACACACGACCAGCACTTTGCCTGGGTACACACCACCCCTCCCCTGCCTTTCCATCCCAGGTCATTAGCAGTTGATTAACCCCCTTGTTTTTTCATTACTGAAACCAAAGACCTCCAGAGGCAAATAAAATTCTCCATACGGGGCAAAGTTATTGAAGCAAAAAATAATAAACTTTCATGAGTGTGTTTCAATTTTCACTTGTGTTTATGGCCAAAGGTGTTTTTTATTTTAATAATCGCTGCTGGAACCAGAGCAAGCCACATGCTGTGCATTTGTTAGAGAAGAGGGATGGGGGGAGGAAGAGAGAAAGCAAAGAAGAGTCCTCACTTGTGCTCAGCATCACTTGGGGCTGTCCATTTCTCAGCAGCTCAGCCCTCATCCATTCCAGTTTGCAATCCCACCCTTTAAACCTTAATAACACAGAATGGTACATTATGAACTCTGGATCCTCTGCCTTGACAGCCAGCACTGGGCTCTTTGCAATCATCACAAGAAGGCAACTGTATTGTCTTTTTAAAGGGGCTCATCAATATTTTTCCGGCACTGTTTCAGAATGAATGAAGACTGTGTAACATGGAAGGAATTTGGAGGAGGCTAGTGACTTCCAGTCGGACACCAGCTTGACCAATGCTTTTGACTCACTTGCATCTGGCAGACACTGCTTTCTGTTTTCTTTTAAATGTCAGAAAAGGTTAAGAAGATTTCAAAATCTGCAAGAGATTTCCTAGACTTCTGAGGTTGGAGGCCCTGCAAGAGAATGATGGCTGTTTCTTTTCCTTTTCCTTTTGATTTGAGAGGGGTCCTCTTCATAGCTTCACACTGAAGACAGAGAGTCTACCCTAAAGACAGAGAGTTTTATGGGTCTAAGGAGTTTCTTCATAGGAGCATAAACCTAGGAATGCCTAAAGGAAACAAATTCTTTCCCCCATTCCTTTCTCATTTGGCCTCACTTACATTTCCAAATTGCTTTTATGTTTAAAAAAAAGAAAGAAAGAAAATGTCCTGGTGTCTGAAAGTCATTGATACATTTATTTCCTGGAGATTGTAACTAGACCTGTGAACCATGGAGGAACTGGAAGAGTTTCACTAGTTCCCATGTAATCTGGCATTGAAATCTTCTGAGCCTGTTTCCTCATCTATACAGTATCTATACATACCTCATAGAGTTGGTATAAGGAAAAGGTTTATAAAATGTAACTGGCTATTATCATAATTATTGCTGTTATTGTCGCTCAAAAAATGTTAAGTTGTAGTTGTCTTTACCTTTCTATCATCCTCCCCCTAATAAAGGCTCAGAAGATTTAAGCAACCTTCTCATAGCCACACAACTAGTAAGGCTCAGAGCCAAGACTCAAATCCAGGTTTCCAATTCCAGTACTCTTTCTAGTACATCAATTTGCCTTGTCTGTCCTATAATTATTTCCTATTCATGTCATATGCAGCACCTTTTCAAGGGCTACTGACCAAAACTGAACTGGCATTAGCAGGCTGTGTCTCTACAGGGCCATTACTACTATCTCCCAGTATTCTAGGGGTAACTTTCTGGAGCTAAGGATTCTAATACCATCACTAATGAGCCCACACTAGTGTGCTTCCCAGTGATTATCAGCCAGAAGTCTCAATTAGCTTTTAGCAAGGGGCATTTACTAAGCAAACAAAACATCCTAGGCATGCTCTCCCCTTGCACATACAAGGTCCCCAGGGAGAGTGGACTCTAACATATTAAAATAGTAGTGATACACATCTGTAGAGAACACATGTAGTAAAACTGTGTCATCTCTAGCAACTTGAGGTCCTTTTCCCCCTTCATTCAATCCTCAAAATCCTCTGTTGGTCTCCATGAATCAATGACTCTGTAAGATCCCCAGTTACTATTTCTCTATATTAATGGACTCAAGCTCCATCTTCTCTGGTGGCTGTCTTTCTATATCTATAAGCTTGGGTTTGAACTCACTGTCTCTCTTTCTTCTCCTAGCTAGATGTCTTCTAGTAAAGTCCTTCTGATACCATGGTCAGCGGTATAACACTCCTCTGAGCTTACCCCACCCTACCATGTGCTTGTTGCCCTCTACCCACTCAGAGCAATCCTGGAATCCTCCATTACTTTACAATCTCTCATTAAACATTCTCCATTTAAAGTCCCCAAGGGCATGACTAGCTTGTTTGCTTAGCCTCTCAAGGTTTTTCTTCTTGAAAAAGGAATTAAAACTGACAAATGCAAACTTAATCATGTCTGTTCGTTGATTGAGATGGGGGTTTTGAATATTCCTCCCTTACACTCATCTCCTTCAAAATATTATGAGCTCCTTTTTTTCAGAGTCCATGTTGTTCACTACTTTTTTTGTTTTTCCTACAATGCTGAGGACACCCATACATGAGTAATAAATGACCATTTGGCTGACTTGAATTTAATTGAATAGAAATGCAATGAATTCTCTTTCCTTTCCTTTCTGTCCAACCTGTGGGTCAGAGAATCAAATTGTTCAACGCTAACTAAAATGTGGTCAGTTTTCCCAAAGTCAAACCAGCTCAGAGCCACAATGCTCACCCAAGAAGTTTCCAAAAGTACAAGTCAGAAAACCGTCTCACTCCAATGAGTTGCCAGTTTCCACATCATCCCCAACTCATTACAGTCAATCAGCCCTTGGGTCAATCAGTGAAAACCGTAACTGAAAGCCACAAATACAAGGATGTAGATACCACACAAGCACAGTGTCATAGAATTTAGAAATGGCAGAGACCTCAGGGATCAAAGGATCTATCCCCTTCACTTTATAGATGACGACAGTGAAGACCAAGAAGCTTGCCTAAGATCTCATAGCAAGTAAATTACAGACTTATGGGTGGTGATGAGAGAGAGAAGGGGAGAAAACAAGAGCTTAGGCCTTCTGCACAGAGGTGCTTCAATATCCTCTCTTTGGTGTCCTGCTTCTTTTTTAGTATCCCAGTCCCCTTGTGTTCTCAATTTACTATCCCTGCTTTCACTAAAGGATCTGGAATTAGCCATTCACATCTTAGTATGAATGAGCATAAATTAATCTCCTCTCCTAGGAATATTTGCATTTTTAGCCTTAGCTTAACTTACAGAATGAACATCCTCTTCCTCTGATAGAGTCCTTTCTATTATGAATCAGTAGATTGGGATGATTTGGGGAGGTTTCCTCTATTGTCCAACACAAAATTATACCAGGCATGCTGTTTGTTGCCTGCTCTAGGAATAGTCCTGCTTAAGGGATTTTAAAGTGGAAGTATATACCTACATGGAGAGTTTCACTTTTTAAAATTATCTATTAATCCCAATTTTACTACTATTTACCAGCATGTAATATAACTTCAGGTAAGTTATTTGTTTCCAGGCTTCAGTTTCTCTATCTGCAAAATGGGAGAGTTGAGTTTAATGATCTCTAAGGCGTCTTTCAGTCCTAATACTCTGCTAATCTGATTCTGTTTATTCTAAGGGACTTAAGCTATGCTTAGTTGTTTGGTCAAGCCCTTATCAATTTTTTCAATATTATCAATTTTATTTATATTTTACCAATTATTTGTTAGTAATGCATTTCTGTCTCTTTAAAGCTAAGACTACTGGGTATTAATGTAAATGCACATAACAGGGCCATCACAATGGATATTAGGGACATCTACCTATAGGACGATGATGACGATATTAGCCAGCATTTCTATAACATTTTAAGGCTCTCAAAGCACTTTACATGTGTTATCTCATTTGAACCTCACAATAAGCCTGTGAGGTATGTGGTATTATTATCTCCATTTTACAGATAAGTAAACTGAGGCTGGCATGCAAAGGGACCTCTTGCCCAGGATCGCATAACTAAATGGTGTATGAAGGGGATTTGAAATCAGGTCTTCCTGACTCTACCACCAGCACTACCTCTCCGGTACCACCTAGCTAACTAGAAATAGCCTAACACCCAGGCCAATGGCGGCAATGATGATGGCAGTGAGAATCAATTTGCCCTTGTCTCCTTTCTTCTATTAAGTGTGCAAGGGACCCACCAAGCAGCAAATATTCTCAACCTGCTTGTTTTTGTTATCTTAAATCATCAGATATGAAGAAGATGGAACCGGGAGCACCCTCCAGATTCCCTGTTCCCCTGTTGTGAGTTTGCTAAGTTGTCCATTATCATTAAGCCACCTGATAATGGTATGCCAACCAATCGAAGCTGTTAACTCACTGGCCTAATACTGATTGATAACTCAGCCGGTAGCATGGGTGGAAAGTGGTAGTCAGATGCATACATTAGGTATATCATCTTACGTTCCCCCTAATTATTTCTGGGGTTTCATTAATACATCTGAACACAGTCCTGATCTGTAAGGTCTTATATTCCCTGGGAGTTTTAAAAAAAACAGTAAAACAAAAGAATCCTAAGGTTCTTGGAGTAACCATTATGGCCATAAAATTTCCACTGAAAATGTAGACTCTTTGACCTTGCTAGGTCTTTTCATCATTCATGGGTGACTTAGTAGAATTTGGTGCCCTGCCACATTGTACTCTATAACATTTGAGAACTCCCTAATGTACTTCATTGTAATGCGCAATATGACATAGTATCTCATAGGACAAGGTGGGAGAGGTGAGAAGAGAAAGAGAGAATTTCCTCTCTACCTTTGAAAGAACAAAACACCTAGGATTCCTCTCAATTTTAGTAGAAGTGTCCACTAGAAGCAGTGATAATATCCCCAGAGCGGCACAGTTCAGCTAATCAACATTTAAGCACCTACTGTGTGCCAAACTCTATGTTAAATGATGGTGACAGAAATCCAATCAATGATATCATCTCTTCTCACAAAAAGCTTGAATTCTGATTGGGGAGACACTTAATAACAACAGTTATTGAATACCTACTATGTGCTAAAATCTGGGAATACAAAAATGTTAATGCATTAATCACTGCTCTTCAGGAACTTACATTCTTAAGAAATAAAAATTCCCTGGAGAACTCATCATTCAGGGGGTGCTGAATTAATTTTTATTGAGTGAGTAAACGAATGATTCCCAGTCCAGCACTTCTTAAACTGTGAGTCAAAACTTCATATGGGGTCACATAACTGAATGTGGGGGTCGTGAAAAATTTGGCAATAGTAAAAGGTTTCTGAACACGTAATGACCAAAAATTAATTAAAAATCAAACGTCTAATGAATCCGAGGTGTTTCTGGTGGTGCTTGCCCATGTTGCATCATGAAGCTTCATTGCAGCCTTGGTTCTGAACACATGGCATGTCCATTTTGCACTGAACACGCCATCACACCACACAATGCCAACGAACGTTGCCAGAAACACTTTGGCTCAGATTCGAGACTATGATATGTTATGAATTACAGTGTTTTTACTGTACATACAAAGTTTTCTGTTCTTACAGAAACATAATAGTTTAATTACAGAAAATAAAAACTTTTAATATTTTTCTACTGTCATTCCTCAGCATTTAAGTATCAAATTAGTATGTCTTTGGGTTATATTGTGTGAGAATGTTTGATTTTTAAAATTGCTGTTAACTCCTTCTTTTACAGAAACATGTCTTTAATAAATGGTAAAATTATGTGTACATATATATATATATCAAAGAACTGTTTTAAAATACATTTCTTTATGATTTATTGTCAATAAGTGTTTGATTTGTATACTGACTTTATATACCTATATACCCTGAGTTGTGTAAAAAATTTTCAGGCGAAAAGGGGTCACAAGTGGAAAAAAATTTAAGAAACCCTGAGCTGTTCCACCTCATCAGTAAAAGCCTAATCTCTTCTTTTCTGATCCTCAGAAGAAATGAGGTTGAATCCTTAGGAACCGAGGGAGGTGTGTGTTCCTTATTTTTGGCTAGAGACCAATTCTACAGACAAGGTTTTGGCCTGGATTATTCTTTGAATGAGCGCTCTTCCAAATCTCGAAATCCAGAGAGCTATCATTGGACAGTTCACAGAGTGTTCAGGGGAAAGCAATTCTCCTCAGCAACCCTACAATAACAAACATGTGCGCAGTCATGCCGTCACGCCTTCTGGGGTGTGGACCCTGGCCATCCGGATCCGAGGAGCTCAAGGCATCTGGACATGAGGAGAGCCCATTTCCTTGGAAGGAAAAGAAACTTGACCCTCTAAATAATGCCTTGGAATTTCTGACCTGGTTCTGGAAGACTTAGATGAGCCAAACTTGGAAAGGGTAAGCTCCTGGCTCTGGGCAGCTCTCACAAGCCTTGGATTCTTGAGCAGCTCAGCAAACCTGAGGCCCACGCAGATTCCGTTTCTTCTGTTATATTCCCCTGGTGGTCTGCAGGGCACAGAAAGAATGGCTTTCAAGTGAGAATTTGCTTCTGTGGCCCAAGTTTTCATTTAACTCAAAGAACTGGGTATTTCCCTTGACAAACAATGTCTTAGCTGGCTGGGGAAAGGCATCTGAGGAACTTGGATAAGCCTGAAAAGGGAACCAAATTAGAGGTTAGATAAAACTAGTCCTCCCCGCTCCAGCCAGGTGCTGCCATCTCCAGTTACCATAAACAACCGAGATTTTGAAAGTGTTGAAAAATATCTTGATACCCTCCTTCTGAGGGGAGAAGTGACTTGTGAGCACATTTTGAGCACCCATGACGCCTGCTGTAGAGGTGGATTTACCCAGTGCCAAGCAGAGAGAGGTACTAACAGCTCCTCTGGAAACCTGAAAAAAATGAAACAATAAAATGTTAAAGCTTTTCCTGTGAAGCGATGCAATGAAAAATCATTGAGTATCTCACAGGTTAACCAAGCCTTCCAAAAGTGGACCCTTCACCCAGCCTGTTGCTCCCAGACTATAAGAAAGGCTCCCTCTTGTTCTAAAGTTCTCGTTCTCCTCACTGTAACGCTCATCTTAATCACCAAACATTTGGGGGGAGCCTAGAGTGCACAAGGTACTGTCCTGAGGAAATCGGGAATGATGTATTTCAAAAAGCACTACACGAAAAGCCCGCTCCTTGTCCTCCCTCTTCCAATAAATAGCTCTCTGACCTTCTCCAGGTCTTTTTTCTTCTATGGCACTCAGTTCATCTGTAAAATGAGAGAGCTTAAACTAGGTCATATCTAAAGTTCCTCCCAAGGTTTCAAGTCTATTATTCAAGGCCAAAGGCCTGATTATCTGTCCTTTAAGGGTTTATGGTCTTAGGGAAGGAATTTCTAGGATTTCCTTCAGCCATGAGTTCCTGCGTCTTCCATGCTGCCAGTGAGAAGGAGAATCGGAATTTGTTGCTTCCTAATAGGAGGATTTACTCAGCTAAGTTTACAGATATTTCTGCATCTTGCTTCTCTCTCTTTCAAAATGATATTTAGGGGTAGATTATTTATGGGTCTGATGAATGCTTTATGAGGAATATAGATTTAGAACTCTCTAAATCTCAGAGGCTGTCTAGTTCCCTCCCCCTCCCCATTTTACAAACAGAGGCCCAAGGAGAGGAAATTATTTGCCCAAAGTCACATAGGTAGTTAGCATTAGTAAGAGGCTTTGAACTTGAGTCCCCTGACTCCAGAGTTGGTGTTTTTTCCACTAGCAAGAAAGAGAAAATTTAATAATAATATTCAAGGCTAAACAAAAACAAAATTGTAAAGGAGGAGACCATTGTCTTTGATATTCCCTCACCCTCCTTCTGGGGGTATATGGGATGTTCAGGGAGGACTAGCACCTCTGCTGTGAGGGCTTGCCCAGTCCCTTTCAAGGCTGCTCATCCATCTTTGGTGTCCACCTGCCACACAATTCCCACCCGTGGCTCCAAGAAGCTGTAGCATGCACAGTGGCCTCACCCTGGTAAAACCATCTTGGAAGACTGGCTAAACCAGGTTGAGGGTAACCGATGGGCCTCAGACTGTCAGTGAGTCAGGGGGATGTCGACCCCAAGCATGTGGGACTTCCCCTTGTAGAATGGACAGATAAGAACACTTTGTTCCAACCTAATGGCCATGAAAGTGGCTGAGGCAGGAACTTTGGAGCACCCAGCACTTAGTCGGACACCAAAGACTCCAAGCTACCCACTCCCTCTTGAGCCATCTCTGGTTGTCCTGACTTTTGTCTTGCCACTGGACTTTGATGACTCTGGAAGACAGAGTGAGGCTGACAACTTTGTGCAATTCTGCCTCACTTAAATCCAATTTACTCTCAAGTCCAGATATCACCCATGATGTCATTGGTCCTGTTTGAAAATGAAGAATGAACAACCATCTTCCTTTTTCCAGCATTCTTTGGCACCTATTCATAAACTTCAATTCTGTACACATGGAGAAATTTGGGATTCTTAAAGTGTATTCCTCAATTTATGAAGTTGGCTCCATAAAGGACACCTATGCTGAATCACACAAAGGCTCGCAATCTCAGGGTTTGGGTCTGACAGTACCCTCAATTTGCTCTTTTCAGGGATGGAGAGAAAAAAAAATTGTGAAGGAAGTGAGATCTTTACTATTCTTCTACCTTCTTTCTCCCATCATTCTTTAATATACCATTTCCATGACCCAGGCTGCCAGTGCCCCCTTTTAAGTCTCACCTCCTCAGCCAATCATACTGCTATCAGGTTACCTGTTGTTGGAAAAGATCCAATAAGCTAATTCATACTATGATGTAAATGACAAGCAGGCATCCTTGGGACCCTCTCCCAGAGAGATGTGCATTTTTAACAGATGAAAAATGTTGAAAAAGCCCAAGATAGGGCTTTTTTCCTGAAGAGGGCAAATTGAGGATATCAATATTCTGAAAATATCAAAAGATTCAGAGTCAGAAAATCTAAATTTGAGACCTTGCTCTTTCATTTATTAACTATGTAACCTTGGACAAAAAGGGCTTAATTTTTTTGTTATCTGTAAAATAAGAGAGCTGGCCTACATATATGGTTTATAAGGTTATATATGGTTTATAAAGACCCTTTTAGATCTAACATTTTATTATTCTGTGAATGAATCTTTAATAATAGAGTTTCAGAATGAAGTGTATGGGGAGAAGTTCAATACATGAAGTACCCATGCATAGGGTTGTCACCAACTCTGCCAATGTGTAAGACAAAGTATATTTCCTGAAACAGAGAGGGAAACAATGTTCTTTTGCTGTTCAAGACGACATTATGACAAGAGAAAGGATGAAGGAAAAGTGGTCCTTTACCCTGGGATGATGACTGGTGGTAGTAGCGATGTTGGTAATGATGGTCATTAATGACATACAGTATTTTGCTATTAGCAAAGCCCTTCATCTGATTTCATTACCCAGTCTGATCCTCACACAATCCTGTGAGATAAGTATAATCTATAATATCATTCCCATTTTACAAATGGGAAAATGAAGGGTCAGAGAGGTCCAGTGACTAGCCCACTGTCACAAAGGTAATTGAAAAGGGTTAGACTATCCCGATACCAAGTCAAGGCCTATCTCCCAGTGAGACAAAGAACATAAAAGCTGAGATCATAGTCTTTCCCTTATAAAAACAACATAATAAGAAAAGCACCTATATATTAATGTTGACTCCAGACAGGCAGAAAAGTGAGAGATTCTTAGGGTATATCCCTCACTTTTTAACAAAGAATCCAGAGAGGGCACCCATACCAAACCCTATATGGGGCCTCCACATACTGGTTTCTTAGGCTGACATAATAGTCTATTTCTAATGACTTGGAGGTATGATCTTAGTGATGACAATTTTCTCTCCTTACTTCAATTCAGCCATGTCAGTAGATAGAGGGCTGGGCCTGAGGTCAAGAAGACCTGAATTCGAAACCAGCCTTATATACTTTCTAGATATATAACCCATTTACTGCTAATGGTATGACCCTGGGTAAGTCATTTAACCTCTTCCTGCCTTGATTTCTTCAACTATAGGAGGAACATCATAATAGTACCCACCATTAACAAATGAGATAATATTTGTAAAAAGCACTAAGCCCAATGTTTGGCATATTATAGCAGGTGCTCAATCAGTGCTTATTTCCTTTCTTTCTAATAGGTAAAAGTAGCCTCCTGGAAGGAGGGCAGGTGCTCTCCCAACTGATTCTAAATAGGCCTAGGTCCCCATAAACACTTATAGGTAAGGTCATCTTATTTCCTTTTTCACTTAGCTCATCTGTTACTAAAGCAGATGAGGTGGGGCTCCTTCCAGGCACACCTCTCAGACTGGCCTTCTGTGAATTATTTTCCCTTTTAAAGGCTGACCTTGGTGTTCATTGTAACCTGAGTTCACCTGGATACAAACAGTAGTGGGGTATGTGGGAGTGTGAAGTTCTATTTGTCCTACAAGGGCACAGCTAAGTCTGGCCTTGGGTCTCCCACACCCTCCTAGACATGACTCTGTAAACACATTGGATTTGAGTAGCTAGGGTCCAAGGCTGCCAGGGGGGGCAGAAATTCCAAAAGAAAGAAAGCAAAAGGAAAAATGTCCTCCCCTCTACTAGGTCACTGACACGTCATTCCATATTCTAAAGTGTAAGGAACTTTCCGAGGCATATGAGCGCCATATGAGCTGTGGTTGTCTAAGGCAAAACATAAAAAATCTCTTGACATGAATTTCCAGGCCGGATTGAAGAGGGAACATTTCCCATGGAGGGTACTGGTCTCTGACATTCTCCCCCTACTCCTGGTGTGGCCTCCTTTGGCACTGTGACAAAAGGGCCCACCCTGTTGTGGGTTTACCTCTTCCCTAGGCCTTGTTACTTTGATTCTCATACCTGGATGTGGCTAAGGGATTTTAGGAAATGGTGATTTGGAAACAAACCTTGAAAAAACAGATAAAAGGGCTGGTCCAGGAGCCAAAGAAAACTCCTCTCCTTCTGAGAATCCAGCAGTTTGTTGGCATTGGGGCCCTACCTGATCCAATCC
>CM053626.1:52567090-52619750 GCA_028646595.1 Phalanger gymnotis | reverse complement strand
ACACACACACACACACACACACACACACACACACAAACTGCTTAGGAATTGGGTTCCTAAACTGAGCAATATGCCGCAGCTCTGCATCTGGGAGAACATTGTCCTCTATACCATTTTAGCCATCTTTACAAGATAAAAATTGGAGCGTGAGATCATTACCTACATCACAGAATTGCTGTCGGGAGAGTACCTCACAAATTTCAAGGTGCCATATAATCACTGCACAAACAGAATTCTAATGATTATCATTATTTTTATCGTATGATCCTTTAGAGTAGAATTCACGTGCTGGACTTTATATAAGTGGGCTTAGCAGAGGCACTTTAAATGATCCCATTTGGATACCAAGGCATATGATGAGTACAATGTCTCAGACGCCGAGCACACAGGCAGAAGCCAGACGCTCCGTCTCAGTTCTGATTGTGGTTTTTGGTTTGAATGCCCCAAGCAATATGGTATAACGAAAGAGCATCTGATTTGGAGTCAAGAGATCTGGATTTGAATCTTGGCTCCATTATTTTCTACTAGGTGATTTTAAACAAATCACTTCCCATCTGTGGGCTTTAGTTTCCTCATCTGTAAAATAGGATGGGGGTGAACTAGCTGAGTAAGCCCCAAGCCACCTTCTGATTCTGACATTCTGTGTTTCTAACATATCTATGATTTGTCATTATTTAGCGTCACTGAACCCCCAAATGGTGGAGCAGGGAGCCACTGGAGCTGACTCCCCCTCAGTCCAATGTGAAGAAAGGAGGCTGAGTCAAAAAGACCAACACCTATTTGAGGAACTGGTTGAGCAGCTAAGAGAATCTGGATTAAGGAATTTGGAGGAAAGAAACAAAAACCAAAATGGGACCCTCCTAACAAGTACAAGAAGCATCAAGTCTGTATGTAGACCTTAGCTGGAAATTGGATGTTCCTGCTTCCAGGGGAAGGACAGCCCCCTGAATAGGAGAGGGAAGGGACCTGTGTTTGTTACTAATAGGTCTTAGGGGTCGCTGAATCGTGCTGCTCAAAAAAATATTTTTCATTCTATTTTCATTTCCCATTTTTGTCCAGCAGGAAAGAAAAGTATTCCTTTCTACCTCCTCTATAACTGGACTAACAAAGCCCCTATTACCAACCCTCAAACTCGAAATCACATAGTCCCCATCTATATTTCCAACCTCTCAGAAACAGAAGGGACCTTTGTGATCTTGATAGCACAATCTGTTATTTTACTGATAACAATACAGTGACTTTCAGTCATGACCCATGAAGAGTGGTTCATTCAACTGAACAGATCAACAGACATTTATTAAGCACCTACTATGTACCAGATTCAGTACCTGGTGTTGAGGCTATAAAGAGAAGAACAAAAGGCTGTACACTAAGACCTCACTAGATGTTGTCTTCAGGGGCAGGTAGGTGGCACAGTGAGTAGAGCACTGGCCCTGGAGTCAGGAGGACCTGAGTTCAAATCCTAAACACTTGACACACTTACTAGCTGTGTGACCTCAGGCAAGTCACTTAACCCCAATTGCCCTGCCCTCCCCCCTTCAAAAAAACTAACGAATAAATGTTAGAATGTTGCCTTCAGATTGTGACCTCTTTATAAAAGATATCATCTTATAACAAAGCTCTTTGGGTAATTCAATAACTCGATCCTTTTTGATAGTATCGAAAAAGGAATCACCCCATGCCCAATTCTTCTTTATAATATGTAGTATATAGAGTGAGGTTTATATGCAGGGAGTTTAGATCAATAGATGACTCACTAGGCCTTAAAAGCTTTAGGTTTCTTTAGATATCGAGGTACACTATTAGTTACTATCTTACATTACTTGGATCTAAGCAGGGGGTGATTGAGGACTGGGTAATGCAGAATTTAAATATTGAAGACCTCCCAGTGGTCACAGCACCTTTATCCTATCCTGATCAACATTAGGGTTCACCTAAAATTCTTTAACTTCCTTTTGGAAACAAAGACTTACAGAGTCAGGCTCGCTCTCGCTCAGCAACGAGCATGTAGCTTCAGTTCTGAGATCAGAGTTCGTCTTGCTATCTGCTGCTCACTAGGGGGCCGTTCTTTTATTTCGTGGAATCTTGACCATAACTGCCAGATGGGTCTTCCTGTAGATGCTTTCTCTAGAATTTGACCTCTTTCTTGTCTGACCAGCAGAATACATTCGATCCATTGCATATTATTACCAGAACTTATAACCCATGCCTACCTAAAAGTAGTGTCAAACGCAGATAAAAATGTATCCCTGCTGCCTTCTGACACCTCTATGCCAGACCGCTGACCAGACACCTGCTGACTAAATGGACTCTGGCTCCAGCTTCCCCTGGCCAACCTTGTCTCCTTCTTGCCTATGTGTCAATGTGATAGTTTCTCATAAATATTTCCATTCAATGACTCTGTCACTTCACACACACCTTAAATTCTGCTGAATTAGCCTCTTTTAGGAATTAGAATTTTTTGAAAATGCATGGTGTTCTCCATATCATGATGAGGAATCAGGGCTTTATGGAAGTGGTGGGATTTCAAAGACCAGTTTTTCTTCCTAAAAGAGGCTAAGAAGAATCCTATTCAAGGGAATGTTTATAAAAATTCTTTGAACGTTTTGAAAGAAAAGCACTAATCGATTCCACATCTCTGTTGTTCTTTCCTGCCAAATATGGTATTTCTCCAACCAGATACCAGTTTTAAAAGAGTTAAAAAGGAAATCAGCAAAAATATGCAATCAAATCAGCATGCCTCACATTGGGGAATGTGACTGTGAATTTCAATGTCAAGGACAAGAAATATTCTCTTTGCACGTGTTAAGTGCACAGAATGCTGTTTATCTTGACTTTCCTGCAGGTGAGCTCTTGAATACTGTAGAGTTTCTGGTCTCTCTGGAGCAAGTTTTGTTTCCCTTCCCAGACTTCCTGACCCTCCACCAAGTCCATCTGTCATTGAGGTTGACCTTCATGGATATTCACCCAAAGAGCAGGCTCTCTGGGAATGTGAGAGCAACAGTGTCAGGATATTAGGAACTCTACATGCCTCTCACCTTAAGAAGAACAAGAGTCTATGTAATGAGGAAGGAGAAGATTGCAAAATAAGTTATTCAAAGGAAATAGCTGTTAGTGTTTCACTGCCTCTGGAAACAGGACTGGTCTACTCTGTGCTTCCATACCTTCACAAAGTTACTCCCAACTGGCCTGTACCCTGAAGCTTCCTAGGACAAACAGTACTTGATGCATTTAATGAGCACATTCAAGCATCCAAACTGGCCTTCTTGCTGTTCCTCACACCCAGTGCTCCATCTCCCATTTCAATGCCTCTGCTCCAGCTGTCCCTCATGCTTTTTCTTACCCCCAACCCCTTAAGAGTCTCCTTCCAGTACCACCTTCTATGAGCGGCCTTCCTTTTCCTGGTCCTCCTTGTTGTCCATGCCTCCTCCCCCCAAATGATCTGGCATTTGGTTTGTAGATATTTCATACAGATTGATATAGTCACATACACACATATATGAGTGAGAGGAAAGATGATAGTGGATAGACAGCTGGCCTTGAAGACCAAAGGATCTGGGTTCAAAGATCACCTCTGATACATACTGGCTGTGAGATCTTAGGAAAGTCATCTACCTTCTCAGTGTTCTGGTCACCTCTGTTAAGACCTGCAGAGAAAGCGCCAGCATGCATTGGTAAAAGGAACTTCCACACCCGGAAATTCTTTATACCAGTGATGTCAAATTCAAATAGAAATGGAGATAAGCAAAAAACCCCTATCACTTATATTGATTTAGAAAACCATATATGAGCACCATCCATGCTCTATCGTATTTTTATTTATTTTGTTAAATATTTCCCAATTACATTTTAATCTGGTTGGCCAGGTGTGTTTGACACCTCTACCCTATAGCAATGAAATCTCAGACTAATAACAATAATAGATAGATACAATAAGACAGATATGATAAGATAGATAGGTAGATAGATAGATAGATAGATAGATAGATAGATAGATAGATAGATGTATAGATAGAGAGAGATAGGATAAGATAGAGAGACATAGGATAAGATAGGTAGATAGATAGATTGACAGATAGATAGATAGATGGATGACAGAACAATAGATGGATAGATAGATAGATAGGATAATGCAGATAGATAGGATAAGATAGATATCATTTATACAACATTTTACAACCATTATCTCATTTGATCCTCACAACAACCCTGGGAACTTTTATGATCTCCATTTTACAGTTGAGGAAACTGAGGCAGACAGAGCTTAAAGTGACTTGCCCAAGGTCATACCACTACTAAGTTTCTGAGGTAGGATTTGAACTCAGAGCTTCCTAATTCCAAGACCACCACTCTTTGAAAGCAGACATGATTTTGTTTTTGTCTCTCTAACCCCAGTGCCTAGCCCAGGGCCTAGCATGTAGTAGGCACTTTTGTTGTTTTCGTTCACTTGTTTCAGTTGTGTCTGACTCTTCATGACCCTATTTGGGGTTTTCTTGGCAGAGATATCAGAGTGGTTTGCCATTTCCTTCTCCAGCTCATTCTACACATGAGGAAACTGAGGCAAACAGGGTTAAGTCACTTGCCCAGGCTCACACAGCTAGGAAGCATGCGAGGTCAGATTTGAACTCAGGAAGATGAGGCTTCCTGATTCCAGAACCAGCTCTCTATCCACCATGGCGCCACCTAGCTGCACCATAGTAGGCACTTAATATACACTTATTGATTGATAGTACTCTCTGACAGAACCAAATTGACTAATCCACCAATAAGACAACATGTCCATTCTCATAGTTTCTCCTTGGATATTCTTTTTATTCACTCTATGAATATTCCCATCATCAACTTCACTTCATGTCTTCAGCATTCAGCACTGGAAGCTATTCTAACCTCCTTGTCTGGTCTAGCTTCCTCACTTTACAGATTAAGCAGCAGATTCAGGCTTCTAATGCAAGACCTCTGACTCCAAATCTTCCCTATTTCGTTTTCCCTATTTCTGTTATTCACCCTCTAGGTTTTCAAGCCAATGTCACCCTTTGATTCTAATCATTCACTTTCTAGAGCCCCATTGAAGTAAATGTTGGCCTTCTTTCTCCCTTTTACATCCTATGGAGTTACCAGCATGCTAGAGGAGTTATAGCCCATTAATACAGAAGATGCCAAGATACATTCTCCAAGTCCTACAGGAGATGAATGAGCATTTTAGAGACTGACCTTGTAGAGACATTGAGATGTCACTTACTTCCAATCCTTGCCTGTCTGGGAGGAACTATGTTTAGAAAGAGAGGAGGAAGTGAAAAGCGTTACTTCAGGAAGTCTGAACACTTTGAGCACTAAAACCCTGGAATTGTGTTCAATGACTTAGATTCTGGAGAGCTTAGGTGGTCTCAACCATATAATCCCCAGGGTTGGGTTTTTTTTTTTTTTGCCCATTTCCATCACTGTTTTCCTTCTCTTCCTTATGTCAATAGAGATGAATCGTATCTGGGCTTTGAGACCTTAGAAGACAGTTCCACAGCTTCCCTTGGCCACCTTTTAGAGGCCTTAACAACTCTCAGTCTCCCCTTGAAATCAGAGAGAATTAGCAAAGAACTCACTGTCCTTTTCCCCATCAGAAACTCATAAATCTTCAGTGAGAATTTGTGTGTGTGTGAATTAAGGCTTCCAAATAACTAATGCTAGACTCCATTTGTGCTATTAAAAACCCAAATATCATACGGTTGAAAAGACCTAACCAAATAATTCAGTGTACCCTATAAAGCTAAAAAGTAAATAGAATCCAAGAGACTTGGGTGACTGGCCTCTGTGTTGTTTCAAAAAACTTGGTTGGACTTTTTGATGCTTTATTCAAATCCAGGAATGCTGTGATCAAAGTACAAAAGTCCCTTTTGATATCACTGCTTCAAAGAGGCCTCTTATTCTTCTTCTTTCTCTCCTCTTCTTCCTCCTCTTCCTTCTTCTGATCTTCCTCTTTTTTCTATTCCTGTTTTTCTTTTTAACTACCCAGATCACGCATGCTCAATTATCTCCCAAATATGAATGAAATGACCAACAGGAGGAAGAGAAAAGAACAAAGGCCAAGGAAGGGAAAGGAGACCAAGGCTCAGAAGTTGTCCTACTGTGTGCTTTGTTCACAGAGTTTCTGGCAAGACATGTATGTGTGGGTGTGGGTGCTTGCACCTGAAGTTGGGAAGAGGAGAGCGAACATAGTATAGTATCAGATCCCTAAAGGATCGTAGCCTCTAGAGCTGGAAGGAACCTTAGATATCATAGAGTCCAAGCCACTGGTTTCACATATGAGGACACTGATGTTCAGAGAGCTAACTAAGGTGACTTATCCAAGATAAGTCTCTGCTTTCATAGGACTTTCTATCCAGAATTAACATCATTTGTGTCCAGCCCAACTTTCAGTCTACAGTCGCTTAGGCAATGCAGGAGTACAGCACTGAAGCTGGCATGTGTTTGTTTGTCTGTTTTAAATCAATCACATTTCTCCAAACTATATACCCCAGGATCTAAAAGAAATAAAAGGAGGAACACAAAAGTCAGTAACTGAATCTTAGCATCTCTCTCATGTTTCCACTGCTTTACAGCATACATGGTACACAGCTGGGGCTTTTGTTCAGGCGTTTTTCACTCATGTCCAACTCTTCATGACCCCATTTGGGGTTTTCTTGGCAAAGATACTGGAGTGGTTTGCCATTTCCTCCTCCAACTCATTTTATAGATGAGGAAATTGAGGCAAACAGAGTAAAGTGATTTGCCCAGGGTCACACAGCTAGCAAGTGTCCGAGGTCAAATTTGAACTCAGATCTTCTGACTGTATCCACTGAGGCACTTATCTACCCCAAGTAAGGGCTTAATTGAATTGATGTTGCTTGTCTCATCTGTTTCCAAGTTAGGAGCCAATGTCCTAATAGAATGCTAAACTTGTGGTCATAAGGACCTGGGTTCAAATGCTACCTCTGACAATTAATGGTTTTGTGACCATGGATTAGTCACTTGATTTTCATGAGTCTCAGTTTGCTTATTCATAAAATGGTGTTAATAATGCTTACAATACCCACTCCCGGAGGAAGCCTGGCATTGATGGATAGAGAGGGCAGGCTTCCAAGTCAGAAAGACTCAAGTCTCATCTTTAATACAAACTGGCTCTGTGACTCTGGGCAAGCCATTTAATCTCTCAGGATCCAAGGAGTATAAGTAGCAGTCAATGATTCCATCGGCGTATGGAGCTCCTAGCGAGAAGGCTTTGTTTGCTTTGTGAGACTCAAATGAAAAATAACGTATTTCAAAGTGTTTTGTGAAATTTAAAGTATTAGATAAGTGTGATCATTATTATCATTATTAAAGCACTAGATACATATCAGCTATTGTTATTACAAGCCCCAGGATTTTCAGAAGGGCAGGGAAAAGGTGACACACTTTGCAGCATTGTGGGGCATGCGAAGGTGAAGTGAATAGAACGAGGGAAAGCAGCAAAGCATCGGCATGGAGCGCCTCTGGGACGTGGTTTTTGGCTCTGACTGAGAACCGAAGTGACACCCAGCATGCCAACAGCTGGTAGGGAGTGGACAGATAACATCAATCATTCCTAGAGAGCAAAGAGAAACAGCACCCTTTTGCTGGATCTTCATCCACATCGCGTCGGCTAAGCACGGATGTCCCCCAGGGCTCTGTCCTGGGCCCTCTTCTCATCTCTATTTCACAGGGTAATCTCATTAGCTCTCATGATTTCAATTATCATGTCTATGGTGATAATTCTCTGAGCTACTTATCCAGTCCTGACGTCTTTGCCAGGGCGGTTAGGTGGTGAAGTCCATAGAGCACTGGGCTTGAAATCAGGAAGACTCATCTTCGTGAGTTCCAATCGGCCTCAGACACTTCCTAGCTGTGTGACCCTGGGCGAGTCGCTCAACCCCGCTTGCCTCTATTTCCTCATCTGTAAAATGAGCCGAATAAGGAAATGGCAAAACATTCCAATATCTCAGAGATCTGCTGAAGGAGTATTAAATATGGCAATGAGGAGAAGGGGGAGCGGGGAGCAAACAGCCCAGCCCAGCACGTCAAGTCCTGCTGGAGATTTTACTAGTTTTAAGGTTTCCCCTCCTCTCCTGCCAAGGCTGGACAATGGATATGAAAATAGCAGCACAGATGGAGTTTGGGAAGATTTAGTTGTCATGTGGGGTGCCTGGTTTAGGATGGAGATTACACTCTCTCAGCCCCAGGAGACCAGACCTACCTCAATGGGAGCAGCAGTAGCAGTAACTTTACCCTTTGGCATTCCAGTAGGAAGAAGGAAGCAAGGAAACAAGCATTTCTCTAGTGCCTACTAAACTATTCTAAGTGTATCCTCTCACTGGATTCCCCACAATAACACGGGGAGGTGGGTGCTATTATTTCCCTCATTTTACAGTGGAGGAAACTGAGGCAAACAAAGGTTAAGTGACTTGCCCAGGGTCACACAGCTGGTAAGTGTCTGCAGCTGGATTTGAACTCAGATCTTCTTGACTCCAGGCCCAGCGCTCTATCCACTGTCACCTAACTCCCCCTGGATCAATTCAATTCAATTCAATTCATAACAGTAGTATACACTTACGGAACAATTAGCGGTTTAGAAAATGCCTACTTCCCAACAACAGCTAGGCAACTAGGTGGCACAGTGGATAGAGCGCTGGCCCTGGAGTCAGGAAGACCTGAGTTCAAATCCAGACTCAGACACTTATTAGCTGTGTAACCCTGAACAAGTCACTTAATCCTGTTTGCCTCAGTTTCCTCATCTATAAAATGAGCTGAAGAAGGCCAATGTGCTGGTTATCTAATTAGCCCTGGCCCACTAAGAAGTCACCACAGAGTAAGGATTCTGGTTATCAAGAGAAGTGTGGAATTTTATATCTTTGGAAATCTAACCTTGAAGCATGCTATGCTCCACAAAATCTCTTATTCTAAACATTATTCTTTGTATGTCCTCTGAGTTAGTACCTCTGGTTTAAGGCACTACTGTAGCCTTTCATATTCCTGGGATAACAGGCACCTATGATGAGAACTCTTTCTCTCTCTCTCTCTCTCTCTCTCTCTCTGTCTCTTTCTCTCTCTCACACACACACACACATACACACACACACACACAAAACATAGGATAAAGGTTAATAAATTTGCTGAGAATGGGGGGTCATTGATAAGAACTAACCATAAACTAGTTTTTAAACTCACATATCCAAGAGCACAGATTTGAGTCCTCACTAATCCCTAACACTGAAGACTACCCAAGGTTATACTGTCTCATCCTTCAGCAATTAGGGGCGCCCCTAAAGAATTCTAATTTCCTCTTTATAGCCCATTGTGACTCTATCATCCATTGATTTGTTCAAGTCTTTAAAATGTTTATTTCTATTTTGAATGTGCACTGCCTTTCCAGTGAGCAAGGTCCATGTCTTCTGTCTGAGTTGGACAAAGAATTCCTTCCATTTGTTCTGACCCTATCTCCTTAATGCTTCAAGGACTGGAGCTGGGGTGTCTCTCATTAAAAACTTTCAAATATTCGATGAAAAGTTGGGTTACAGTCTTTCCACATCCTTCTACAGACTTTAGCCACCTTCTCTCTCCAGCCTTTATCCTTGCTGACTGAAGGGCCCCCACTCTTTGCTCATACACCAGCTTTCCACCCAACAGACTGTTTCAGCTGTGTTTGTCTGGACTTTTTCCAGTTCAGTATGGCCTTTCTAAGTTCTGATGGGCAAGTCTACAGCTGATATTCCAGCTATGAGTGTACCACATTGAGGGCTTGGTTTTCTATTTTGTCTCCATGAAGCCATAGCTCACAACCGTAGACGGACACAGATTTCAAACTGGAAAGATGCTTAGAGGTCACTGGCTCAGAGACTTCAAATGACCTGCCTAAGGTGACATAGATAGAAATTAGCTAAGAAGGATTCAAACTCGGCTTTATGACGGCAGGGTGCATGCTTTTCCAACTGCCTCATTGTGGGCTTATATTGACTTGGTTTCAACTTCAGAGCCTTTCAATAACAATGACTTTTGGCTTATGCTACCATCCATTGTTTTCCATGATTTAGGGGTATTATATACATGTATCTTCAATGCCAAGATTTGGTTCATGGTCAAGTATCGGACCTGGAATCAGGAAGACTCATCTTCATGAGTCCAAATCTGGCCTCAGACACTTACTAGCTGTGTGACCCTGGGCAAGTCACTTAACCCTGTTTGACTCAGTTTCTTCGACTGTGAAATGATCTGGAGAAGAAAATGGCAAACAATTTTGACTAAAACAACTGAACAACAAAATACAAGCACTTTAGCCTAATACAAAACATTAAACATATGGCTAGTTTTATTTTAACTTGAAAAAATGCAAAAGGCTTATACCCTGACCATCCCCTTCCTCTGGACTTGGACATTCAGTATAACTTACAGTATTTCCTTGTATTGGTCTCCTGCAAGGGACAAGGTCATTACTGTTCTTATGCCCTGTGGTTCCCTGTTCCTCCTCACATCTCCATCTGGTAATAGTTCCTGTTTTCTGAGTCTCTGTCTCTTTTTCTTCTGTTTCTTCATATGAAAAAAACTTCATTCCTCTGGGGAGAGATGGAAGGGATAGGAGGGGTGAAAAACACTGTCGTCCCTCCACATCCCAGTCTTCATCTCCATCTCTCCTTGTCTGTATCTGCATCTGGTATAGGTTCATACTGTCCTGGAGTCCTGGTGACTCCTTGATGGCCATGTGGATGCACAGGCCTCACTCTAGGCAACCTAGTCTCTGTCTAGCCTTTCTTCCATTTCTCTCTCAACTCTTCTTAAAAGGTTAACTTAAAGACATGCCTCAGGTCTATGAACTACCCATGATTTGGAGTCAGTGCCAAAACAAAGACCTTATCAGCAGGTCAATAAGAACTCAGGACAAGGGGAATGTATATCTTATTTTCAGAATTCTGCCCTTGTCAAGGAGATTTAGGAGAGGAGTGGCTTAGTTACTTCTCCTGGGGCATGAGCAGGCATGCCCACAAACTTTTCTTGGATTCCTTGTAGATACCTTTAACTGTCACATTCAGAAAAGCACAGAATTACAGCTAAAACAAACCTTAGAAGGCATACCAACAAACCCATTGACTTCACAGATGAAGAAGGCTGAAGTGATCTGCCGAAGGGTAGTCACAAAGCTGGAACTAGAACTCAGGTCTCCTCTTAATTCAGCATGAATTTACTGAGTACCTAGTAAAAATAGCTCATGTTTACATGGAAGTTTAAAGTTTATAATATGCTTTTCTTATAACAGAGCTGTGGGGATGGGTAATTCAAGTATTCGTATGATTGTTTTACAGCTGGAGAAAATGAGACAAAGACAGAGTCACATGGTCAGGATTTAAACACAAGTCTTGTGACTTTAAAACTAATGACTTCTTCCACCACACTATAGAAATCAAGCATTTTAAGGTTTAAAAATCATTTTCCAAACCAGAGCCTAGTGAGAGGTACCATACCCAGAGGAGCTGCTTGGTGTATCTCTGGGGAATGCTCCAGGGAATGACTTTCCCAGTTTATCAGCGAGATGTGAGAACCCATCTTCTTGTAAGTATAACTCAGAGTATTTTTTAAAAAGTAATTTACCTGACACTTCCCCCACACTGGAGCTCATCAGCCGCTTTCCTGACCATTTGCAGATTCATGAGAACTTCCTACGACTTATTTCTTTTGGGTCAGCACTTTTTATCATGCGGGAGAGCTCAGTATTATTTGCAAATTTGGCTTTTTTACATGTATACACACTTCTAAAGCAGTTCTCAAAATTTTCAACAATGACTGGTCTAAGCATCAATTCATATACAATGCTTTGCCCTCACTTTTTTTTTCATTTTTAATCATTCTGTCCTTACTACGGATCTCACTAATTATTCCTTTACACGAGTCCCAGAGAATAGAGACTAAGTCTGATTCAACCCATCTGGTGAACACTGGACACTGACCTACCCACATTAATAGTACTCTGATACCTAATAAGTCTGTGTGTGTGTGTGTGTGTGTGTGTGTGTGTGGTGTGTGTGTTTGATAATAATGGGGGTGGTCAAGGAGAAACCTGCTATCCCAGACCCCCAGATCTTTGCTTCTGGGTTTTCAAAGGTCTTGTACCCCTGTTAGTCTGACCAAATTATTCATTTACAAGCGAAAGCTGATACCTCTCCCAGTTCTGTCTCCCCCTATTAATATGTGCTGTGCTGTTGGAACAGGGCTGGTTAATATCCAGATGTGTGTGGGTTCGATTGTGCCTTCTGGTCTCTATCTCCTGTCTCTTTCCAAGGGTGGTGGTGTGTTTATTTTGCTGTGGTTATTTTGGATTTGGAGGCCCCAGCTTTTATCCTGATACAATCAGTGACTATGTTTGAATTCTCTTTGCTGATTTAACTGCTGGCTTGCATTGGGTTTAAACACACAGAGCATTATAAAAGGTGTTTGGGGGTTTCCTAGGTGTTTTTAATCCAGGAGAAAATGGACCAAGGTCACCATGATCAATTTTCTTGTGGAGGGAATTACAGCAGAGAGCAAAGCAAGTTAAAAGGCTCTTATCTCTACTGTCAGTCATCTTTCTCCAGTCTTTATTGCCCTCTCTGGTTTTCGTTAGCACGCTGACAACGTGTGATTACAGTCATTTTCATCCACACTCCAACTACTGTACTGATTCCAGCTCCAAGTTATGAAACCTAACATAAGCCTTAGAAGGAAGGCTACAGGATGTGACTTTCAGTCTGCAACGTTCCCCAGCACATTTGCACAAATCAAGTCAGGAAGGGTCAGGACTCCTGGGA
This sequence comes from Phalanger gymnotis, assembly GCA_028646595.1. NCBI lineage: Eukaryota > Metazoa > Chordata > Mammalia > Diprotodontia > Phalangeridae > Phalanger > Phalanger gymnotis. The sequence goes on along the minus strand of CM053626.1, from coordinate 52,606,935 downwards.
ATAAGAGACCAATCCACTTCCTTTCCAAAGAGGAATCAGGGACATCTCAGGTGAAGCCTACCCAGCTTTCCTTCCCAGGCACAAATGAAGTTGAGAGAAATTGGAAGAGGTCATCTCATCCATCCCCCTGCTTCCAGGCACAACCACAGCAATTCACCCCAGACAGAAGAAAATCTCTTCTAGAGGGGTTCTTTCCCTTCAGACTCTCCCTAAAGCTTTTGTTCCAATGCTCACAATATACTCCAGGACATAATCATTGACTATCTGGAAAACCTGCCTCTGAGTTCACCATCCTTCCTACTTCAATCCAAGCCCATTTATTTAGGTTCTGTAGACATTAAAGTTGGAGGGAGGGAAGAGATGGTTATCTAGATCAGGGCTTCTTAAACTTTTGCCACTTGGGACTCCTTCGGTGCTTCTTCAACTGTGGGTCTCAACCCTCAGTTTTAGAAGAGCTGACAGGTAATCCAGAGCCATGATTTCATTCTTGGAGGTGCTCTCTCCTTAATACAGAAAATAACCTAATCCACACCTTAGCAAATAGTTTCAGTAATAGCTATTCCCATCCAAAAATCATCATTTGGATGACTTTGGTCAGCCTTATAGTGATAGCCAACTTTGTAGTGAGCCAACAAAACTGGGCTCAGAGAAACAGAGAGCCAGGTGTTAAACTTTTAATGTGGATATTTCCACCTCAGAATCCTGTAAAAACTACAAATCAGGGTTTGCTTGATTGTCTGGACTTAAAGTGATAGAGGAAAAGCTAATAATGCAGATTAAACTTAAAACATGTTGTAGTCATATATTATTCTTCTTCCCTCTTCCTACTCCACCTCTCCTCAATACCTGGTCGTTAAACATTTACTAGCACATCCCTAGTTAGACTAATCCTCCAACCATTGATGCCACTTGAGAGATCTTGTCAGAGATGAAACTCCTCTGGTAATGTCTTCAAGAAGCCAAAGTTATCTCCATTCCATGATGAGACACTAGAGCAGACTTTGAGTTGATTGTTGTATAGATATTACCTTCACAAAAAGAAAAAAAAATGCTCACATTCCTCTCGGGCTTCTCTTCTACAAACAAAACTTTCTAATTTCATTTCAGGTCCCTTGTAGCTTTAGGTTATGATCCTATGATCCCATGGACTTGTTTTTTTTCTGATCTTCCATCCATTGAATTTTTTTGCGATTCAATTCAACTAACATTTATTAAGTGCCTACTGTGTGCACTGTATTAAAGTGCTAGAAATAGACAGAAATGGGACAGTGCCTGTCTTCAAGGAACCAACACCAGAGCATGGACACACACAAGTATAATACAAGATAGGGAGTGACTCGAGACAAAGAGGAGATCCAAACAAATCAATTCAGAACTTCATATTATGGTTTAAAAGAAGAAAAAAAATCCTGGTTCATAGATCCATGATAGAACCTCAGTGGCCATCTAGTGTATCTGTAGAAAATGTCCCAGGTGGAATTTAAATCAGTGTCCTTTGACTTTAGAGGACTGCCATCCTAGCTGGTGTATTAGAAAAGATGATCCACAGACATTTGGCATCCAGGAGAGGCTCAAGGGGCATATCTTAAAAGAAAGGATTTTTACGTCGCTATCTTCTCAAGGCAAATGACCAATAGTTTTGAGACCCAAAGCTAAACCAAACAGAATAGAGGAAAAGGGAGGGGCTGGGAAAGTAAATCCACAAAGAAGAGAAAAAGGAACCAAGGGGGAAATTGAGAATCATCTATGTGAGGTTAGTGAATCCACTGGTTCATTCAATCAGTTAGCTTGTTTGAGTTTTTTTTTTTGTCTGTTTGTTTGGTTTTTTTTTGGTTGTTTTTTGGTTTTTTTTTGTTTTTGTTTTTGTTTTTGTTTTACCAAATTGACCAAATTCAGGCATAGTATTTGGTCATAATGTGTAGACAGAATCTAAAATGGAGTTCAGGTTTCTGAAAGGTAAATATACAAGTGAGTATATAAAAGGCCCTACTTGGTTTCAGATCACTGAGGGATGGGACAGCAGGGAAACCAAACTTACTGCAAAGGGAAAATATCTAACAAATATCAAGATAGTGTCTATGCAATACCAAAGCAACTGGTCAATGAGGCCAATTTATCTTATGAAAACTTCAAATTGGTTGTACAGCATCATGGAGTTAAAATAGCTATTTAACAGTTTCCCGAAGCTGCAGGATATGTGAATTGGTGGGTAAATATAGACCAGTCTCATAAAACTTTTCTGAAATGAACTTTTCTCAATAACGCAATGGCTAAGCAAGAAATACTATGAAAACTCCTTCCTGGTAACCTGCTGGAGATTTGCTATAGAGATGATTTGTCTTCACCGAGGTATTTGACTAGATGACCTCTGAAATCCCTTCTAGAACTTTGTGATCTTTACTGATAATTCTGAGAATTTACTGAGACTTCTGAGACTTTCCTCTCCTCCCTCCATCTGATTGGGCTAGGGATCATTGCCATTGGATCTGCCTTAAGGAAAAAAGTGGTTTAATTTTGTGGACTCAATTGAGTGAATTAAACTTAGCCCAGCTCTTCCCATTTCAACCATTTCTACTTTATTTTTCTTTGGGAAACAGTCCTATTGGATTGATTATCCTTTCTCCTAGCTGATGAAAAGGAAATGAATGAACATAGAAGACGTAACTAGAAACTCACATAACCGAATTGTTTTTTACATCAAGTCCCCATATATGAGTGGCACTGGACGAATTATTATACAAGGAAAGTCCATGTCCTCTGGGAGTCTTATATTTAAACTAGGCAGCCTCTACCCGAAATTTCTGTACCCACCCCCTCTCTCTCCCCAGCCTGGCAGACTAAGAAGAGTCTAGGAGCAGTCTGAATGTTATTCAAGAAAAGCCACTCCAATTCCAGGAGATTTCCTCTTTCCCTCCCCCACTAAAAAACATATCATGTGCCTATATTTTTCCCTGTAGTGATCAATCTTGGAGAGCCCATGGTGGAGGGGAGCCAGGGAAACCTTCCTAGATGGAGGATTACCCCTCCCCTCTGGTGGTGATCAGAATGGGATAGGCAAGTCAAGGCCCCAGACATTGCTGTTTAGTCAAACTGTGCCTCTCTAGTCATAACGAGGGAGCAGACACCCTTTCTGGATGCCCTCAACTGTTTTGACTTCTAGAGGGGAGGGGCCATGATTAAAGCTGTGATTAAGTGACTCACCATAATTATATTTTGTTGAAATTGAATTTATTGAAGCATGAATCATTCTGCCCAAAGTCTTGCCTAATTGCTCCAGTGTTGGCTATAGGAAGGACTGGGGAGTTTTCCATGAAGGTCAAGAAAACTGATGTGTGTGTGTATGTGTATATGCATGGGTGAGTGTGTGTGTGTGTGTGTGTGTGTGTGTGTGTGTGTGTGTGTGTGTGTGAATGCATGTGCCCCCTCTAACCTCACAGGCGGCCAAGTGAGCCTGCCCCCTGGCCCCTTAGATGCTGGTGATGATGGAAGGTTGGTGGGCTCTTTTTTAAAAATTTTTATTTGTGGTTTCTTCTGTCCCTTCCCCTAACCCCTTAAATATGCATTTGCCTGTGTCCTCCTTCACTCCATGGGGGTCTCTGTTCCCCACGGTGGTTTTCCTTGGTGAATTGTTTGGTTTCTCCAAAGCTGCTAACTTGCAGATTTTAACCCCAGTCTCTCAGCTCAGACCTCCCAAAGCTTCAGCGGGTAACTGCAAGGGACGCCCTCAGAGTTACAACCCTGTGCCCACAGCAACCCTATAATTTACAACAACATGGGCGCACTGAGAAAGCAAACACCAAACACTGTGTGGCAGTGGGGGGCCATTTGAAGTCTCCCTGATTCTAGGTTGGGAGGGGGCGCTCCGGGCTCTGAGTCACTCCAGACCCACTCAGGCAGGTCATCTTCTCTCTGTGACTCCCTGATACCATCCAGCTGGAGGTGGTGACTCCAGAAAGCCATCTGGCCATTGTCTCTCATGACTTCTTGTCCCAAGGATGGGATGGAGGAAGGAGACCTCTGTAGCAGCAGTATGGAAAGCATCCAAGCAACAGAACCACCTTCCTGAATGACATGGTTGTTTGTTAATGGAGTGAGCAATAAAGAGAATCAGAAACCACATGGGAAAACAGAACAAATCGTGGACTACAAGGCAGAGAAGTGGGTCCTAGTCCCTGCTCTATCATCTTGCTCAAGACCTTTCTCAGAGCCTCAGTTCACTTATCAACTTATGAAAATGGAGGAAACTTTTATGGTGCCTTCCAAGCAGCCCAGTGATAGAGTATTGGCCTCAGAGTCAGGAAGGCTTAAGTTCAAGTATTGGCCTCTGATCAATATGGCTTGGTGATCTTGGGCAAGTCATTAACCTCTCAAAGCTCTAGGCAGATCTCTAAGATTACAAATTGCAGAGAGGGTACCAATCTGCATTGGTGAAGGAAATAGCCTTATCTATGCCAATGAAACCCTGAAGCCATTCCCTATGTAGCTCATGGTTATTCAATTTTCTTTCCTTGGAGTTCATAGCAGCTATATTTATGTACTTAACACCTTAGGGCTAACAAAGCTCTTTCCTCACAACAACCCTGTGACATAAGTGGTACAAGCACTATTATTATACAAACTTTTTGACAGATGAAGCAACTGAGTCTCAGAGAATTTAAAGTTCTTTCCCTCCACTTAGAGGAACCATATAGAATCTTGGATTTAGAGCACAAAGCAGCTCTGGAGGTCATCCTTCCTTCTTCCTCACCATTTTACAGGGAAGAACCTGAGTCCTGACCAAGGGTTCAGAGCTTGTCAATGGCTGAGCCAGGTCCTAGATCCATGTCTTCTACCAGCAGTTTTTCCACTGTATCACAGCAAATTTATATGTGTGTCTGTCTGTGTGTATATATGTATGTGTATGTATGTGCATGTGTATGTATATATGTGTATATAGGTATATGTATATAGGTATATGTGCATATATATGCAAACATATTTGCACACACCTATTTGTGTACATATATGCTTTGATGTATACTATTGAAATTATTATATATGTTTATACATACAATATGTACAGATATATTGTTAAATATATTTATATAAACGTGTGTATATATAATATATATTATATAATAAAAACATATGTTTATATGTAACATGTTTAATAGTATATTACCTACATGAATATAGATGTATATCATTTTAAAGGAAAAAAAGATGCTTATGCAGGCCACCCCCACGCATATGTGTATCATCATTATCATCACAGAACATATATTAAGCACCCGTCTTTATGCAGAATGAGTTGGGAGAGGAGGAGCTGGAGAATCCTTGTCCTCTTCAGGCTCCTTGACCATTTTTGTGTGTGGTCCTCTCTGGGGAAGCCTATGGACGCCTTCTCAGAAACATTTTTTTTTTCTAAATGCATGGAATTAAATATATTGTGTTATAAGGGAAACTAATTACAATGAAACACAGTGATTAAAATACTTTTAGAAATGCTCACAGGCCTCAGGTTAAGAATCCTTGCAAAAGTTCTGGTCCAAGACTGACAACATTAGTATAGACACTCTAAGACACATATAAGACAACTTTACTCTGTACGTAATCATCTGATACAAGTTTAGAGGCAGCAAGGTAGCAAGGGCATAGAGCACTGGCCTTGGAGCCCGGACGACCCGACTTCAAATCTGGCCTCAGACACTTAGTAGCTGTGTGGCCCTGGTTAAATCCCTTAAACCTCTTTCTGCCTCGGTTTCATCTCTAAAAATGAGGATAATAATATCAACTCTATTCCAGGTTTATTGAGAGGATCAAATAGGATAATAATTCTAAAACACTTACCACAGTGCCTTGGTTGGTGGATTGGTCGTTGTCCTTCATTCTCTAGGAGGACCAAAATGATATACACTATGTCAAGTTACAGTGTGTCTGACTATGACTGATTAGATCAATATGAGCTTGGAAGGCTCTACCACAAGTTGGGCACAAATAGTCCATGTGAACATTTGGGGTGGATTCTCTAAATCTGCACCCCCTGTGTTTCCTTTTGAGCTACTTCAATTCTGCTTTGTTCATACAGTACAGCACCTTCTCTGATGTGGGCACACCATGCTAGGCGGTCCTGTGCCAGTGTCTCCCATGTCACACCATCCATTCCAAAGTTCTTAAGAGAGACCTTGAGAGTGTTCTTTTATTGTTTCTTCTGACCACCATGTGAATGCTCACCCTGTGTGAGTTCTCCACAATATAGTCTTTTTGGAAAGTGCATGTTTTATATTCGAACAACATGGCCAGCCCATTGGAGTTCCACTCTCTGAAGCAGAGTTAGAATGTTTGGCAGTTTAGTTCGAGTAAAGACCTCAGTGTCTGGTATCTTATCCTGCCAGGTGAGCTTCAGAATCTTCCTAAGACAATTCAAATGGAAGCAATTCAGTTTCCTGGCATGGTGCTGGTAGACGGTCCGGGTTTCACAGGCATACACCAATGAGGTCAGCACAATGGCCCTGTAGACCTTCAACCTAGAACACAGTAAGTACTGTATAAATGTTAGCTGTCATTATTATAAGTTATTATTAATAGCACTTAACTCACAGGGTTGTTATGAAAATCAAATGAGATCATATTTTAAATCACTTGGCATAGTTCCTAGCACGTAGTAGGTGGTTAATAAATGCTTCTTTCCTTCTTCAAGTTTGGCTTTCGGCATTTAGTAAGAATCGCCTATTTTGTACGTGTGATGTCTCATGGTACCCTTTAGAAGGAACTCTGCCAGTCCATTGCCCACAGTGTTAGAGAGCTGGGTGAGAAAAACCTCTTCAGAAGTAGGTCAGTGCAGGTTCTAGTAATTTCAGATCCCCTGACTAACCATTAGTTAGTCATTGGATAAACAAAGCTTTGGGAAGGACATCTGATAAAGTAATCAGACTCACCACCTTTAAAAGAACAGTAACACTGTTTGAATATATATTACTGTTGAATATATATTGCTATTGCCTTCATTTATCTCAGTTTCTGTCTTGCAAAGAGACTCCCCAAGTGGTTCTTCCAGTTAGTTACTGAGTCCCAACAAAGAAACAAGGCAAGAGCAGAACTAGGTTTTATCTCAACTCTTCTAATTACAAGTAAATTGTGAGAGTTCCCAGTAGAATGAGAACGATCTGGCTGGCACGTTTTAATAACCATGCTTTTGGTGATTTTGCAAAGACTATGCGGATTGATAATACATTAAATTTATTTTTTTGTAGAGACTGAATGGGAATTAAATGAACACATTAACAGAAGAATTGGTGGTTGAATTTGATTTTAGGATTCTAAAGTATGATTTTTGTTACATAATAGAATCAATATTATTGACTTGGAAATTATGATGGAAATCAATAGGAAAATGTATTTTACATATATGTGCGTATGTCAATATCAATATAGGTATATATATTCGCTTTATATACACACACATGCCAATTACAATGGAAATCAATAGGAAAATGTGATTTTACACATATGTGTATGTCAATATCAGCATAGATGTATGTATCCATTGTATATACACATACCTACCAATACAGTGTTTGGCATGTACATCAAGGTTAGCCCGTATAGATAACTAAACATTAAATAAGCCCACTTATCTTCATAGGTTCTAGAGAACACAATGCTTCTTCTGAAACCACACAAATACTTTAGCAGTCACAGAAGGGGTGGAGACGGGACAACAAACTCTCCACCATTATGTCATCAATGTGAGGACAGATCGATGAATGTCTATCCCAGCTCGTATGGTTCAGAATCATGAATCAGTCACCATGCCCAGGAAGAGGCACACGTGGATGACATGGGTTAATGAGAAAGCTTCAGTGAAAAAAAATCACCAACGCACACTACATCACACTGGAATGAGCAAGTTAAACATTAAAGAGGATGTCAAGTGGCAGTCCACATCCCAGGAAGCTCTAGGCTTAGGTCCTGACTGCAAATAGAGGTCTCGTTTTTCCCTATTTTCATCCTTCTCTTCCTTCATATCTGGTCAACAACCACAATGATAATAGCAACAACAGCTTCCCATCAAGGTCACAAAGCTGGAAGGAACGTTAGAGGTCATCTCTTCCGATGCCCTCATTTTATAGATAAGGAAACTAAGGCACAGAATGAGTAAATGATATGCCTAGGGTGACACAGGTACCGAGCCACTAGCCTTCTCTCTGCTCAACTCTCCTTAGGCATAGAATGAGGAGGTTGGACCAGAGGGCATGTCGGTCCTTTCCAACTCTAAATATAGAATCCCTAGGAGCAGAGCTAATACTTGAACCCAAGAATTCTGATTCTAAATTCAGTATTCTTTCCACTATATCGCACTCACATTTCAGTTACAAAGCCCATAATTTTGATTTAATTTGAAAAAACTAATTTTTCAAATGTCTACTATACAAAAGGCATTGTGCTAGCTTGTATGAGCCTCATGATAACCTTATGAGGTAGGCAAGTAAATTATTATTTCAATCCTTCGAGAATCTGTGAGAGCCTGGATTTCTCTGATATGGGCACTCCCTCTGCTGACACAGATCAAAATCTCTCTACGCCTTCATATATGATCTTCCTTCCTTAGTTACTGTAGATGGAAAAAAATCCTCCAGTTGCCAACCTTCTGGTAAAGAGACTCTTCTTACTTAGCTATGCTAGCTCTTTGATAAAAGATGTATGATCTATCCTTTCCAGCTTATAAGGACCTGCTATAACTTTGTGCTTTGCTAGCATACCTTTTAAGAATCCTGGGTTACCTCCACAGCATACTATCAGAGTAGGACTTTTGTGCAAGAATTAGGGATAGGACTGGGGACCAGATTTGTAATATCACTCGTATAGGGAATTCCTTGATGGGAAAATTCTTTCTTTTAATGCAGACCAGCACCTTCTTTACAGTCTTAGACAGTTGCCTAAAGATTGCTGAGATGTGAAGCAGTGTGCTCAAGGTCATTTGGTCAACATATGTCAAAGGTGGGACTTGGACTCAGGTCTCCATTGCTTCAAGGCCAACTCTCCATGTAACATGCCACTCTGCCTCTCAGTGGTGGGATTATTAGCCTTATCATCCAAGAAACCAAGGTTCCATTCAATAAAGCCAGAAATTGACTCCTAGCCATCTACCCTTCCATTAACCACATTGCCTCTTATTCTTATGAGGCTGAGGCTCAATTATATCCTTATCTGTTTTGTAATAAATGTTATGTTCAAAATGCTTACTGGCTGTCTTTCTTCTTAACAGGTTAGTTGACTCAAATACTTTACAAACAAGCCAGCTTATGATAGATATTCCCAGATGAGATTTGGGGTCAGAGAGGGGATATGTCAATCAAATTAACATCATTGAGAATTCACCCCAAACATAACAGTCCAACTGTCAAGAGCAGAGAGATTTAGGGACCCCCCCAACTTGATAGCTGGATTATATAACTAATGTTTCCATTAATCATATTCCTTATTCAATCATTAATATGTTGAATATATAGTAATAAAATATCTGCATACAATCATTTATTCAGTTACACATCCAGATGTGGGGGTCTAGTTGAAGATACTTTTAAATAAGAATTTTTGCTTCCCTTGTCATGTTTATTTTATTCAGTTTTATATGTGAGCCTGGGGTCTATTTGAAAATTTTTTACATAAGAATTTTTGCTTCCCTTATCTATTTTCTTGAATTTTTTTCCATTCTCTATTACTCCTATGACACTACTAGTCCATCTCTTATCTCTGACCATTCTTCATTTCCAGCAATGTCTTTTCTTCTCCCGCTCTTTATCTATACATAGTGTCCTTATATAATACCTTTACCCTTTCTAAAATCAGTCACTCTGTGTACATTTCTTCAGAGACTTTTTCAACTACCACCTGAATGTTTTTAATTATCTCACCCTTACCACCATCCTATATTTCAACTACTACCTACTATTAAAGACACTGTAAAACTTTCCTATTGTAAAAAAAGACACCGAAAATGAATATTCATTGAGGTTGAAGCTGCCAGAATAGGAACAAAAGTGATTGGTGAAGAATTCTAGAATCTCAAACCTCAGAATTGAAAGGGAAGGGAAAGTTCAGAAGTTAACTGGACCAACCCATAGCTAAAGGTTTCTCTGCTCCATTCTGAAACAAGTCATCATCTGGACTTTGCTTGGTGGGTTCCAGGGAGAGAGAATCTACTTCCCCATAAAATAGTGCATTCTACTTTTAGATGACTCTAATTCTTTGGAAGCTTTTCCTTTAATCAAACCTAAATCTTACATCTTTTCATCTAGACCCATTACTCAAACTTCTTCCCTGTGAGACCAAGGAGAAAAAGAACTAATCCCTTTACCATGTTGAAATGTTTAAATACTTAAAGAAAACCAAAAGTCACTCTCTCTCCTCCCAGTCATTCTCCCAAGGTACCTTTTCTTCAGGCTAAACATCCACAATACCATCAACTAATCCACAGATGCCTTGATTCCAAGCATTCTTACCATCTTAATTATGCTCTTTGCAAAATTCTCCAGTTTATTAATGTCCTTAAGCCAGAACTGACTCCAAGACCTGGATGTGGTCAGGCCAGAGAAGAAACTGACTATAACCTCCCTCATCCTGTACGTGATGTTTTAATTCAGCCTGATATTGCTATATCTTGTGTGTCCACCAAGTCACACCGTTGACTCATATTGAATCCAGTAGAAATATCAGATTTTTTTTCATAAAATGTTATCTAGCTATGCTTACCTTATTTTTGCTTTGTGAAGATGATTTTTATGAATCTGAGTAGATAATCCTAAACAGGAAATAGAAACCACCTAAGAGCAACTCATCTCCTTACTGCAATGTGAATTCTAATATTGCTCGATCTCCCAAAGATTTCTTCTGAGAACCAGACCAGGTCTCTCATTCTTGACTATAGTCCTCTCAATTACTCTCCTCACATGAAAGATTGACCCCCTGATGATTTTGATTCCTGTTTATTCTTTAATCCTTTTGCTAATAATCCTGAATTGCTACTTTGACCCTATAAAGGACCTTTCTCCCTCTATCTCAATTTTTTCCTATTAGGCATCTCCAGGACTCATCAATTCCTGAAATTTAGGTCAAAAATTGGGTGTGTCCTCTTTCCCTTGTCATATGTCATCATTATCCTCCTATTTCTTCTGATTTTCCTTTCTCTTCTTCACCCCTACCATCCATTCAATTATAAAATCCTACTAATTCTTTTACCACCATAGATGTAGCCACAAGAGACTTTGGTGGCAAATGACTAAGCTCTCTGCCTCCGACGTCTATACCTTCATTCCAGCCTGCATGCCAAAAGCAGAACTTGGAAAAACTAAGTGTTGAAGTGGATAGAGTGCTGGATTTGGAGTCAGAAATATCTGAGGTCAAATCTTGCATCAGATACTTATTAGCTGTGTGACCTTGGGCTATTCACATAACTTCTTCTCCCAGCCTCAGTTTCCTTATCTGTGAAATGGGGATTAAAACAGCATCTACTTCCCAGTGTTTTTGTATGGATCGAATTAGATCATATTTGTAAAATGCTTACCACAGTGCCTGGCACATAATAGGTTTTATATAAATATTAGCTATCATCATCATCATCATCATTATTTGCTTCAAGCATTCATTGTATCATCTCAGCTCCTCTATTTAGGAATCTACCATTTTTCCACGTTTTTGCTGTATCAAATTCAAAGTTTTCAGATAGGCCTTCAATTTGTTGTTCATCCTTTGTACTTGAAGAGGACCAATGGCTTCATGATGTTAGGGTCAAGGTACTGTGACTACTCAATCCAAAAGCTATCAACTGATGCTTCTTTCCCTCTTCATCAATCATAAGCACTTCTCAATACCCAGAAATTAACCTTAGAATCATAGAATCATAGAATTTTATAATGCGGAAGGATCTTAGCCTTTCTTGTCCAAACCTCTCTTCTTACAGATGAGAAAACTGGAGGCCAGTATGGTGAAGAGATTTGACTGAGGTCACATAGAAGTCAGTGACAGAGCTGGGATCTGAAAGCATGTCTACCTTCTTGTTCTAGGCTCTCTTGACTAAGCCCCTCAAGTTGCTTCCCCAGACTCCTCAACTTATTCCAAGACTTGGGAAGTGAAAGCATAGACTTAAACCCCTTAGTCTATCTCCTTATTTTACAGATGAGAAAACTAAGGACAAAGGATGTTCAGTGACTTGCCTAACGTTGCATACAAAAGTGGGATTTAAACTCAGGTCTTCCGAAAATCGTCAATGGTATGTCCACCATTTCTAATATGTCCCCAAATGAAAGGAGCAAGCATCGTGTAATCACACTGGTCTGGGCCATCAAGAAATCTGGTTTCTAGGATCAAGTCTTGCCATTGTTTTTCTATGTCAAGCCACTTCATTTCTTTGTCTTTCAGTTTCATTATCTGTAAAATGAGTTGATTTGACTAGATGGTCTCTAAGATACCTCCTAGCTTCCTCAATCCACAAAACATTTAGACTACATTGAAGTTTCCAAAGCTGTCTTCCAGGGAACTAGGCAGGCCTTTCTTTTCCCCATCTTCCAACCTGCTATCCATCTGAAATGGTATCAGTCACAAGCTTCCAAATGAAAGAACATGCCTTTCGCCCCACTCACCCCCAAAGCACTTTTGCTATTGCTATGCAGTGGGGCCAAGTGAAACATTTTTTGCCCCAATTTTTGGAGTCAGCAGCTCTAAGTAGTTACACAAAGAGATTCATAACTAGCATTCTGGCATCTATGTGTATTTATTTGAAAGGGGGCAGGAAATCCCTCAGACCTTGAAAGTCAACGTCCTGTCAGAAGAGAATCCTTATCCCATAAGCAGGTTCTAAGGTACCCCAAGGATACTTTAAAAGAGACTTCTGCCAGGGGCATAGAAATAAAACAAGGCCCAGTGAAGAGAAGCCCATCTGAAATATGACAATTATTCCTAACTAGGTATAAATGCAATTGCTTCTACCTACCTATCAGTTTTATCTAAGTTGTGTGCCCTGGGACAAAGCCTCTTCATACTTCACCCAAAAGCTATCAACTGAAGCCCCTTTCCCTCTTTATGAACCATAAGCACTTCTTAGTACCAAGAAATTAACCTTAGAATCATAGAATCATGAAATCACAGAATTTTGTAATGCGGAAGGATCTTAGCCTTTCTTGTCCAAACCTCTCTTCTTACAGATGAGAAAACTGGAGCCAGTACAGTGACGTGATTAGAGTTCTAAGCACAGAGTTAGAATGATTTCCCATCTCCTTCTTGGAGACATGAGCTAGGGTCTATTGGAGAAAGGTGAGTCAACACTTCTTTTTCCATAGTGTCTGAACTTTGGGAAACAGATATAACATTCCATCCCTCAGTACTCTGGGAACTTAGGACATCGTGTGTCAAATGGAATAGCTGAGGTCAGGATGCCCATAAATAAGACAATATATTCTATATACAGCTATCAGCAAATATGCACACAATCACTTTCAGGCAGAGTGGGGGGACTGGGCGGTAGGTTGGCTTTGCTGAGACATCTTGAACTACTTTTCAAATGTTTGGGGTTTGGCAAATAAATGCATTGTGCCCCAAGCACCTTTTCCCCTTCATTTAAAACCCATGTGTATTGGAGAGGAAATTCAATCCTCATGTTCCTGATTCATTTACACTTAACTCATCGAAAAGCAACTTGGTGGGAGCCATTTGATGCACACAAGCCTTCAGAGCCTTGTGTCATAAACCGTTCCAAGCTTTCTTTCCTTCGGATCCCCAAAACCACAATGAAGTGGCTTCAGGAAGCAGCAAGATGGGAGTTCGGTTTGGGCCTCAGATTCCATCACAGCCAACAAAGACTTTCTATCCTCAGGAAGACACATCACCAAGCCTCGTCTTCAGTTTTCAGCGATAGTCTGTGGCCATCAGAACCACTGTCTGCAGTTAGGGAATGAACAGTTCCAGACACCTACCCTGTGTCTCCTACTCTCTAAGGCACTGGCACAGAGTTCTGTGGCCTCCTTCCCTCTCCTAGGTTGTATGTTTGAATGTGTCTTCATTCCACATATAACCTATGGGTACATGGAAATGCTGTTTTATTGAGGTGACTTAGTGGCAATGGAAAGGGAAGAAAAAAGAGAAAGAAATAAAATGGAAGGAAGGAAGGAAAGAAGGAAGGAAGGAAGGAAGGAAGGAAGGAAGGAAGGAAGGAAGGAAGGAAGGAAGGAAGGAAGGAAAGAGAAGGAAAAAAAAAATGAAGACTTCCCTGGCTACCAAATCAATATGAGATTTTAAATTAAAACAGTTATAGTTTCTCCAAAATCATAAGCATACCACCTCCAAAATATATACAAATCATGTATGTGTGTGCATATTTGTGGTCCAGAATCTTAGAATCTCTGAGAAGGAGCCTCAGAGATCATTTAGTCCAACCTGCAGCTCAATAGCATAAACAAAAACAAAAAAACCTATGACATCTCCAACAAACAGTCATCCAACCTGTCTTTAAAAGCCTCCAAGGAGAAATAAGCTCACTACTTCTCTAAGTAATAAGCTCATTACCTCTCCGTGTGCTCCTCTGCACAGCTTTCAAGATTAGGAAGTTTCCCCTTATGTGACATTTGAGACTGAGAAGCAATGAGATCCAGGAGAAAAAATTCTGGATTTGGAGTCAGAAGACTTGTTTGAATGGCATCTCTGCTACCTCCTAGACCTCAGGAAAATGAAGGGATTGCATTAGCTAGCCTCTAAGATCCTTCTGGTCATAATCTGATAATTTCAGGATCAGATATAATGTCTGAGATTAGCCTAAAGTCAAGTCACATAAAGCATGGTGACCATCAGCAGCTGAAGCAACAATTCATCAAGACATGGGCCAATAAAGTCAAGTCTGTCATCCATACAAACCATTAATGGATGAAAGAAGAGACATGAATGATACAAAAATAAATATTTGTTATACCCAGACATAGATTCACACACTCAGCTTCCTCCATGCCTGGCACTTACTCTTCCCTGACCAGGGACTTGGCTGGGTTAAGAGGTCACAGATGGCAGTGGGCCATTGCAGATAGGCTGCACAAACCAAAGTTTAGGGCTCCTGTGTTTCATGCTGCCCACATTCCCAAACTGGTGTTTCATTAACATCAGAGCACTAATAAATGTCGAGTTTCTGGAGTATGTATTTCCCTCATGCCCCACAACTCAGAGCAAGTATTTCCCTCATGTCTCACAACTCAGAGCATGTGGAAGAAAGAAAGCTATTTCCTGCTTCTCGCTATGTCTGCCTCTCCCAGTCTCTGGGTCTCATTGCAAGAGATGACCTTTAGCTACTATTCTGAAAAGGAAATTCGCACTCTTAAACTGAAAATCTCAGCTATTCAACATCCAATTATTGTTACTCAGTCATTTCAGTCACGTCCAACTCTTTGTGACCCCATTTGGAGTTCCCTTGGCAAAGACACTGCAGTGGTTTGCCATTTCCTTCTCCAGCTCATTTTACAGATGAGGAAACTGAGGAAAATACGGTTAAGTGACTTTCCCACAGTCACATAACCAGTAAGTGTCTGAGGACAGATTTGAACTTAGGACTTCCTGACTCCAGGCCTGGTGCTCTATCCACTGAGCCACCTAACTGCCCTATCCAATTATTAAGGGGATTCCAATTTCCAATTATTTCCTCAATATAAATTTTTATGCAAAAATATAACTAGGAAGGGAATAAGGGAAGTAGATAGTTACTCCAAGGAGCCCCCTGAAAGAGAGTATATTGTTTTGGTTAAGAGATACCATACGAACCCTCTCACTTCACCATTTTGTGGAGGGTCAACACAGACCCCAGCACAAAAGGTGATAAACCACCTTAGTTATGTCCACTATTTTTGTCCTGCCTTGCCTAGGATCAGCAGTTTCATGGAAGAGAGTAGGGACTTCGTGTGTTCTTAAGTAACTTTCCATGGGCTCTGCCTTCTTTGTAACTCTCCCCAGAGTTAGGAACCCAATAGGTGCTCAATAAACATTATTGGCCAAGGGACCTCCCCTAAGTGAGCAGCAGCTCTGGATCTCTCTGGCCTAATGGAACATCCCAGTCTTTTCTAACCAGAAGCCTTGGCCTGCTGTTTTATGGCAGGCATACATTAGTGGAACCCCCAGCAAGGAGCCTTCTGCTGGCTGAGGAATAGGATGTGGCTCTCGCAACCAGCTTCCCCACCCAGGCAGATGGTTGGACAGAGCTACCTATAAAAGAGAAGTTGTCATGCACACTGTGTGGGATGAAAGACCCTTACCAATTAAAAGTTAATTTATAATAAGGAGCCATCTCAGGGTGGGAACAGAAATA
Organism: Phalanger gymnotis; assembly: GCA_028646595.1. Taxonomy (NCBI): domain Eukaryota; kingdom Metazoa; phylum Chordata; class Mammalia; order Diprotodontia; family Phalangeridae; genus Phalanger; species Phalanger gymnotis. The sequence goes on along the minus strand of CM053626.1, from coordinate 52,590,620 downwards.
AATTTTATTCAATTCTCGAGAATAGGGCATCCTCTGCCAGAATGGGGCTAGCAGGAGGAGGAGCTTTACAAGAGGCAAAGCACCAATAATTATACCTAACACAAGAGAATTCCCGCCCATCTCTGACCCTTCTCACCATTGGCTGGGAGGCGGGCTTACAATCTGAGCATGAAAGCTAGACAAAGAACCGGGAAATCGAGGCACAGAAACTCCAATTCCCATTCCCTTAGTTAATGATTACAACTGAGGCGACGTCTATATATCTAAAGAAGGAGAATAGGATAAGGGGAGGGGGAGACCCTCTCCATTCTTCTACAATACTTTTACAGTAAAGGAAAGCAGGTCACAGTGACCCTATTCTTACTGAGCAAATCTTTAAACCAGAACCAGAAGAAAGAACAAAAATTTCAGGGTAAACTTTGCCAGAGGCTGAGCCATCAGACTCTCATGGCCTCAGAATTTTTCCACTTCCCTATTTCCCTATTTCTTGACTTTTAAACATTTCTTAGTATAGATATAGATATATATGTATACATATCTTCCCTGGGAAGTCTTCACATTTTATTTACCTCACACACACACCTACCTCGCTGAGGTGTGGTGAGCGTTCCCTGGGATCCAGGAAGTGGTGGGGGATGAAAAGACCTGCCTGTAATTGGAAGCTCGTTTTCACAAGGAAGCAGATTTGTAGCCAGGTTCCAAATCCTCTTCTCTGTAAGGCTGGGGGCCTGGCACCCATATCCTTATGGGTTCTGTGGGAAGAAGCGGTTGATGGAGGAACTGATCTCATATTGATTATCAGTTCTATGGAGAACTGATGTTTAATAGGATGACATCAAGCCGTCTTCCAGATGAAGATAGAACAAAAAAATAGGAGCTTACACACTAACTGAATGGTAAGGGCAATGTTAGTAGGGATCACTGCATAAAAAGCAATCCCGGATTCCCATATTGGTGTCTATGAGAACAAACTTACATGGTTCATTTATCTAGCCTGATCCCAGCATTTTTTTACCATCCTAGTCATCTTATTTCCATCTGCCCTTCTGTGAGCATGCCTTACCCCTACCCATGTCAGTTTCTATTTCTTCCTCTAGGAACCATAATCAAATCATTGCTATCATTGTCCCTGGAAAGGTTCTATTAGTCAGCCCCACTACGGCTCCACTCACCATCCCTGTGACTTCCTTTACCAAAATACACTGTCCTAGCCACCACAGTTATCCCTTCCACATGGTGACTTTCCCCGTTGTGGTTTCCATATATCGCGGGTTGGCATAAGAAATAAAATGGGAATTTGGGAGGAGTCTTGCAGAAACCACAGATGACAGGCAAAGGCCAGCAGATGACACAGGAAGAGTTTAGAAACTCAGAAATGCTTTAAAATGTATAGTATTATATAATAGCAACATATTTTATCTTTTAATGCCATAATAATTCAGGTTTCTTCTCTGGTATGAAGGGAGAGCCAAAAAATCTCATTCACATTTTCCAGATTATGTGCTTCCATGCCACTAACCTCCTCCTGTGCTCCCCAAATGGAGGTTAATTGACTCGCCTAGGGTCACACAGCTAGTAAGTGTCAAGTGCCTGAGGCTGAATTTGAACTCAGTTTCTCCTAACTCCAGGGCCAGTGCTCTACCCACTGTGCCACCTAGCTGCCCTTAACTTTTTATTTCTAACTCTGCCTCACTTAAATCCAGTTTATGAACAAGTCAAGCCATCATTCAGTGATAGCCTTGGTTCTTTTCCAAAAGGAAGAACAAACAACAACAAAAATCTCTAGCACCTAGCACAGTGCTTGGCATGTAGTATAAGCACTTAATAAATTCTTTTGTTTTTAAATTCATGCACTTAATCATTCTCCCAAATCCATATGAGCCATTCTCCAGCCAAATCCATGAGGGCTAGAATGCCTTTAGCTCATTGCTCCCTGGAAAGTAATAAATAAGGAGTTTTGATGTGTGAGCACCAAAGATGCAGCTGGTGCTCAGCGTCTGCTCCTATCTGCCGTTCCATCTATCTATCATTATTCCTAGAATTTAGAGTTGAAGGGATGATCTCTACAATATAAGCTGCTGGACTAGACTCCTGGGGAGAATGAATGGCAGCCGCTTTCCTAAACAGCTGTGCAAAGTCAAGCAGATGCTTACAAGGGCAAGATCTAAGGAAGTATTGATGAATAACTTCAGAGACACAGCCAGCGTTGGATAAGAAAGCACAACATCAGATGGGCCAACCTGCCATGCAACGGTGTGAGATCAGGGGAGGACAGGGGAGGGGAGAGTCTTTTTTGAGGAAAGGGATTGGGATCATTGAAAGTCTTAAAGCCAAATGAATTCAGCAACAACCCATAAAAAAATAGGAGCCATGGTGGCAAACCCAGAAGCTACAGTCCAAAACTTGTTGGTTGCATGCACATGTACAAATAGCATTAGTTAACTCTGCTGAGCCACATGCAAATGGAAGAAAAATACATTATCAGATATACGCGTATACACACATATGTGCATGCATATATAAAAACATCATGATGCCCCTCTGGATATTATATATCTATTTCTCTGTACATAAAATGTACATTATAGATTAAAATTGCACATGGGTTAATTAGATGGTGTTCTGTGTTACAATTTGATATAAACATACATTTATTCTTTTTCTGAATGCATAAACACATTTTACCTGAGGACAATGATGAAGAAAAGTCCTTCCAGGCTCAAGGGGCTTTAAGGAGTGCCAACCATTCAGGCGCCCTCTAGCCACTGACATTCTTTTATTAGCCAGCCAGAGGACACAGACATTTAATCAAATATTATAGGAAATAAAACAAGAAAAATTCCCAGCCCCCAGCCTTGAACACGCAGGATACATTCTCTAACAGGTTAGCCCATTGTCTGTTGGGAGGGCATACACATGGAACGCGCATAAGCGGGGAACACACATAGAGAAAACACACCCAGGGAATTCAGATGTCGAGGGAACATCCATGGAGAAGGACTGGGACACAGGTGTAGCAAAACCAGCTCACGCTTCTGATGCCAGAGGCTTGCTGATGTCGTCATGTTTCTCCGTGCTATCCTCTGCTGGGTTTTTCGTCTCTCCCCTTCTGGACATCTCTACTAGCCTTATAACCACCAACCTTCTCTACCCTACTGACTTAGTCCCAGCTTCTAGCCTTCATTTCTTCCCAGCATATCTGGGAATGAGATTACAGGCTAATGCCACGAAGCACCAGAAATGAACGTTTCATTTATAAAACTTTGTGGCAGATTAACATTTAAGGTTCTTCTAAAAACAAACTAAAAACAAAGTGAGGATTATAGATTAGAGAAAGACTGAACAAATTGTGAAATATGAATATAATAAAATTGGATTATACCAATTAAGAACTGATGGTTATGAGGAAATCAGAAAAGTATGAGAATCCCCATGTGAACTGATACACAGTTAAGTAAACAAAACCAAATGAACAAGACACACAATGGCTACAAAAATGTGAATAAAACATCATGGAAAGGCAGTGCTTTTTTCTTTTTTTGTAGACCTCTATTTTTTTCTTTAAAAATCTCCCCTACGTGCTCAAACTTTTCAACTAATACTCCTAGAATCTTTTCTCCTTAACCTGATACAATATACATTTCTACCTTTGCTACTTATTCACACTAAATCTGCTTTTTTCCCTTCATCATGATATGAAGTCCCTCAACTCATCTCTGTTCTCTTAACCAATCTTCCCCAAACTGGCTTTGCTTGTTTAAAGTGTCGACTTTATTTCACATTAATTCCCTTCTAACACTCTGGGTTTCAAACATACTGGGTTCCAAACACACTGACCAACTAACTGTTATCCAAATTGGACTTGCCATCTCTCATTTCTGCCTTTTTTTGTAGACTGTCATTCCAAGCCTTAGATGTGTTCTTAGAATCCCAGGCTTCTTTCAAGGCTTACCTCAAAGGTCACTCCCTATGTGAATACTTTCCTCCACCTCCCTAGTTCTTAATACTCTCTTTTTCTAAAGTGTCTTATCACATACTTATGTTTGTGTGTTGCATACTCCAGGAAGGCAGAGAACACTTTGTTTTTGTTGTTGTTGTTGTTGTTTTCTATTTGCATACCAAATATCTAGCAAAATGCCTGGCATATAGAAAGTAACAAATGTTGAATTGGACTGAAGTGAATTGAATTGATACCATGGTATGCCTTTTTCATTACCCACTGGCTGCTCTGACACTGTTCCCGATCCATTAATTCTCATCCCTTGGTGATCCTCAACATTTGACTTCTCTGCTTCTGCTCTCAGCCTTCTGAATTTTCCTGGGAAAAGTCACAAAATCCAATTGATTTGACTCGCTACAAATTTCTGGCACATAGTGTCAGCTGGGGCCCTCTGGCTGCTTTGACAATCCTCATATGCTGGTCCTATCAACAGCCTCCTCATTCCCCACAATAAATGTTCTGAACCTTTTCCCTCTCTCTTCAAGCCCCTTCTGGCACCCTGGCGCCCATATTTATACCAGATGGTTTAGCCTCCCTAGTTACACTGAAAAGAATGAAGTCATTTAATGTCAGGTCTTTTATATGCCCTTCACTCCTTAAATCTTCTCTTTTTCATCACCTCTGGCCACAGAAGAGAGGCATCCCTCCTCCTTACTAAGACTAAGCCTTAGCACGGTATTCGAAGGCTCCTCTCGACGCTTGCCTCTTCCCCAGGACATGGTTCCAGCAATCATTCCACCTTTGTTATGAATTGCTAATCTCCCACTCTCCATTGATCCTCTCTTCCTATTCTCCACCAATAAAGTTCAGAATTCATTACCAGGCACTCAAGACCCCATGTAATCTAAGCTTAGGAAGGTATGAATCTCTTCAACAGACTCTACTCTCCAGACTACTATCCATTCCTCCAGCAGACCCTTCCACTTTCCCAAGTCATCATTCTGCAGATCACATCATCATTTCCCTGGATGTCATGGTCCTCTTCAAGAATGAAGGACAAACACAACATTTTCCCAGGTCTTAGCCTCTGCTCCAGCTGTTCTCTGTGCTTCCTCCTTGCTACCTCCTCTGTTGAATTCTTACCCATCCCTTCAAGTCCAGCATAAGTGCCACCTCTTCCAGCAAGTCTTCTCTGACCCTCCCCTGAACCCTACCTGAATCACACATTGTACAGTACTTTGCTTTGTACCTCTCTAATACAAGTATTATTTTATTTTAGAGTAGGCTGTTGTATGTGCATAAGGGCAGACTATGCCTAATCCAAACATTCTATTTCCCCCAGCACCTAGCATACTACTCTAATGTTCTACACAGAGTAGCTATGTAATATGTGTTATTAAGTTAGATTCAATTAAACACACATATTAGCAAACAATTTGCCCATTTGCAGATAGGTCTGCCAAAAGAGAGCCCTCAGGGGTTATTCATCTCCTTTAGGACTATTAATTCTAATTTCAAATAGTGCCAAAGTAAGACATGGCAGAACCATCTTTCAAAGTCGTTTCAAAGGCCAAATGTCTCTCATTTGTACTTGTAACTTCTAATAGATCCATTGCTTTATTAATTAGGCTTATCCTAAACCAGGATTAATGAGAAACATTTTCTGACTAATAGTCCTCTTTCAAACAGTACTGGCACTTCAGCTGATGTCCAGTAGCCCTACGTGATTTCCTAAATTTAGACAGGGCCGACATGGGCATTTTCAGATAGCTGAGCCGTACTGGGAAGGGAACTCTATCTAGTGTCAGAGCATCTGATCTGAGACCGATCCATGTCACTTACTAGCCACGTGATCTTCAAGGCTCAGTTTCCTCATCTGTAGCCATAATAATGTCTATACTTCACAGAACTGTGAGGAAATAAAATATGTAAGCTGGCAAAGAAAACCAATTGCATCGAAATACTGTTTTAAAAAAAGTTTACAAATCTGAATATAGGTTGATATATGTGATGTGTGTGTACACACATATGTGCATATGTGTGCATAAATATGTATGTGTGTGTACATATGTGTGTGGAAAGAGACAGAGAAATCTAGAGAAGGGAGGAAGGGGCAGGGAGAGAGAGAGACAGAGACAGAGACAGAGACAGAAACAGAGACAGAGACAGAGAGACGGACAGGGAGGGGTGTTCATTTATGTATGTCTATATAGACAGAGCCAATTAACATGAAAATTGGCCTGACTTTTCTGTCCCTATTTATTATAGTTATCTAGTTATTATCATTTTAATAGAGAATTGTGGGAAATTCACTCTCCCCCACCCCCACAAACATTCATTTTTAGATACCTCTCCCCTTACACTACCCTGAACATGAATGAAACCAAATCCCACCCGCCCATAAAAGATACCCATGGTGTGCACACAGGAAGATAGCCCACTCCACAAATTGGCTTAGAAAGCATGACTTGCAGCTCTCTCAAGTCTCTGGGATTCATGGGACTCATTTCTGAGCTGCCCAGGATCTGTGCTGGGTTTTGGGTGTTCTGTTTTATGGTTGTTGTTGGGTTTTTTTTTCAAATAAGGTCAGAATGTTCCCATTCAAACCAGCACAAATCTCACCAAGCCCCAGTTGAAGCCAGATCCTCATTGCTCCCACCCCAAGCTCCCTGGCCTGTGCCCAAAATCTGTGAAAAGACTTCTTTCCTAGCAAATGCTACCATTTTAAATAGGCCCAAGATGAGAAGGGAATGGTGTTGGAGGACAGATGCGAAAGCACAAAATGTCCCTGAAGCCATAACTGCTCTTGCTTAATAAAGTGAATTTATGTCTTGCCCTCTGTTTTTACATCATTTAAATAATGATCTTCACTCCCTGCCCTGGTATCCCAGGAGACGGCATCTCAGACTTCTGAGGAAGAGGTCACCTCATCAATTCTCCTTTCTCCAGGCAGAATGGCCCACTGTATATCCCAGGCAGATAGTTGGGTGGGTGGATGTAATGGAAGAGGAGCTGGGAGGAGAGAAGACCTTAAGTCTGTCCCGTTCTTCAAGATCTCTAGGGCAGGAGAATCTTCATCCTTCTTCTGTCACCTGTTTTAATGTTCCCACAACCCTGACATTAAGGAAATCTGGTGCAGATCCACTTTCTTTATCTACATCTGATCTTCAACCCCATTCATTTCAGAGCTACATCTTGAATCACATCAGTGGGTTCTCTCTCTCTCTGCGACTGTATCTAGGATTAGTACAGGGATGGTGGCAACAACACACACACACATACACTCAGGAGCCGGTACACTTGTGGGCACATGTGAACACAGACATATAGACATACGTATCAGCACTGCCAAGTTAGGACATCAGGAAATGGAATGCAAAGGGTAAGGGGTGAAGAATAGAGTCAGGGGGCAGGGAAGGGGATGATATGATGGATCAGAGAGGATCAGATCCAAGGAAGAAGGACTGAAATAGCTTCTAGGTTTGGGGTGTCAGGAAAGGAGGAGTCAGGATGATAAAGCAAGAGACAAAGTAGAGACTTGTCTAGGTATATCCTCATAAGTCAGCTTGATCCAGCCTAGGGGGCTTAGGGTCATCCCTTCATACTGGCCAATCTTCCAAACCAGAGTTATTTTTCCTTTTATAGGGAATTGAGAATAATACTCAACCCCACCCTTCTTCGGCACTCTCTCCCTGCCGGTTTAGACCAGTCCCATGCCCACCACCTCCTTCCTCGATGCCTTTTCACCTCCCACTACCATTTCTTGGCTATGCCACCTAGTCCACTATTAATTTCCTTTTTCCAAGTGCTTTTTAACTGGAAGAACAGAATTCAGTCCAGGAATCAAAACTCTCCTGGTAGGAGCATTATATTTATGCCCAAAAGGGATCTTAAAAGATGAAATCCAACCCTTTATTTCATAGTAGAGAAAAGTGAGGCCCAGAAACTACACTGACTTGCCCAAGACCACTCAGTTAGGAAAGCAACTTAATTTCACAAGCTTTTATCAAGTACTTTGTAGGTTCCAGGACTGGGGACACAAAGACAAATCAAAATAATCTTTGTCTTTCACTGAGCTTATGCTCTACTGGAGGGAAGAGGGAAACATTTACACAGAGGAGAAAAATACAAAATATATACATAACAAATAGAAAGTAATATGGAGGTGAGGAGCATTTGGAGAATCAGAAAAGTCCTCCTAATTGGCTGGTTATGTAATTAGCCAAGCAGAGATTCAAGACTAGGTCTAAAGTTCAAAAGCACTGAATTAACTCTTGTAGGACACTGACTTTATGGGTCCTCTCTATACTATTTACCATTCCTTCCACAGTAAAGAACACCTTTTAAAATCATACTTTCTTTTGATCATTTATTATTTCCTCTTTAACATTTGTGCTTATTCTAAATGTTTCTTGATGTTGGACATTTGTAGTTCACCAATGTGTTAGAAGACCAGTTTTTTTTTCACTTTCTTGGCACATTAGAACAAGGAGAAATTAAACTTCTTAAGGGCAGAGATCACTTTCCTCTTTTCTTTTTTCCCTCCTTTTTCTTTTATTTGTGCTGTTTTTCTTCTTCTTTCTCTCTTTCCTTCTTTTTTCCTTTCTTCTTTTCTTTCTTTTTTGTAATTAATAAATATTTAATAAATTTAATTGCTACCATCCAAAGTTAATCGATCAATTAATCAATCAACAAATATTTATTAATTGTCTTTTACGTGCCAGACACTGTGCTAAGGGTTAGGGATACAAAAGAGGGAAAAGACAGTCCCTGCCCTCAAGAAGCTTACAATCTAATATAGGAGCCAGCATGCAAACAAATATATACAAACAAGTCATATATAGGATAGATAGGAAATAATTAACAGCAGGAAGGCATTAGACTTAAAAAGGGTTGGGAAAGGCTTCCTATAAAAATTGGGATTTAAATCGAGACTAAAAGAAACCACAGAAGTAAATAGGCAAAGCAGAGGAAAGAGAACATTCCAGGCAGGAGAGACAGTCAAAGAAAATGTCCAGAGCCTAGAGATGGAGTGTCTTGTCTATTGGACAACCAGGAGGCCAGTGTCACCGGATCGAAGACTATATGGCAGGGAATGAAGTATAAGGAGATAGAAAAGGTAGGATAGAGCTAGGTTATGAGGGTTTTTGAATACCAAACAGAGCATTTTACATTTAATCTTGGAGATGATAAGGGATCACAGGAGTTTATTGGGGGAGGGAGGTGTTGTGATTGGACTTGCATTTATGCCTTAGGAAAATCACTTTAGTGGCTGAATGGAAAATGGATTGGAGTAGGGAGAGACTTGAGGAAAGCAGATCCAACAATGGCTGTTATAATTTTCTATGTATGAGGTGATGAGGTCCTGCACTGGGGTGGTGATTGTGTCAAAGGAGAAAAGGGGGCATATTTAAGAGATGTTCCAATGGGGGAATCAATAGACTTTAGCCTCAGATTTGTTTATGAGGGGTGAGAGATAAGGAGGAACCCAGGATGACTCCTAGGTTGTGAACCTGAGGGACCAGGGGAATGGTGTTGTCTTCTAAACCCTATGCCCCTCTACATTGCCTATTATTTTAGGGGCCAACACCATCCTCCCAGAACCTGGAAGTGCCAATGGGGAGCAAGAAGTATTCCACCTCCCCCACCCCAACTATTGATCTGAGAGGAATGAGTGAAGATGTAGCCAGTACTGGAAAGGGGGGCCTGGGAAGCTACATTATCAGGGTGGGTTTCGAGGTTTCACCGATAGCTAGTAGATGGAAGGAGTTCAAGAAGAAAAGATTTAGGACAAAGGGAAGTTCATTGCCTATGGAATAGGCACAGTGGAAAGACTGGGTGGTATTTGGTTGAAACTGGAGTGGGCAGAGGAAAACACAAATAAGGAAACAGAATTTGGGATAGATAATGGGGTTTGCATGATGACCTACAGAGAGTCAGAATCCCTGAGATATGAGGGGTATGACTAGGTGTGAGCACATTCATCAATGAGTGAAAGGCAGTGGGAGATCAAGCTCGAGGCAAGTGTAGTACGAGATGGGAGGTCCACAAGCCAGATGGTCAGATGGGACATTCCATTTCACTACTCCTCTTGCCACTTGGATACGGCAGGAAAGGGCAGGACATGAGATAGAAGTCAAACCTGCACAGTGGGAGAAAGAAGTCCCATTGCCTACCAACTTTCTTCTTCTTCCTCTTCCTTAAAGGGACAGGTGCAGCAGAAAATGGAAGGCCTGAGGTCAAAGAGAAGATTGCTCTTCTTTTTCTTGGAGGTTCTCCACATCTGTGGTGTTTTTATATATATATACACACACATATATATACACATACATACATATATACATATATATACATATATACACATATATACATATATACATACATATACATATATACATATATATACATATATATATATATATACACACTCTTCGGGTAGCATTTATGCTCTCAGAACTGCAGGAAGAGAGGACTCAGGTAAGCAGACAACTAGGATTTGTGAGTGAGTGTTTATGGAAGGCACCAGCAGAGGAGAAGGTAATAGGATGGCTTGGCTCCCTGCTGCAATATTGTGTTTTAATTTCCTTGCTATTATAATGAAGTGGACTTACTGGTTTTGCAATTGCTCCTATGTCAAATTGGAGTTATTGGTTTTGGGATCTGATCCTCTGGTGTCTGAATAAATGTTTTACTTCTTCTGCCTTCTACATGGAGAGTCTCGTATTCTTTGATACAGAGCTATACAGGCATATTCATGGGCGTTATCAATATTGTGACACCTGCCTTACAGATGCAAGGTCCTTCTTAGGAGATCAGGCTGGCAGCCTTCCCTCCTAGGATATACCCTGCCCAGCAGGAGAAGGCATAAGGTACATGGTCAGAGGAAGGTTTGCCTCTGCTTCAAAGAACCAAGATGGGGCCTTGACAGACCTTCTAATTGGGTTCCTCACCTCTGGGAAGGACTTATGCGTCTTCTGAAAAAAAAGATAGAATAAAGGAAAAGAAAATACATGAACATAGGAACCACAGGGAAAGACTATAACAAGAAAGTGAATATACTGGACTCCTCTCTTTTGCCAGTGGGGAATATACCCCCCAAGCAATTATGTTTACAAATCTAATTAACTCCTCTCCTTCTCTAAACCCCTTCCTCTCTTTTGCTCCATTCCTCATGCTGAGCTTGAAATGTGGAGGAGAAGGAGAGCCTATAGAGTCATCTTTTTCTTGCATTTCCCAAGACCTCCTGACCCACCAACTATGACCCCCTGCTATAACCTAGCAGGGGGACTGCTGAGTCACAGGCAGAGTGGACCCAGTTCTGTACCCCTGGAAAAAGGCAAGCTGCCCTTTGGGGTCAACCAATGCTTAGAAAACTTTCCAGGGCGCTGGGGCGAGAGATTTACAGCAGCTCTAATTTGGGCTCAGACACATAAATCAAAAGATTGTCTGCTGAGAATGAATTGCACCCGGCCCTGGGCCAGATGCAGGAATCTTAGTTTTGAAACAATCCCAGTTAATCCTAGAGAATAACAGGCTCACCTGTTAAAAGGAATGGCAGGCAGTGGGGATTGGGCCTCTCTGCCTAATTCCCTCTGCAAGTTATAACACAGCCAATGTCTTTAGCTTCCTTTCTAGATGGGCTTTGGAAGCCTCATCTCTTCAAAATCAAATCTGCCTGAGGCCATTTTCCCTCTCTTTGCTGACCTGGGATTGCAGAACCAAGAGATAGCCAAGCTATTTCAAAGATTTTTCTGAAGTACCAGATCAGAATAAAACTCTCCTCCATCCCATTTCTCATCCCTCCATTTCCATCCCTGACCCACCAACAGAATGGGCCCCGCCTTGCATGACTGTTAAATCTCCCTGGTGGGAAGCTGGACTGATCCCTACACAACCTGACTCATAATACCTCCTTCCTCACATGCCAGCAGCCCCCAGGGGCAGTATTTTCCAGCCACAATCTCACAAGGGCAATTGAGCAAGGTTGTCTGAAAGCAGAGTATTTCTGACTGATCCCCAGCCCCCAAATCCTTTTTGTTCACTACCCAGAAATTGGGTAGTGCCCTGAAGGGCCAGGTGGCTTTTTAGATCTGGATTCCATAATGCTGCCTCATTCATCAATCCTAACTGAGCTAATTCCAAACAGCATATTTGAACTACTAATGGGGGAGAGAGGAAAGAAGAGACCAAGACATGTTGTTGTTTGTTGGTGTTGATCTTTCATTCTTGGAGAGGGTCAATGAGGTCTGTTGGGTGACGTCTTGATTTGCAAATGAATTGGATTTCCGTGAGGCATCAGCATCTCTCTCTCCTCCAAAGTCATCTGAGTCCAATGGCAAGACACAGGACAAAATGGCAAAAGACAGAAAGACAGAGACAGAGTGACAAAAAAAGAGAGCGGGGAGGGAGGAGAGAGAGAGAACGAGAGAGAGAGAGAGAGAGAGAGAGAGAGAGAGAGAGAGAGAGAGCGAGAGAGAGAGTATTGCAGGGGTAGGACTCACTTCTGAACCTAGGGTATAATTCCTGAAAAGCATGCATCTGGACTCTAGTTTCCTCTTGGCTATCCGCTATTCCCTCCCAGAGCACAGAGCAGGGAAGCAGTCTGTCCTTTCTCCCTGTGACCATTCAAAACCTCAGATGGATCCCAGGGCCACAGAATCATAAGTAAACAACTGGAAGGAACCTTAGAGACAATCTAACCTGACCCATGCATGAAAGGAATCCCCACGAAAACATACCCAATTGTGGTTGTCTAGGTTCTACCTGGAAACTTTTAAGGAAGGCATACCAACCACCTTTCTAGACAGCTGATTCTGTGCTGAAACAGTTCTATTTTTTTTTTTTAGTTTTCTTTTCCCCTTGATAGTGTGGCAATATTTACCTCTTGATAATTTTATCCAATTGTTCCTGGCTCCGCCCACTGGGGCTAAAACAGAAGAAGACTGGTCTATAAGACAACCCTTCAAATGTTTGAAGTCTTCTATCAAGTTCCTTTTGAGTTTTCTTTTCCTCAGGTTAAACATGCCCATTTTCTTCAACCGATATTCACATGACATGGACCCAAGGCCCTACACCATCTTGGTTGAACTCTTCTGAAGACTCTTCAGCTTATCAACATCCTTATTAAACTGTGGCACACAGGAATGAATTCAATATTCCATATATAGTCGATCAGGACATAGTACAGTAGGATTTCCATCTCCCTATTACTGAAAGTTAAGGATTTCAATGGAATCTAAAGACTCATTGGCTTTATTTGCTGCCATATCACATTATTGACTCATACTGAGCTTGCAATTCATAGAATGCCTGTTTTTTAGTCATGTTACATCCCCTTCCATCTTGTACTTATGAGGTTGATTTTGTTTGTACACAAATGCAAAACTTTGTATTCATCTTTACTGAGTTTCATCTTACTAAGTTGAGCCCAATGTCCTAGGATACCTGCAGCCTTGAGATCATATGTGGCCCTCTAGGTGCCATATCTAGGCTCAAGTGCAGCCCTTTGACTGAGTCCAAACTTCACAGAACAAATCCCCTTAATAAAAGGATTTGTTCTGTAAAATGTGGACTCAGTTAAAAGGCTGTAACCAAGGACCTAGAAGGCCACATGTAGCTTTGAGGATGCAGGTTCCCCACCCCTAACCCTTCAAGATCAAGAGTCATGTTGGTTCTTTGTAATCCCTGATGTCCTTTGTAGATGTTCAAAAACCATCTCTTCAATGAACCATTCTGGAATTTTCCAAAGGAACGAGATAGAGTAAAGGTCATCAGCCTACGGTTTGAAGATTCTATTCTCTTTTCTTTTTTGAAAATCAGAACATTTAGCTTTCTCCCATCTTTGGTTTTCCCTTCTATAGTCTTAGGGTACCTTTTCAACTTTCATAATCTCTCAACTATCACTGACAGTGGCTCAGCAATTATATCTGCCAATTCTTTTAGGACAGAGGTTGTAGTTCATCTGGGCCAAGAGACTCATTCATCCTAAGGAATCTGGGTGTTTTCTTTTTATTGCCTTACTTATCTTGGTTATAAGTTCTCTGTTAGTCATTTTTCTTCTGTCATTTTCAACTTAAAAACCATCTTCCTTGATGAGGAAATAAAAGCAACATAAGAATGGAGCAGTTTTTCTTTCTCTCTATTGTCAGATAGCATAGCACCATCTTCTCCAAACCAAGGTCCTATTGCTTCTTTGATTATTTTTTTGCTGCCTGTAGAGCTTTTTTAAAAAACACCCTTTTGTTTGTCCTTAGCTTCCCTTAAAAGACTCAGCTAATTCTAAATCATAGCATTCTTGACACTGATTTTATGACATTGACTGAAACTTGTAAATTTTTGCATCCTTACTTGGCACTGATTCCATCTTTTATAGGTCTATTTTGAAAATCTAATTTGGTTGATGAGTTTCCTGTGCATCCACAATCATTCTCACCAGACAAATAACATGTTTCTTCCTCTTTGAAATTCTTTTCCTTATGTCTTCAGAATTTCATTCTTGAGTATCTCTCATCTCTGCTGGGCTGGTTCCTGACTCTAAGTTCAAGGCACTAGCATGATACAATGCTGCCTTTCAAATCCTAGTTCCAGTATTTACAGAGCTACTTCATGTAAATCAGTCTTAGTTTTCTCTTCCATAAACTAGGGATATTAAAATATGTAGGGTTTATGGAGTTGTTGTGGGGATCGAATGTGATGTTTTGTTAATTTTAAAGCATTGTATAAATGTCAGTTGTTAGTATTAATATTATTAATAATTGTCTACCTTTGTAAATTGTAAAGCTTCATGTATATGTAATCTATAATGATGGAGGAGGAGTTGAAGGAGAAAGAAGGAGGAGGAGGAGGGGAAGAAGAAGGAGGAGAAGAGGAAGGAGGAGGAGGAAGAGGAGGATTAGGAGGAGAAGAAAAAGATGACATAGGAGAAAGAGGAGAAGGAGAATGATGAGAAGATGATGATGGTGATGATGATGATGATGATGAAGGAGAAAAGTAATCATTGTCTTTACCATTCTTACTATCCTTTATCATAATAAAAGCAAGAAGAAGAATGCCTTCTATTTTTATTATTGTTTGTTTGTTGTATGTGCCTATGACATTATTCCTAAAGAGAATGTAGGATCACTAGAGTTGGGCATATTATAGAGGAAGGAGGAATTAGGCACAACACTTAGCCTCTTTAAGACCTCAGTTTCCTCATTCATAAAGTGCAGCGTAAGATTGGATGACCTTAAAGGTCCTCTATGATCTGCATATTATATTTTGTGTCCCACAGAGTAGTTCATGTGATAATTAATGTGTCTGTAAAGACCAGTCAGTTGACGAACATTCATTAAGCACTTACTGTGTCCCAGGCACTATGCTAAGCAATGGGGACACAAAGAAAAGCAAAGGGTCCCTGCCTTCAAAGAGCTTGAATGTTCCATGAGCATCTCAAATACAACCTGTCCAAAACAGAGCACTTTATCTTGACCCCCAAACTTCCTTCCCTCTTTTGAAGTTTCCTATTACTGTCCAGTCTCCACCCTATTTCTGGTCCCCAGGACTTGAAATCTAGGTATCGTTCTCATTCTTGACTTCTCACTTAAATATATCACAAATACTTGATCTATTGTCAAATCTTATCATTTTCGTGCTTTTACATCTCTTGTATATTACTTCTTTCCTCTCATACAACCATTACCTTAGTACAAGTCCTGATCATCTTTTACCTGGATTACTGCAATAATGTGTCTGTGTCTCACGTTCATCCCCACTCCAATTCATCCTCCGTTCGGATGCCAAAGTGATTTTCCTAAAGTACAATTCTGGAGTTCTCTGCCGTGGTTACTCCATTACTCAGTAAACTCCAGTGGCTCCCTATTACCTGTAGGATCAAATATAAAATCTTTTCATTGGCATTAAAAGCCCTTCACGACTTGAACACTTCCTACCATCATAGTTTCCTTTCACTATACTTTGATTTACAAACTATATAGTCCAGATATGTTATCCTACCTGCTGTTCCTCACACATGATACCATTCCTTAAATTAGCAACATCTATCCCCTGTTGCTAGAATGCTCTGCCTCCTCATTTCCACCTCCCACCTGCCCTGGCTTCCTGAAAAATTCATCTCAACTACAAATTAGTACAACATTCTCAAAAGCAATTTAGAATTGTGTAAAGTCACTAAATTGTCCAGTCTTTAACCCAGAAATTCCACTACTGGCTGAATATTCCCCAAGAAAGTCACAGACAAAAAGAAAGGCTCCATATACATCAAAATATTTGTGGCAGTCCTTTTGTGGTAGCAAAGAATTGGAAACAAGAGATGCTCATTGATTGGGGAATAGCTAAACAAGTTGTGGCACATGAATGTAACGGAACATTGCTGTTATAAGAAGCCAACAGTATGATCAATATAGAGACTTACATGCATGAAGAGACTTACACATACTGATGCTAAGTAAAGCAAGAAAAGCTAAGGACAGCAATACATAGGCAGGGAGTGTAACAGTGTAAACTGAAACAACAGCCAGAAAACAATGGAAAATTAATGTCGCAAAATTATAAAGAGCAAGCATGGCCAGAGCTAGATGCACAGGGCTTAGATTGCTAGTCCTGGAGTCAGGAAGACTTGAGTTCGAATCCAGCCTCAGACATTTATTAACTGTGTGATCCTAGGCAAGACATTTCACGTCTCTTTGCCTCAGTTTCCTCAACTGAAAAATGAGTATAATAATAATAATCCCCACATCACAAGGTTGTGGTGAAGATCAAATGAGAGAATTGTTTTTTTTAAAAAAATGGCTCTTAGCTCAATTACTAACACTTAATAAATGCTTTTTTCCTTTCCCTTTCCCTTCTCCCCACCCAAGGAGAAATATAAAAAGACACCTCTTCTAAACTTTTATAGACATAGGGGAATCTATGAGCGTGCAACATTGCAAAAAACACTAGATTCTTTTCAAAATATCCATTTTGTTGATTTTTTTCTTTTTTCTCTTAAAAAAGTTTTGTTAAAAAGGATAGCTTTATATGAGGGGAGGAGGGGGATACAGGAATAAATCTGGCACTGTCAAAACAAAATATATCAATAAAAATCTACTTTTGAAAATTCAAATAAAGCCCTACCTCATGCAGCAGGCCTTTCCTGAAGTCCTTCTCTTCCCTCTGATGCCTTCCCTCAGGGAGTAGCTTCTATTTACCCTATACAGTTCTTGCATATAGGTAGTTAACTGCATGCTATTTCCCCGCATTTGAATGGGCATTTCTTCAGGGGCAGAGACTTCGTTTTTGCATTGCTTTGTATCTCCAGCATTTAGCACAGTGCCTAGCACATAGTAGTAGCTTAATAAGTACTTGTTGAGTAACCAGGTATTATTATGAAGGGCAAATACCATGTAAATAGTCACTTGATACATTTAGACTAGACAAACTAGAATCACCGAAGGAAAGGCTCTAGTGACTGGAGAGGTACAGGCAGGGGGGCGGGCAGGTGGCATTTGAGCCGAGTCTCGAGAGAAGCCATGGTTCTAAGAGGTAGAAATGAGAAGGGAAAGCATTTCAGACATGGCAAATAGTCACTAAAAAGGTATGTTCATGGGGGATAAGATGTATGTAGCAGTAAGTTTAAGGTAGAAATGGATCCTTCCATAGTATTGCTTCTTATGAGAAAACAAATTCTTCACAAATTTGGTTAAGCTGTAAGAGGAAGTGTTCCAGTAAGTGAGATCCTAAAATGACCTGATGTGGGTGGGTGGGGTGGGTGGGGAAATAGTCTTGAGATTCATTTAGCTAAAGGCCAGCTCTCATCTGATAGGCAAGAGTCCTCTGCCCCAAACATATCTAAATCCCATCAATCCAGTCCTCCTACCCTACCCCCACCACGGACCAAGATGGATGGGTCCAGCCTAGAAGAACGACCAAAGACTGGGAACCTTAAAGACAGTAGGGCACAGTGGAAATAGCACTGGATTTAGATTCAAAGGACCTAGGATTGAATGTAGGCTCTTATACTTGCTTGCCATTTTTGTGACTTTGTATAGGTCACTTGACTCTGAATTTCTGTTTCTGAGTCCATAAAGTGAGGAGTCTGACTAGATGATCTTTGAAATCTGTTTCTAGATGTAAGATCGTGTGGCTGGAGGGGAATTTTCTGGCTATAGATTAGAAACACCAGGCCAAAGCTGGAGAGGGGATGCAGATGACTGGCACATTCAAACCAACTGGGAAGGGAAGCAAGCCTTGGACTCCTAAGGGGGATTCAAAGGGTGGAGACTGTTGGCAATGGGCCCTCCCTCTGAAGGGAGATGCCTTAATCACAGCTCAAGACTTGTAGGCTGTAGGGAGTAGTTGTTATACTTTTATCTCTGCTCTGCTAAGTGGGGAGTCTCCTATTTGTAATTGGCATCTGAGCCAGACTCATTGCCAAAGGCCAACTGTCAACAACATTATCAAATATATTGGTCTCTTATGCCCTTGTTGCCAAGTATCCATGCCACCTCATCCTGGCTTCCTCCTCCATGGCCTTTAATGTTCCTCAGTGCATTGATTAGCTAATCTGAAGATAAAACCACTATGTGATGGTGATGGAAAGGAGCTGATATCCTAGAATACCAGAGTTGGAAGGGAGCTCAGAGGCCACCCAGTCCAACCCTCTAATATCTCTACAATATTCCTGACACCCTCTGCTGGCCTAATTCCAGTCTCTGAAGACCTCTGCTGATAGGGAATTTGCTGTCACCCTGACTCTATTTACAACCTATTCCCCTGGACAGACCTAACTGTTAGGGCATTCTTTATATTGTACTAAGAGTGTCTCCTTGTCACTTCCATCCTTGGAAGCAATGCTGAATAAGTCTAAGGAATCCCTCCTCCACTTGGTGCCCCTTCTAGTAATTGCCAAGTTTGTTGTCAAGTCATTTCTTCTTCAGGCTAAATATTCCTGACCTCTTCGCTGACCAACCTAAAACATGTTTTCACTTTACCTCACTCTTCTGGTCAGCCTCCTCTAACTAGGACAAATTCCTATTTGTTAATGTTCTTTATAATATATGAGGTTCAAAACAGCACATAACACTTTATATGTAGAGTGAAGAATGCAGAGTGGTGTTATTGGTACTACTCTGTACCATTACTGTCCTGTCCCTATCATGTTGTATTTTATTTTTGCAGTTTAATTTTGGAGCTTAATATAAAAACTAAAATATATCTCTATTGTTCATCTGGCCTATTATTCCAGCCTGTTGAAATTTTGTTGGATCCTGATTCTGTCTTCCAATGTGTTAATATTGTTCCTAGCATTATATCATATGCAAATTTGATTAGCAAATCACCTGTGTTTTCATATTATAAATCACTGATGAAAATGTTGAAAGGAAAGATGAATGGCACTCTGTTAGAGATACAGCCCATCCTGCCTGTTACCAACCACCACCCAACCTTCAGTGAAATTGACCCATTCAATGACAATTCCAAATCCTCTAAATTCTACTCTTCTCTATCTTTTTGACCAAGCTATCACAATGCTTTTATTCAGTTTAAAAAAATAATTATTTTCTCCACCTATACACAAAGCTCCAGAACATTAAGTATAAATAATAAATGTCAAGGCAGTAACTTGTTCTTAGACCATCCCTGCCTGAACTCCATTGAAAAAGATGAGAATTGTATAACCTATATCAAAGTGCTAACCATCTCAGGGAATGGGGTAGAGAGAGAAAGAGAGAATTTGGAACTCAAAATTTTAAAACGTTAAAAATTATTTTACATGTAATTATGAAAAAGCAAAATATTCAAAAAAGATGAGAATGACTAGTAATAGCAATAACAGCAAAAATAACAAATGAATATTAAAGGTTATAGCATTAAGAAATTAATATTAAACATAAAATTAACAAACCAGGTTAGAGACCTTTAACAACTATCGTGTTGGGGAGATTTCTTAACTAAACACAGATATTTACAACAGATAAAAGACCATTTCAAATATATGAAATGGAAAAGCTTTTACATGTCAAATTAATGTAACTGGAAAAAGAAGAGAAGTAATCAATTAAGAAGAAAAATCTTTGTACCAATTATCTCTGGTAAGAATCTTATATCCAAAATATATACAGAACTCATACAAATGTATAAATTATTCCCCAGTGTAGAAGGGGACAAAAAATATGAATAGTTTTCAAAAGAATTACAATCCATCAATAGTCATATGAAAGGTTTCGCCAAATCATCAATCATAAAATAAATGCAGACCAAAGCAACTCTGAAGTTTCATCTCACACCTAGCAAACTGACAAAAATGAAACAAGATAGGAAAAAGACAAGTACATAAATATACTATTGGTGGAGTTGTGAAGCAGTCCAACAATTCTGTCAAGCAATTTGAAACTATGCTGGGTGATAAAAATTTGCATACCCTTTGACCCAGAAATCCCACTGCTAAGCATACATCTCATGGAAATGATGAGGAAAAATAAGGTTCTACATACACCAAAATATTTGTAGTACCACTTTTTTATAGTAACAAAGAATTAGAAACAAAGTACGTGCTCATCCAAGAGACTTTCTAGACAAGAAACATTGATAATAATGAATACAGAGTAGTATGGGAAGACTTGTGTGAACTAATGTAAAATAAAGTAAAGAGACCTAAGAAATCAATCTACACAATCACTACAAGGCAACAAGCAGGCAACAAGTATTTATTAAGTGCTTTCTATGTGCCAGGCACTATGCTAAGCATTGGGAATAGAAATACAAGCAAAAAGAAACACAATCTACTGTGATGGAAATCAATCTACACAATCACTACAAGGCAACAAGCAGGCAACAAGTATTTATTAAGTGCTTTCCATGTGCCAGGCACTATGCTAAGCATTGGGAATAGAAATACAAGCAAAAAGAAAGACAATCTACTATGATGGAAATAGAAAGAAGGCCAACAAAGCAATCAAAGCTTCACGGTGTGAAATTGTTATGACCAAGTTTGGCCTCAAAGAAAAGACACAAGAGTGTACTCTTCTCTAGGGTAGTATGGATGCAGAATACTGTATATACTGTCAGATTTGGTTGATGCTTATATGTTCATTTTGCTAATTTTTTTCTTACTTTTTTATTTTTTTGTTTAAAGGGATTCATTTCTGGGAGGTGATACATTGGGAAATGTAGTGATACAAAAAATAAAAATACGCAATATAAAATAATGAGTCAAAATGATTATGGAAATAGGATGAAGTATGTATTACCTCCATCACTCTATAACTGTTAAGAGTTGTCTTGAAGGGGCTTTAGTTTAGACCAACAAAATAAGAGTTTGTATCACACACATTTTATTCAACTACAAAAAGCAGTCATTTTACCCACCTGAGCAATTGTCCAAAGAACATTAAGAATAAATGACTAATACCAGGATTTCCACTTGGCCTAAAACCATTTCTATCTAATCTCCAAAAAAGTATGAGAAGAAAGAGATAGAGTAATATTAAATGGTGATGCTTTGTTTCCCTGCTCTTCAGTCAATCGATAAGCCTTTATTAAGCACTTACTGTGTTTCAGGCACAGGGGAAACAAAGGAAGAAAAAATAAAACCATGGTCCTTGAACCTCCCTCAGGAATCATGAAGATCTGAGTTCAAATCCAACCTCAGATATTTACTAGCCACATGATCCTGGGAAAGGCATTTAACCTTTGTTTGCCTCCGATTTTTCATCTGTAAAATGGGAATAATAAAATCTACTTCACAGGGTTGCTTTGAGACAAGAAATGTAAAGTGTTTAGCACGGCACCTGACACATAGTAAGTACTATATAAATGTCATTTAATACATACATTATAATCTAATAGGGGAAGCAACATGGAAAGAGAGACATACATACAAGATATAAATAGAGTATTTAAAAGTTGTCTGAAAGGGGAAGACATTATCACCTCTGCTAGAACAGGGAACACTTAACCAACTACACGGCTTGGCTTTTTGATAACGTGAACCTCTCAGCCTGTGGCGTCTCAAAGGGGGCTTAATCACTCTCTTAGCCTTACTTTCTTCCACTGTACAATAGGGATACCATTACTTGTACTGTCTCTATCCCAGGCTTACTATGAGGATCAAAGGAGATTCTGGATATTAAGCTCTGCCTAAGCTGGGAAGGGGCTCCCTAAAAGTGAGTTGTTATTATTATTGCTACCTTATCATCAAAGGCCTTATGTTTCCAGTTTCTGGGAGAGCAGAGCCCAGTGTAGCATCAGGTATTAATAGGCTCACAGATATAGAGATGGAAGGGACCATACAGGCCCTAGAGTTCAATCTCCTCAGTTTGAGAGGGGTTTAAAAAATAAGTAATAATGATAAGAAATGTTTTAATTCAGATATTGCTAAGAACATCTTTTTTGTTAAGGAAACTGAATTTAGATACCTAAGCGGCTTAGGGAAGCCCTTATCTCTGGCCCTTGGCTGGCCTAGTTATCATGGAAAGGAGCCACCTGGGCCCCTGAGTTGAAACTACCAGTTTGTTAATCATGATGAAACCACTGAAATAATCAACAGGGTGTCAGAGATGGAACCAAGTAAAGTCAATCAAAGTCTGTGTGATGACCCCTAGACAACATCCGGGTGTTTATTTTGTCCAAATCATTTTTTTTTCTTTTAAAAAATTGAACTTTCCTTTTGTTGGCTCTATTTTCCACTTAAATGGTTGAAGGAGAGAGGGAAAGAACAGCTAGGGGCAGTGGGGGGCGGGTAGAGAGGAGGGTCATCTCCTCAATATTCCATTTATACCCCAAACTAAGCAAAAAAGGACAAAGGCACAGTCTGAGTTAGAGGTCAGAGGGGAGGGGATCACCATTATAAAAAGCAGATAGTCCTCCTCCCCTGGTGGTGGAGACTGGGGGAGTAGGGCAGGTTGGTCTGCTTCAACCCAAGAGAAATTAGAGGAGCAAAAGCACTTTGGGAAGGCTAGCGCTAGTGGAGCAAAGTTGGGTGAGGTCAGGGGGTGGTTTAGAACCACTGGGGCAAGATTGGGCTAATTTAATCTTAATGTGTACCAGCAAAAAGACTCAGCTAAAGTCATTTCATCTCTATCTCTCTGTCTCTGTCTCTGTCTTCCTGTCTCTCTCTATCTCTGATTCTGTTCTCTGTCTTTCTCCGTCTGTATGTCTCTTTCTGTTTCTCTTTTTGTCTCTCTCTATCTTTTCTCTCTTTTTATGATTCTCTCTCTCTGTCTCTGTCTCTCAGTCCCTCTCTACCTCTCTCTGTCTCTCCTCTCTCCTCTTCCCTCCCTCCCTCTACCTCTCTGTCCCTCCTCTCTCTATGATTCTCTCTCTCTGTCTCTCTGCCTCTCTCTCTCTCTCTCTCTCTCTCTCTCTCTCTTTTTCTCTCTCCCTTCCCTAACCCAGACTCCTGTTTCTGCTTTCCTGTACTGAGATGGGGGGAGTCTTTCTTCGTCACACATCCTAGTCCCTCAAATTACGCAGGTAGAAAAGCCTTCTTGAAAACTGCCTTCAATCCTTCCTCGTCCCTGCCATATCCTCAGTTGGCTGAGTCCTCAATAGAGATGGTGAATGGATTGTCCACTTCAGGAAACTAAAGCAGTTCTTCATTTTTTGGCTGCC
>CM053626.1:52554227-52566590 GCA_028646595.1 Phalanger gymnotis | reverse complement strand
GGGGGGGGAGGGGAGGGCTAACAACCTAAACTATTCATTTCAATTCGGAGACTAAAGCCATCCAACCAAGGTGTTTCTTTCCAGTGAGGAGGGGAGAAGTAAAATGATGGCTATTTCTGAAATATGTCTGCTGCTTATATTACATAATTCTATTTTAACCTAACCTAGTGAAGTAGGGTCCTGATACAAGTATGCTTTATCTATTGATTTACAGAAATGGAAAGAAGGCGATAGAACAGAAGGGGAGGGAGAGAGGAATGAGTCTAATGATGTTAATGGATAATCACCAAGGAGTGCTGCCAAATCCTCAACTAACAAGAGACTCTGAAATACCAGCCATGAGAGGGAGGAGCCTCTCAAGGCTCTTGTAATATAATGGGGGCAAAAGGATGACCCCAAAACCTGTGCTAAAAAGTGATAAGGAGAAGTCCCCTCAAAGAACTATAAGATTTTTGGACTGAAGAGAAATCTGAAGATGGAAGTCCTCTATCAGCCGATGCCTGGTAATTTTTTTTACTGTTTTACAGAATACATACATGCATGCATACATATACACATTCGTACATATGTATGTACATATATGTATTCATACATTTATATATGTGTATATGTACATGCATACACATGCACACATATGCAAGCATTCGTGTACTTGCACATTTCTACATATGTACATGTGTGCATGTGTGTGTACATACATACATACATATCCTTATGGTTTACAAAGTAATCCTATGATTACTTTGTAATGTTCCTAAGTTACTTATAAGTAACCTTATAAGGTTACTTTTTCCTCAAAGTGGCCCTAAGAAGTAGGTGGCATCAATGTTGTCTCCGTTTATGGATAAGGAGAAGGGATTTTATCAGCTAGCAGATGTCAGAGTTTTCTGACTCCAAGACCAGTGGTCTTTACATTAATTTCCTCATTAACCTAAAAACCTTAGAAGAGAAGGAAAGCTGAGCCACACTGCTTGACAGCATCCCCTCTAGATTCTTTGTGTAGACGACAATTCCTACATCACCCTACCCTGAGAATCGGAAAGGTCAATCTTTCTTAATCCAAACACATCCTCTTGTCTCAGGGAACACTGGAAATGGCTTCAGGTCTGCAGCACAGGTGTCCTGACTCAGAGTACCAGTTTCTATTTTGTTGGTCATCCAATCTGAGTGGTGCCTGGTGATTTCCTAGAGAGACATACCAGTATAGTAGAAAGATGAGTGGATGGGTACCCTGGTTTCACCACTTTTTAGATTGTGAGCCACCAAAATTCATGAGATTTAGAAATAAAAAGAAACTCACCTCTGACATTTACTACCCGTGGACCTTGGATGAGTCACCAATTTCCCTGGACCTCAGTTTACTCATCTGTAAAATGAAAAGGTTAGACTAGAATGGTCTGTGAGGTTGCTTCTAGTTTCAGAGCTATTATTCTAGATTCTAGATTCCTTGATTTCATAGATAAAGACACTGAGGAGAGTAACACGGACATGGAGCTGAAAGGTAGCTTGCAGGCTATCTAGTCTAATGCTATCATTTTACATTTGAGGGAACTCAAGGGATGTGAAGTGACGTGCTCCCAGAGCCCACAGATAACCTGAATGTGAACACTTTCATGGGGCCTCCAAATTCAATGTCTAACTTCAACTCCTTTTTTAGCTATATCACACTAGTGTTTATGGTTTACCCAAGATCACAGAGGGAAGTAAGTGTCACAGGTAGTACTCAAGCCTAGATCTTTTGACTCCATTTATCTCACATCTACTTAAATTATTGTTCAGTTGCGTCCAATTCTGCATGACCCCATTTAGAGTTTTCTTGGCAAAGATACTGGAGTGGTTTGCCATTTCCTTCTCCAGCTCATTTTACATATGAGAAAACTGAGGCAGGCAGGGTTAAGTGACTTGCCCAGGGACACACAGCTAGTTAATGTGTGGGGTCTTCCTGACTCCAGGCCTGGTGCTTTATTCACTGTGTCACCTGGCTGCCCTGACTTCCTACACAGGATGGTTGAGAGAATTAAACATGATAGTGATTGGCAAGAGCTGAACCAATGTAAGCTATTAAGTATTTCAGTCTCTCAGGAGATCCTTGAAGGAGGGATTCTTCTAGCACTGGGTCCATCCCAGTTGTGCCATTTTTACTTCAGGGCTGCCTCCCTGATGTCTCTTAGGGCAGAACCCAAGAGGCCTAGCTTAGAAGGAGTCCGAGCACCTGCTTATACCTCCTTAGAAATTGAAGATTGCTTTCTAGAGGACACCTTCTCTTTCTCCTTGTAACGTGAGCCTCCTGCCAGTCATTCCTCAAGCCCTCCAAGCCATTCATCAACTTGACTGCTGTCAGCCTAAATTTGGGGCCCTTCCCACCCATGCTGATAATGGTGAGGCCTTGGAATTTGTTGTCACCTCCTGATGACAGATGAGTTCTCACCTTCAACCTCATAACTCTGCCAACAGAGGAATTTATATTTAGCTAGAGCCTACAGGGGAGACATATGTAGCTTGATGCAAATCCCCAACCACCACCCCCAGACCCAGAGGAGAACATTCAGAGAGCTCATGGGATGGAGACTGGAGAGAAGGTCTTCAGTTTTAGACTGAAGCCTTGCCAAGAGTTTTCTAAGCCATAAGGCTCCTGGAATCCCAGTTGGTCTACATAATTGGCATGGGCCCCACCCCTGTTTCCTGTTACCCCTCCTCACCATCCTCATCTCCCCCACATCCCCCCCCTCCGTCTCATTCAGGGAGATCCCCAGCATAGGCCTGTATCCAACATACTTAGGGCCCCATAAAAAGGGAACCCAGGGAACATAAAAAGGAGAAGCAGAGCTTATTAAAGTCTCTTTAGGCTGGCTGCTTGGATTCTTTTAAGTCCCCAGCTTGATTTCTTTTGAGGCCCTGGGTACGTGCTGATTTGCATGGCTGGTTTAGCGGGTGGGAAAAGGAGGTAAATAAGAGAAAGCCTTGCCCTGGCTGAATAAAAAAGCCTTTGTGAATTAGGGAGCTGCGGTGAAGGCTACTGCCTGTGTCAGGCAATCTACAGAGAAAGTTTGATTTTTCTGAGGGAAAACAAGGAAATACAGGAAACCTCCCCCCCCCACTCCCCACCTCCACCCCCCACACACCACATAACTTTGTTCAAGAGCTGCTAAATTATGCTTTGTTACTACATCAGCTTCCAGAGTCCTGTGACTTGGGTAACGCTTTGGTTAAAATAAAATTTGAACCCCAGAGTGCTAAGAAAAATGTGTAAGCTCATCTCAAGTGGCTCATTTCCCTATCCACTGCTGAAAAATGAGCTCAGCTCACATCCAATGAGGGGCCTGGGCCTGATGAGTTCTTTCAATTTCATCTCACAAGCCAGAGTCTCAGCCTGGCCTGAACTGTTCTATTCTGTCTCAAAGGACCCAAGGGGAATCCAGGGCACAAAGAATATTTCCAGGATAGAGTCAACTCCAGGAAAAAATAGTAGTGATGGTGGAGAAAAGGGGGAATGGTGGAAAAAGCAAACACCCAAGTAGATTAATCCAAAACTTTTTGATAATGCAACTGCTTTAAGGGAGTCTGTGCACTAGGTGTGTGGTAAATATATTACATTCCTGCTTTGAACAAGGTCCCATACTAGGTACTTGAGAAACAAGTAGTCCCTGTTCTGGAGAAGGTTAAAGTTTTCACCAATTCACAAGTTTTCCTTTGCACCTTCCTTTCATTGCTGTCTTCTTAATGATAACATTTTTAACATATTTTCCAGGTAGATGATTTGTCCAAAGAAAAAGCATTGCTTGGCTCACAAAAATCTGCATGACCCTTATTCGCTTTTCCCAATAACTCCCCTTTTCCTGCCATCCCCATTCTTTTATGTCCCCTTCCTTTGTCTCTTCCCTTCCCCATGCCACTCATTCCACTCCCATCTGAGGCCCTTGACCAGAAAGGAATCAGGGTTTTTTTAGGGAGACCTGAGATAACGTAAACTTTTTACACATTTCCAGGGTGCACTATAGGGAATAGCAGTAACTTTGAAGAGCTAGACACTCCACTTAAGGGTGTAGTAATCCAAGAATTTGTAGTAGTTTGGTCACTGAATAGTGGCCATTTCAGCCAGGCATACATTAAAAAGAAAAGGGGTTTACAAAATTGAGAATCATGGTCTCCCAAGGAGATGAGGTCCTCCAGGTCCAGCTGATATTTATTTAAATAAATCTTATGACCAGTTGAAATATGCTAGATGGTTATAACTTCTTTACTGTTATTGGATTGTTTTTAGGTCCTATGTCCTGATAATTTACACAGTTATTTAAACCATTTCTCAAAGTGTTCTCTCTTCCTTTCTATCTACCTTTGGAAACTGTGGCTGTGCCCCTGAATATTTGGCATCTTTCTTTGAGAGGCAACATGGTCTAGTGGAAATAGCAGGAGGGTATTGAATACAGAGAGAATAGTGTGAAAAAAAAGAGAAGCAGGAAAAACAGTTGTGTTTAGAGAATGGCTGGTTAGTCCAGTAGGATGGATTAAAGGTAAAAAGAGAATGTAGGCAGATAAAATAGTTGGGAAATATTGGAGGGAGGGGAGAATTAGGTATGAACTTCAGTGGTAGTAATTGAAGGAAAAGTCAGGGAGCAGAGTCAAGAGATATTGGGACAAAAGAACTGATAAGCCTTGACAACTGGACATAAAGAGTGGCTAAGAAAAAGGAGTGTTTTTGAGCTTGGATCCCTGGAAAAAATGCTGATGCCGTCAACTGATACAGAGCAATTAGGTGGCGAAGCCAGTGGAGGGGGGAATATAATGAGATCAGTTCTGGATTATGTTGAGTTTCAGTTGCCAATGAGACACAGAGGAGATGATCAATAGACTGCTATGAAGGTGAGACTAGAGTTCAGAGTCTGGGGTTAAGAAAGATTCAGTCGTGGTCATAGGGTGTTATAACAATAATTTTAAGGATCCTAAAGGGCAAGAATTGTATCTGGCAGTTTTTGGTTGGGAGTAACTTATAAAGACTGTTTAAGGAGAAGATGATGACAGACAGAAGTGTCTTCTCCTTGTTCTCTTTCCTTCTTCCTACTCTATAAGCCATATCTGGGACTTAAGTCTATAATTTGAAGGTGAATGTTTAAGACATAAGAGGATTTTTGTTTTCTAGTAGTGTTTACCATGATAGCTGAGTTTCCCGTCTCAGGAAAATAAATGTCATTGTCTTTGCTTCTGAATCTCATGGCCCACATGATGCTTTAGCGGGAAGAGAGTCAATTTTACCTTCAATGACTTCACCCAGGCTCATTGAATCCAGTTCTGAGAATCCTCATTTAGAGACAGCAGTGTATCTGCCTAGAGTGTCGGATTTAGAGCCGAAAAGACCTAAGATCAAATCCTGCCTCGGAAACTTCCTAGCCTTATGACCTTGGCAAGTCATTTACCTCTTTAAGCCTCAGTTTCCTTATCTGTAAAATGCGGAAGTTGAACCAGATGCCATCTAAGGTTTTTTTCCTAAGATACTAATGAGAAGTCTTGATTTGTTTCATTTGACCCCAAAGGGCAGAACCTGGAACGATGAATTTCAGGTAGGAAGAGGCCAATTTAGGCTAATATCTGGCAGGGGGAAAATGTGAATGAGAGCTGCCTCAAAATGCAATGGCCTGTTTTCAGAAACAGTGAGTTCCCCTTCCTTGGAGGTTTTCAGACTGCACCTGGTCATCCAGGTATGTTGTAGTATGATTCCTTTCCCAGATAGCCATCCAGGTCCCATCCAGCTCTTAGATTCTGTGCTTCTAAGCAAATGCTGGTTAAGTACAATCTGCTGCATCTCAATTCTCAATTGTCAAGACTTTGTTTCGGTATTCTGTAGTCCTTCCAAAGTGTTCCACAAAAGGCAGGCTCAGAGGGGTCCATCTATGAAGGATAATGATCAGATGGTATTGACCTTTCCTGAGGTCATAACAAGAGGAAGAACTGCCTTAGTGGCATCAGGCAAGATGGAAGTTAGGCAGATAGGAAAACATTCCTGTGATAATGATTGTTTGATACTGGAATTCATCACCAAGGGAAGCTGAGGAATTTCTCTCTCCAGAGACCTTTTTATTTTTTTTAATAGAGCAGTCATGCTCTGGTCCAGGTTGATTTTGACATAGTCTGGCTTTGAGGCAGGAGCATGAACTAGATGACCTCTGGGCCTCCCCTTTAATCCCAGGTTTCTACGAACGTGTAAGAAACTTTTTGTTGGAAACCGATTCAAATTGTGAATATGAGCCCTTGCCACATAATGGCACATAAAGAGCAGAGGGAGGAAGAGGATATGAGATTTGAAATTCATCTGTCCATGGTGATTTTACTGGCTGACTTAAGGTTCAGTGTTTTAAAGTTTGTTTCCCAGTGGAAGATTTATAAGCTAATGACAGAGGAAATCCTCAGACAACCTTTACTGAGAACTTCCAAACTCTCGCTAACTCTCTCCAACTATTGACAATCCTTTACAGCTGTCAAGGAAAGTGGACCAACAATTTTGCAATGTGAAAAATATCCTAGAAGGATTACACAAGGGCCAGGCTTAACCTTGCACTAATCTATAAAGTGAGGGTAACATGCCACTGAATCTTGGAACTGGAGGACACCTGAGAGAACAAATATATGGCAGTGATCAGACAACATCAACCTGGTGTGATGGAGAGAACGCTGGACTATGAATCAAGAAGGCCTGAGGTCTTGTAGCAAAGGTTGGATAACCTGTTGTTGTATATGCCTTGGAGGATGTTCTCATCCACATATGAATTGTACCCATGACCTCTGAGATTCCCTCCAGTCCTGACATTCTGTGTTTCTCTAATCCAGTTCCACTCTCATTAAATAACTGAGATCTCAGGAAAGGCACTTCACCTATGACTCAGTTTCATCATTTGTAAACCAGGAATAGCAATAATTTCATTCCCTATGTCACGAGATGTTTAGGCCTAATCAGTAATCAAAAAAAAAACACTTATTGAGCACCTGTTTTATGTGTCAGGCACTGTGCTAAGCACTGGAGGTACAAATACAAAAAATTAAACAATTTTTGCTTTTATGGAGTTAATATTCTATAGTTCGGGGGTATGCTCGATATAAAATGTTATCTTTCCCTCCTTGGACATTATTTAACATTCTAGATATCTTTCCTCCACTTATCTTCTGTTTTGAATTAGTCTTATTTATCTATGTGCCCTATTACATCACCCTAATAGATTGCAATCCCTTGGAAGAAAAAAAAAAGGACGTTTTTAAACACAAAGCACAATAAATATTTGTTGAACTGACTACAGATCATATGCAAAAGCTAATTATCAGTACTGCTATTATTATTCTCAGGCCCTCCTGAGAAATGAAGGCATGTTCAGTCAGCTCTTTAAAGAGACACTTCAGCTTGATATACAGAACCAGCATAACTAGGGAAACTTAGAATTTCTTAGAGTAGGTCATGATTGAGGAGGGATTCACAGAAGCATATTTAGAATGACAGAGTTATCAGGGACTTTGGAGGTCATTTAGGTTAATACTTCTGTTTTACAGATGGGGAAACTGAGGCAGAAGAAATCAGGTGGAAAGAGCACATTTGGAGTCAAGAGACATGGGTTTAAGCCTCTGCCATTGTTTAGTTGATCTTGAGCAAACCACCTCCCTTTCCAAAGTCTCATTTCTCAACTGTACAAGGAAGGGGTATATTGATTATCTTTTCCAATTTTTTTTTCAATTATCAGGTACTAACTTTGTTTCCTCCAACTTCTCCCCATCCACTGGGGGAGAAAAAAGAAAGAAGACAAAGAAAACTGGAACTCTTGTATTTCAATGGTCTCCTCTCTTTTCTGAGCAGTTTCCAAGGAAGAAACATCTACCACTTCACTCAGTCTCCTGCTATAGATTAGGGAACAGAAGGACTGAGAGGTCATTTCTGGCTGAAGGATTCTATGATATTAAGATATTGCAGTCCTCATCCAGTCTTCTCTGCCCATCCTTACCCCGATGTATGGAGCCTTTCCAAAACCGTTGTGGCAGACCAAATTCACAGCACATTAGCAGGGCCTGTAGATGAGCTTCTGCCCAGGAGAGTCCACATCAAAACACAGGACATCAGAGCAGGAAGGGGTCCTAAAGATCATCTGATCCAACACCCTCATTTTACCAAAGGGTAAACTGAAACCCAGAGATGGAAGGTGACTTGCCTATGTTGTCAATGAGCATCTTCAAGGTATTGTGAGGCCCAAATGGGATCATACATTGAAACCATCTGAATCATCAAAAAGTGTTATACCTGTATGAAGCATTATCATTATTGGGTTCATGATGGTATTACTTCCTTGGTCTATCACCAGTGAGCCTTATGCCTCTCCTCTTTATGAGTGCTTCTAGAACCATTTTCTCTCTACTTTTGTTCTGTAATGAAGGAGTCTATTTTTTACCTGAAAAAAATACCCAGAAACCAAGAGTGAATGTGTGATAATGTCTTTGCTGCACCAAGCAATATGATGAAGATGAAAAGTGTGGGGAAAAGTCAGCCAAATATCCAGATGTTTCCAGAAATCCAGCTGTGGGGCATCAAAGACCAAACTGCTTCCCTAAAATTGTTGATTTTCTCCGGGTGTGGGGGGTCATGAACACTGCTTCAGCGACAATCTCCCTTCCCAGGCAGCACCCCCTCCCACGTGGTTGAGAAGTGCTATAGAGATGTGCGATTCTATAGGCATATATTGGTCTGGGCGTTTAGGTGACTCAGCATGTGACAGTGTGTGTATAATTAATCAGTAATCACAACTCTCTCAAAAGCAGCCTGAGAAATACATCAGCATTTTGTGTTCTGACCACGTGTTTCAATCACAACTTTTTTTAAAGGCATACACATCTAGAAACAATACAATCAATAGCATGGGAATATGTGTTTCAATGTACTCGTATATGCACATTTTGTGTACAAAAAGTGGAGTATGCACTCATTTATACTCAGAGGGTATATAAATGATAGCTAATAAGAGACCTCCCGTGATTCACTGATCATCTTTAGTGGGGACAAACCAAAATAAGGACTATGAGTCCGTCTTCCACCTTGACTGGAGTCACTGTGATGAGAACCTAGAACCCAGGTGTGGTGAGAAACTAGAGGAAGAAACAGAGGGATTATCTTCAAGAAGCTTACAGCCTAACAGAGACGATGAAGCCTGATAACACTGGAAAAAAATATTAAAACAAAAGGAACACCTAAACAAGAATTTTCCAAGTTCGCAGCTGTACAAAATTCTTTCAGTGGACAAGGGTTAGGAGGTTTCTAGAATGATTCATATGGTTGAAGCTATATTTATGAGTTCATGATCTTTCTCCAGGAACCCAGAGCCATAACTAGGGTTGCATGACCAGCATTTTCTCCCAGGGAACCAATCCTATGGTTTCTGTTGCCCCTCATGGGGTGATAACTGTTACCTCTTAGCATTTCAAGCCAGTTGCCAGAGGAGGCGAAGTTCCTAGCTGCTGTTCTGCATAAGCATGCTCTTCCCTCCAACTTAATAACAATAATAATACCTATTATTTATATAGTGCTTTAAACTTTACACAGCACTTTATGCACATGACCTCATTTGATCCTCACAATATACCTGTGAGATGTGTTATTATCATATACATTTTACAGCTGAGGAAACTGTGGCTATGAATGGTTAAGTGGTTTGCTCAGGATTGCACAGGTAGTGAGTGTCTGAGACATGAATGGGTCTCAGGTCTTCTCGCCTTCTAAAAATCAATCCTATGAAACACTTAGCTCTCTTCCCAGATACCAGGGGCACTGCTGTTCATCTAGTCTTCTGTGTTCACTGCATTGAGTTTTTCTTAGATTCTTTCATTCTCTTCACCTCTAAATCCTATGGGCTACCAAAGTCTATCCATTCCACCTCTCAGCTCTCTTCCCATTCTTTTTACTCTGAGAGAAGCCCTCATTACCACCATCTGACCTAATACAATAGCCTCTCAATAGATCATTTTGCCACCAGCCGGTCTCTTCTCTTCCACCCCAATTTCATAGTACTGGTAAGAATATTCAGTTACATATCTATGTGCTTATGCCATTCCACTGCTCAAAAATCTTCAATAGCTCCCTATTGCTTACTGAATACACTCCAAGCTCCTTCACCTGTCATTGCATGCCTTCAACCTTTTCGGCCTCATATCACAACTCAAACACCGCCCTCTTCTCAAAGCCTTCTCTGATCTTTTCGGTCAGTAATGATCTCCTCCCCGACTGCCCACATATCACTATGTTTCTACCTCCATACTGCATTTACCATGTATCGTTTTCTATTGTGGCAATGTACCTTAACTGAACTGTAAGCTCCCTTAGAGCAATGAATTATCTATCTCTTATTGAACTCTGTGTCACCCTCAGGTTCCAGCATTCCACTTCCTATATTCAATGTTTGGGGTTTTGTTGTAGTGGGGTTTTTGAATGTGTAGTGTAATTGAACGTTGAAGAAGGTTTTCAGAGTTCAGATCAGTTTTCTAGGAGGAGAAATAGAATTCAGAATAGAGTAGTCCAAGAAAGGGGAAATGGTCAATGAGAAAATTTTGAGAAAGCAAGAAAACTTGACAGTAGGGTTTCATAAAGATTATCCTTTGGACCAGCAGCAGCCTTAGAGAACCTCATCATGGCTCCAAACCTTGGCTATTAAAGCCAGAAATCACTAAAATGGCTTTACCTATTTTCTCACTCCCTCCGCCCTCCGGGTCCTCTACTGCCCTACTTAACTCCAAATATCCAGGATTCTTGGGCCAACCCCCATGCTTTATGTCAGCATCAACCTCTCTAGACACTAAGACATCTGATTAACTCATTCACAACAAAGTATTGGGGATTCAATGCATCATGCCTCCTGGAGATGTTTATATTTTTAAAGAATACTGAGAAGGGAAAGGTAATTCTTTTTTTTTAAATTTGTTTAATTTATTTAATATTAGTTTTCAGCATCGATTTTCACAAGAGTTTGAATTACAAATTTTCTCTCCATTTCTACCCTCCCCCCCACTCCAAGATGGTGTGTATTCTGGTTGCCCTGCTCCCCAGTCAGCCCTCCCAGGAAAGGTAATTCTTAATCTAAAGGAATGAATAAATTTTTGATGGTGAAGATACAGACAATGGTTCCTGAGGAAGGGAACTATTTTGGTCACTTGGGACTTTCTAGCTCATCTCAAGCCTGGGTCTTAGATCTGGTTCTGTCACAATCTAGTGATGTGACCTCAGACAAGTCCTTTCATTTTTATAAATGTCAGTTTGTCCCCTATAAAACCAGACTCCTTCTAGGTCTATAATTATATGGTTCTATGATTCTCCACCTATGTATTATATTTACTGATGAAGATCATGAGATATCCCCCTGTGAATTCACAGAGCTAGTGCAGAAAAACCTATTTTCTTTCACTTGCCAGGACGCCAGACAAGCTTTCCTGAATTTCTGTCATTTGAATATTAGGTTTCGCACTTTCCCTTTCCTTGGCTTATAAAAAAGTCTATCAAATGGGGTATAAACAGTGCCTAGAGCTATATTTACCACTGTGAAACCCAATTTTGACTTGATCTAGGGCCATTCCTCCCCTCTACCCCAAGGATGTAACCAAGTCTTGACCACCAACAACCACATCTGAAGGATTGTGTTTATCTCTGGGCACTATTCTTGAAGAAGGACATTGACAAACTGGAGTGGGTCCAAAGAAGGACAACCAGGATGGTAATCATCTTATATGAGGATTATTGGAAGGAACTGAGAATATTTAGTCTGGAGAAGAGAACACTTAGGAAGAATATAATATCTGTTTTCAAGTATTTCAAGGGCTTCCCCATATGGAGGAGTAAAAAGACTTGTTCCTCTTCTTCCCAGAGGAGAGAATTAGGGGCAATGGTCTACAGGCAGATTTAGGCTGAGCATAAGTAAAAGTTGCCTCAAAATTAGAGACATTCAATAGGGAGACGGGCTGCCTCCAAAGGTAGTGGGTTCTTTCTTCCTAGAGGTTTTCAGGTACAGATTAGACACCACTGCTCAGTAATAATACCTGAGATAAAGAGACAGAAAGAGGCAAAAAGAGAGAGAGAGAAGGACAGACAGAAAGAGTCAGAGAAAGAGGAAGCTAGAGAAAGGGACAAAGGAAGACAAAGAGAAAGACAAAGAAAGGCAGAGAGAAAGATGAAGAAAGAGACAGAGAAAGAAATAGATAATGAGAGAGAGAAAGAGAGAGAGGAAGACTAAGAGAAAGACAAAGAAAGTAACAAAGAAACACAAACAATGAAAAGAGAGGAAGGAAGGAAGGAAGGAAGGAAGGAAGGAAGGAAGGAAGGAAGGAAGGAAGGAAGGAAGGAAGGAAGGAAGGAAGGAA
>CM053626.1:52528069-52546877 GCA_028646595.1 Phalanger gymnotis | reverse complement strand
ATCGGATTTGACCTGAGGAGGGAATAACATACACACTCAATTGGGTATCTTACCCCACAGGAAAGAAGGAGGAAGGATATAAAAAAGAGGGTATGATAGAAGGGAGGGCAGATAGGGGGAGGAGGTAATCAAAAGCAAACACTTTCAAAAAGGGACAGGGTCAAGGGAGAAAATTGAATAAAGGGTGATAGGTTAGCAAGGAGCAAAATATAGTTAGTATTCCCCACATGAGTGTTGTGGAAGGGTTTTGCATAATGATACACATGTGGCCTATGTTGAATTGCTTGCCTTCTTAGGGAGGGTGGGTGGAGAGGGAAGAAGGGAGATAATTTGGAACTCAAAGTTTTAAAAGCAGATGTTCAAAAAAAAGGTTTTACATGCAACTAGGAAATACAATATACAGGAATGGGGCATAGAAATCTATCTTGCCCTACAAGAAAGTAAGAGAAAACAGGATTGGGGGAAGTGGAGTGACAGAAGGGAGGGCTGACTGGGGAATGGGGCAATCAGAACATATGCCATCTTGGAGTGGTGGGGAGGGTAGAAATGGGGAGAAAAATTGTAATTCAAACTCCCGTGGAAATCAATGCTGAAAACTAAAAATATTAAATAAATAAATAATTTTTAAAAAAGAATCTCATAGGCCTGCTATGGTCTGCATTCTTCAGCCACTGTTGTCAGGTTGGACTCAGGTAGTGCATTTAGGTATGGGAAAGTTAAACATTATTACCCCATTGTGGTAGAGAAGGAAATTGCAAATCACTCTAGTATCTTTGCCAAGAAAACCAATAAGGGGTCATGAAGAGTTGGAAATGACTGAAACTACTCAACAAAAACCCTGTTGTAGAACTTCATCTGGGAAGTGAATGGTGGGCACCACTAGGATAATTTTGAGTATATTTGTTAGACAAAATCAGAATTCGTAATTAAAAATTTTTCTATCTTATTTGTGAAGATGACATCTTCCAGTAAATGTTCATGTTTACTAAAGAAAACTTGAATTTCACTAGCGGTGGTTAGAGACTTGTAAGAGACTTCCTCTCTTGAGATTTCACATCCACACTTATGCCTTTAGTACAACGCAGTGACTGATCCATATTGTCTTAGACACTTTGAATATTCTTATTCAAAACAGTGAAAACAAGATCAAAACACAAATTCAGTTTAGAATTTAAGGGAGAAAAACCTTCTGTATAGGGGACCGTAAAGCCTGGAAAGAGCATTAGAGAAGGAAATAGGAGAACTGAATTCTGCTTAATATTTTCCACTACTGAGCTCTGCGATATTGAACAAGTAAGTTTGCTTATACGTGACTATTTTTATCTTGTCTCATTCGTTACATTGAGTTCTTTGAGGGCATTGACTTTTTTAAATATATATCCTTAGCACTTAATACAATGCCTAACATAGTAGACACTTAATAAATGTTTTTTGATTGATTGACTGACAAAAAAAAAAAAAACTAAACCAAACCCATAGCCTTATTGGAAATGTAGGGTTGTCCCTTGGCTCTGCCTCTATCTCTACCTCATCAGTCTTTAAGAGGGATAGAACCTCAAAAGTGTGGCAATTTTGCTGTCATGTGGAGAGTTTATGGCTGCAGAGAGAATTATGAGGTTCAGAGTGATAAAGAATTTTTTCTCTGAGAAACTAAAGAGATTTCCTAAAAGAACTGAATTTAACTTTTTTCTTGCGGAGGTTTACTTAAGAAAATTATTGAGAAACATTAACTGCTACCTTGAGAAAGCTGAATGAGGGACTGTATTTCCAGAATTGAGGAGAAAGAAGGAAGGACAAAAGCAAGTATTTAAGTACGTACTATGTGCCAGGAAGTCTTGAGTGCTTTATAGATATCTCATTTAAGTCAGCAGTTGCAGTTAATGACTAGAGGTGACTCTGGCTGTGATTTTTTTAATGGAGATATGTGGTTGAAATATTTAAATATGTATTTATGATATGTAAGTATGTGTTCATATATGAATATACTTATATCATGTGTAAATATATAGAAATAGCTCATGGATGCCATAGATCTATATAAGCTAGGGTTTACCCCACTTCTACAGGGAAGTATAAAGTCAAGGCCTACTCCTGTATCATCTGCATACTAGGTGAGGGGTGGGGTGGCAAACAAGTACCAGGACCACTGCCATTCTGGGTTCTCTTTCTCCTAGTCCCTGAGATAGGTATTGGCTAGAATATTATCTAACTCTTCTCCACTTATGCTTATAGCCCAAAAGATGATAAGTTGAAAACAAAAGCCTGTTTCCTGTTCATAAGCTATAGGACAGTGCCTAACTTATTCTTGTGAGCAAAGCCCCTTCCCACCTAACTTTAGTCATACACAAAAAATCATCACAAGTATCACATAGTAAGTAAACCTATTTATCCAAGCAAACGAGCAAATAGACTTCAGAAAACCTGCAGAGATTAGAAAACACCAAAGAATGTATAAGCGTGAATGAGCTCTTAACTGAGAATGAGATAAGATCAAAGCTCAAACCAGGAGAGAGAGGAAAAAATATCTCACTTAAATGAGGCCGACTCTTAGGAGTCTCTAGAATTTCAATTCAGTACAAAGATGCAATGGTGCCAGTTTCCTACGCATTTCTGCCATTCCAAAGACCTTCTCTACTGTTTTCCTAGAATATCATCTGTTCATTCATTTCTCCCAAAAAGTGCCTGCAAGCAATTCAGTAAGTATCTTATCCAGCTATGTAGCATGATGCTCATCATTCTCTCCACCAGTCTGGAGTCAGGTCTCCTTGTGTATGTGCAGAAGCAAGGAAAATGTCTGAAAATTGAGTGAAAGACGGGTTTGATATTAGCTGTTACATAGTTAATAAATTGTATATCAAGTAAAGCAGATTATTTTAGCCCATGAGACTAGGGCATTTGATATTAAGAATGAAATGAACAAAGGCTTATAGGATAAAAGATTTGCCTTATTTATTAAAGAAAATAGGGTGAAAGTACCAAGCTAATTGAGATTTATTAGGAAACATTTTTATCTAATTTATTAGGAAACTTTATCTAATTTATTAGGTAGTTGGTAGGATAAAATTTATCTAATTTATTAGGAAACATCAGAACATACTCCATACTTACCTTAGAAATTAGTAAAGAAATAAATCAGTAGCAGTTCAAAGAGGAGACCGATCAGCCCAGATAAGCCCCTATATGTAGGAGGGTTTTGGAGAGGATAACTCCACATGTAGCCTAGACTACTAGTCACTAATGTCTTCTCCCCATCTCTATCCAGAAATTACTTTGCATTTAATATGTGCGTGTGTGTGTGCCTGTGCACATATTTTTTAACATATATATATATATAATATCCTTATATGATCTCTTCATCAGAAAGGTTCAAGATAAACATATAGATACACAAATGATACATACACGGATACAAACATAAGTGATAGGTAGATAGATGATAAACAGACAGATAGATAGATAGATGATAGATAGATAAGTAGACAGATAAATAGATTAGATAGACAGATGAGTAGATAAATAAACAGATTAGATACATACATACATACATACATATATAATCTTTCAGGTCCCTCTTGGCATCAATATTCTGAAATTCTAAAGCCTAGGGAGATATAGTAGAGAGGGGAGAATGGAGATGGGCAAAGTTAGGAACAAAATAAGGGAATGAGGAGAAGAACTGAAAGTATACCTAGAAAGTAAGTCCCTGCAATTTCATCAGAGACTATGAAGTAGTCCCCACAAAACTAATTTAGGCTAAGACTTGATCATCCTAGACCAGCATGGAAGTATACCCCTTGGCCTCAGAAATGTCAAGGGTGTGGTTTCTATGGTGAATTCTGTGCAGGAAGAGAAGGGAAAAAATGTGTAGAGGAAATGTCTAAATGAGAAACTGTCCTCCTGCCTGGTAAGCCCACCTGGCCCGATGTCCCCACTTCTTCTTAATGGGAGCAGTTTGGCCCTTTGAGTTTTGAGTAGAGCTGGTTAACATCTTGAAGCAGGCAGGAGGACAAGATCTGCTCTATAAACACTAAGTATTATGATTTGAACAGGGGTGTGAACCTGGGGTGGGTCTCATCAACCATCTGCTAGAAAGGGCTTGTCCTTAATGAGGCAGGAGGAAGTTGTGAATTTGGAATAGAAATATAGGAGCAGGGTGGGAAGGAAGTCATAGTGTCAGCTGGAAGAAGAGATAGATCTGACCTGGAAGCACTGGCTGAACGTTGTGTGAAAACCATGATCCTGAGAACCATGAATTCCAGCATTTCTTTCCACAATGACTCTCCCCACAAAGGGGGCTTACTGTCACACACACACACACACACACACACACACACACACACACACACACATTTGTGTGCTACACACCTAGAAGGGCTGGTATCTACCTGTCTGGGGAGGGAGGTACAGAAGGATTTATGAGATGGGCTTCTGGCAAGATTTTTTTTTCTAGCACAGACTTTTTTTAAAGGAATAAAGAAAAGAGAAGGAAAAAGTCTGAATAAAAGCAGAGTTTCCATTCAACTTGTCAGCTTCCCCCTAGAACCTGGTGTTACCTGCTTTCTTTGCTAGCCTTTTCCTACCCACTTCATCCCCTTCCTAACCCCAATGCTACCCATAGCCACAGGCTGGGGCAGGCAGAGGGGGAATAGTTCAATATGGTGCCAAAGAAAAGGAGGGAACTCATTGCTCTTTCCTTCTTTGGTGACTGAGGGAAACCTCAATGCTTGTTCTCTTGGCAGTGATTTTCATACGAATGAAAAGTTTCATCTACTGTGCAGACTATTCCCTTCTCACAACCACCCCAGCCTCCCAACTTCCCTTGTGGGCAGCCCTTTATTGGTATAGTGGAAAGATCGCTGGTAGTGAAATGAGAAAGCCTGGGTTTGAATCTTGGCTCTGCCAATCCCCACTCAGATGTCCTTAGGCAAATCATGGAACTTCTCTGGATCTCAAATTTCCTCATCTATAAAATGATCAGGTTGGACCAGACAATCTAGCTCTAAGTCAATGACCCCATGATTCTCACCTTCTCCACCTACCCAACCCACCCTGGTCCTAACAGTGTGGCCTCGAATTAATCACTTCCCCTGTTCTAGATTTCAGCTTTCTTTTCAGTAAAATGAGAGATCTAGATGACATGATCTCTAAGATGCATACCATCTCTGAGTCTAAGATTATTTTGATTGTAGTGAAAGACTTGTTGCCAAGTCTTTTCAGTCATGCCTGACTCTCTGTGACCCCAATTGGGGTTTTCTTGGCAGAGATACTGAGGTGGTTTGCCATTTTCTTCTCTAGCTCATTTTACAGCTGAGGAAACTGAAGCAAACAAGGTTAAATGACTTTCCCAGGGTCATATATCTAGTATCCGAGGCTCAGATTTGAACTCAGGAAGAAGAGTCTTCCTGACTCCGAGACCAGCACTCTGTTCACTACATCACCTAGCTGCCCACTTGAAACTATAGTAAACTTAATGTGTAACTTAACTCACATTCTAGGCTTACCTATGAAACTTATCATAGAATGTAAATTTCTTGGACACAAGGACTGTTTCAAGGTGGTTTTTTTTTCCTTTTCCTTTTCCTTTCCTTTTCCTTTTTCCTTTTTTTGTCTTTTTTCCTTTCCTTTTCTTTTCCTTTCCTTTCCAAGCAACTAGGAAACCCCTGACAATCAGTAAATTCTTAATAAATACTTGTTAAATGGAATTGAATTGGAAGTTCAGGCTGAGAGTAAAGTGGTAATAGCTACATAGAACTGGTATTGATTAATTCCACTTCCGTTTCCTAATGATGTACTTTACATATGAGGGAAGGAACAGGGAAGATGACGTGAAATTCCCAAGATAAACCTTTGAGCTTTGATGGGGTCTGTGGGACCATACAAGGGGTTAATAATTCTCATTAGTTTTCATCTTTCCTATCAGTCTAGAGGAAGGGAGAGTCAGTTCACAATTTTCTGTGGACTGGGTAGCATAGTGGACAAAATGCTAGACTTAAGAATTAGGAAGTCCTGAATTCAAATCGTACCTCAGACACTGTCTATATGTCCTCGGGAAAGCCATTTAAACCTCTCTGTGCCTCAGTTTCCACATCTGTAAAGAAGGGATTATAATAGTAGCTACCTCACCGGCTTATTATGAGGATCAAATGAAGTATCAGGTAAAGCATCTGGCAAGACTTAAAACCTATGTCAATTCTAGCTGTTAGAATCACATTGTCACATCACTCAAGGTTTTTATGCCCTCATCTTTTTCTCCTTCCCTCATCTTTGAGGCCATCCTGTAATTCATTCATTCAATAATATTTTTAAGTTCCTATTATGTACAATCCCCTGTGTTTAGCTATGTAGAAGATACAAGAATATATAAGACAAGGAGCTATTAAGGAAAGAATCAGGGATCCTATGACTGCAGGAAGTTTTTTGCCAATCAATCTTAATTCTAGAGCCTTCCCTCCAGTAATTATTTCCTATTTATCTTGTATGTAGCTTGTTTGTACACTTTTGTTTACTTGTGGTCTTGTATGTAGCTTGTTTGTACACTTTTGTTTACTTGTGGTCTTCCCATTAGATTGTAATCTCCTTGAGAGCAGGGACCAACTTCTGCCTCTTCTTGTATCCCTAGCACTTAGCACAGAGCCTGACACAGAGTAGGAGTTTAATGAATGCTTGTTGATTGACTTCTGACTACCAAAATCCTCCAACCTCTTGAAAAAGACATATGAGTAAATGCATAGGAATCAAGGGGTATTGTTAAGGATAAAGCCGGTGCCGACATTGTAGCATAGCATCACCACAGCCCTAGCTCTTTGGTAGAAACTTTAAGTTCTGCCTTAAGGCTTGTAGCAGCTTGCTACATGACTCTCCCCAAGGAAGCATATAACATAAGGGAACAGGGACACTTGGGGAAATCCACACAGATAACCAGACCCCCAAGAGACGTACTGCTCTACCGTGCAGACCTCTTACCTACTTCTCTAAATCTGTCTTCTGAAAACATAACATTATATTATAATAGTCAGTTTAGACCAGAAACATGAACTGCCCCTAGCTACCAGGGGCCTCATAAGGACAGAAAAGTTAATAATTCTCATCGAAGTTATTAGCAACAGCTGCTGCCTCCCTGCTCAAGAGATCAATTTCCCTGCCTTTCCAATTGAACAGACAAAGGGGGAAAAGGAAAGTGAAAAGCTTAACTTTGGACATATTTATTAATTGGTTCATGGTCCACTCATCAAGTCAACAAGC
The DNA here is from genome assembly GCA_028646595.1 of Phalanger gymnotis. Lineage (NCBI taxonomy): Eukaryota > Metazoa > Chordata > Mammalia > Diprotodontia > Phalangeridae > Phalanger > Phalanger gymnotis. Next base: position 52,539,635 of record CM053626.1, on the reverse strand, counting down.
ATTAATGAGGCATTTACTTATATGCCAGGTACTATGCAATTCCTGGGAATACACGTACAATCAGAAAGAAAGACAATCCCTGCCTTCAAGAAGGCTACATTCTAATGAGGGAAAACACATATAAAAGGAAGCTATAAAGGAGGAGGATATGGAGTAGAATGTATGGGAGGAAAAAAGGGAGAGGTATGGTGAAGAAAGTGCCAAGAGTCAGGAATGGAGGGAGCCCAGAAAGGAATGAAGACAATGAGTGGTCTGGGTGCGTTCTTTAAAATGTAGGTTATAGGGGAGAGCCAGAAGAAGGGGCTATAGGGACAGAGCATACTTCCAGGGTGAGAAGGCTGCCATGACATGGTAGAGAAAGTCTAGAGAGTCAGAGATAGGGCCTAGAAAGGAATAAACTCAATTCCAAAAATGTATCTTGCACGCTTCTCTGTAAAAGGGATTGAAGGGGGTCATCATTCAAAGTCATGGAACCTTCAGCAAAGGTAAAAGTAAGTCTTGGGGGAGAGAGGGTGGGGGAAGAGAAAAGTCAACTGGTTGACTTAGTTTTTAGTTATGTGAAGAGAGGAGGGCTTCTGTTTTACCAAGGACTATTTTGTAAAAGTTGGTACTAATACTGAATCACAACGTCTAGACATCATCACTGGTCTTTCCAGGCTCTGTCATCCTCTGAGGGGCCGCTATCTGTTCCAAACACTATTCTCACAGTTTCTTCCTTTTGTCCCCAGATCCCACCAGTGCTTAGTTAGCAGAAACAATTCTAAGACCACCTGGTAATTAGCTGAAATCACCAAAAGAAGGCTTGAATATCCTAAATGAATTTCAGATATCAGTTTTCTATTCACCTCCATCAATGTCTACTTTGACATTTGGCAAAATGTCACCAGAATGTACTTCAGCTTGGATTTGAATTTCTTCTGCATCTTAAGCCTTTAGTTTAAATTCAGGCCCTGAAATTTGGATTCCTGCTAAAACCATCTTGGGTGGGGGAAGCCTGAGTCCACTCGCAGATCACTGTCCAATACAAGGACTCCATCATGAGTTCATGTGACCTAGATTCTTGTCCTAGATTCACAAACCATTTCACCTGTCTGGGTCTCCATTTCTTCATTTGAAAATGAGGTGATTGGACTAGCTAAAGGCTTAAGTCCCCTTCGTTTCTGAGAGTCTATCTTTCCCAACATTTTTATGCAAATTTAGCTAATTGGAATAGCAATGGAATAATGTTTATTGGGAACAGCAGATCGACAAGCATCCTGGGGCAAAATGGGGGTCATGACTCCTTCTGCTCCTACTGAAGCTGCTTGAGGTCTCCCAAAGCAAGGATCCTTGACTGTTCACCCCAGAGGGATGGGAGTCTTTCCCAAGCCAAACCCTTATAGCGCTAGAGCTCCACTTCTCAATTTTTCATCCATGAATGTTTAAGAAATGAAGATATTTTCAATCCTGGCAAAAATAGCTAATAACAACTGCATCACCAAGCTGGAATGAGAGATAGATTTAGAACCACAGAAGCTGGGATCAAATCCTGGCTATGACTATCTTTGTAACCCACGGCAAGCAATTCAATTAACTTCTCTGGGACTCAGTTTCTTCCTCCATCAAATAAGAACACTCCTTTCATTTTACAAAGGAAGAAAGTGGAGCCCAGAGAAGGTTAAGTATTTTGCTTAAAATCGCAGAGAAAGTCAGCAGCAGAGACAAGACTTGGAGCTAAATCTCCTGACTCCATAAATACACGATATGCATATATTTTATGTAGACACACACACATATACATATATACACACATATACTCATATAATATAGATACTATGTACAGTATACATAGTGTACATATTGTGTACATATATTATGTATGTATATATAATATATTCATTATATATAGTGTGTATATATAATGTATATATCTGTAAGTTGTGAATATATATTGTGTACATGGTCATAGATACCTATATTTAGGTATCTATCTACATATACATATATAGGTATATGAACACATTATATATATATATATATACATACATATATAAGCATTTATAAACCTCTACATATATAGGTATATACAAAGATATAGATATGTATACCTGTTTAGCTATACCTATGTTATGCCTACATAGGTATAACATACAAATACAAACATATATATGTAAATGTGTATGTGTGTCTGTATATGTATATGTACATACACACATATATACACTAAATCTATTATATATACTGAATATACATATATATGTATATATACGCATACAGATATACATTTACACACATATACATACATATATACATGCATACATATCCATATCCATATGCATGCATGTATATATGCATATACACATACACATACACATATACATACACATATCATAAAAGGGTAGGGGGGTCAGCCAGGTGACGCAGTGGATAGAGTGCCAAACCCGAAGTCAGGAAGACTCATCTTCCTGAGTTCAAATCTAGCCTCAGACACTTCCTAGCTGTGTGACCCTGGGCAAGTCACTTAACCCTTTTTGCCTCAGTTTCCTCATATGTAAAATGAGCTGGAGAAGGAAATGGGGAATCACTCCAGTATCTCTACCAATAAAACCCTAAATCGGGTCATGAAGAGTCAGGCATGACTATAAAAACATGACTGATCAACAACATCGAATCAATAAGTAATAAACTACAGCTCAATGTATCAATTAAATACATATATATATATATAACATATATAAACATATAGATATATATGAAGGTATATAATAGTCCACAATATATAGGTATATATGGACACAATTTTTTTATTATATGTTTATAATAGTAATTTTTGTTGTTCAGTCATTTCAATTATGTCCAACTCTTTCTGACCTCACTTGGGGTTTTCTTGGCAAAGATGCTGAAGTGGTTTGCCATTTCCTTCTCCAGCTTATTTTACAGATGAGGAAACTGAGGCAAACAAGCTTAAATGACTTGCCCAAGGCTCACACAGCTAGCAAATATCTTGAGGCTATATTTGAACAGCGGGCCTGGCATTCTATCCATTGTGCCACTTAGCTGCCCCTTTAAAGACCTAACTAATAATATGAATTTAGACCTAGCAGTACATTAGATACCATCTAATCCAATGGTTCCCATTTAGTGGTTCACTTACTCCTTGTGGTTTGAGACAATGGTCCAAAATGTTGAGACTAAAAATTAATGAATTGTGCCTTAAATAACAAATAATTACAGAATATTGTACGTAGTATATATTACATTATTCTGAGGGTTCACAACACATTTTTGTTGCTGTTGTTGAGGAGAAGGAAGAAAGAAAGAAGGAAGGAAGGAAGGAAGGAAGGAAGGAAGGAAGGAAGGAAGGAAGGAAGGAAAGAAAGAAAGAAAGAAAGAAAGAAAGAAAGAAAGAAAGAAAGAAAGAAAGAAAGAAAGAAAGGGAGGAAGGGAGGAAAGAAGGAAGGAAGGAAGGAAGGAAGGAAGGAAGGAAGGAAGGAAGGAAGGAAGGAAGGAAGGAAGGAAGGAAGGAGAAAGAAAAAAAACAAAGAAACAAAGAAATAAAGAAACAAAAAAACAAAGACAGAAGAGGAAACCACTGATTCTTTTCCAGCCTCCTAATTTTACAATTCAGAAAACAGATCCAGAAAGACAGTGACTTGCCCAGGCTCTCCAGGGACCTAGTCCAGAGCTCTTTCCAAAATCCTGTGCTAATGTTGAGAGGGGATTTGAAAGTAAAGTCTCACAATAACAGTGGGAAGGGGTTGTATTTGCTGATCACCTCCTGTTACTGTTTCTAGATGCAACCTTCCTATTCCTAACACATCCCTTTCTCTACCTAGTCCCTCCTTGTAAAATTCTTCAGGAAGTCTTCCTGGGTTATAGAATCATACTATTTTAGAGCTATGAGGAACTAGAAAAAAGAGTTAATTACCTGTATCCTTTCCTATCCTAGCAAATAGAAATTCAAACTTTCTGTTTTTTCTAAAGCCAAATCACGAATTTCCAAAAGCAGCCATGTTGCAGAATAACTTAGAAGGTAGCAGTTATTGTCCAGAAGCAAATGCTTAATAATGTGAGGCAAAGCCTTGTTTATACTTCTATTAGAAAAGTTCTTCATCTTTTAGGTCTAAGATCGTGTGTCTGTCAGTTGAGAATGTCAGTACCAAGAAGCATTGACTAAACCTAGGTATCTGCAATGAAATGCAAAAGGGCTTGTCAACATTCAGTTTTCATGGCATTTCCATGGGGGCATTAACACGTTCAATCAAAGCAGAGCAGTTGGATTAAAAAGTAACAAATCATTATGTTGGTCAACCACCTGCATGAGCCAAAGGAAAGGATTATCATTCTTGTTTAATCTTTAGCAATTGTATATATGTTGCTTTTCAGTTATATCTGACTCTTTGTGACCCCATTTGGGATTTTCTTGGCAAAGATATTGGAGTGGTTTGCCCTTTTCTTCTCCAGTTCATTTGATAAGGGAAATTGGCTTGCCCATGGTCACACCTCTAGTATCTAAGGCCAGATTTGAACTCAGGAAGATGAGTCTTCCTGACTCCAGGGTCAGCAAGGAGGCCAAGAAGAAGGAAGGAAGGAAGGAAGGAAGGAAGGAAGGAAGGAAGGAAGGAAGGAAGGAAGGAAGGAAGAAACTGAGCCACTTAGCTGAACCTATGGTACATATAAAATGTTTCTTTCTATCTATTCCTTTGCCTTGTTGGAGTTGCCCAGTATTATTTGCCCATATCAGTATTGTACCTATAATGCAAACACTTAGAGGGCAAGGCAGATGTTGGGCACCAATAGCAGACCTCTTTGTCTTGGTTAGGGATGGCTTAACCCCAAGATGGAGGATCTACATTCTCCAAAATATCTACCCACCCCAAAACACCATTCCCAATGGTCCTTTGTCAGAGCCCAAAGTTCCTGTCATCACTGTAACTCCTCAAGACCTACATTTCCATGTGAATATAGTACAGTGGCCTGAGGGCTAGGCTGGGAATCAGAGCACCTGCTCTCAGATCCCAACAATCCAAACAATCTTGGGTAAAGGCTTTGAGTCTCAGTCTCTTTCTCTGTAAAATGGAATTGGACCAGATACTCTCTAAGCAACCTTCCAGTTATAGCCATCTGGTACTTTATTAAATAAGTTGCCTAGGGAAAAATGAACTAGGCAGCTATGTGGCACAGTGGATAGAGTGTGGTTCTGGAGTGAGGAAGAACTGAGTTCAAATCTAGTCTAATTCACTTAATAGCTATGTGTTCCTAGGCAAGTCACTTTACCCTCTCTAAAACTCAGTTTCCTTATCTCTAATATGGAGATAATAATAAGCAGAATTGTTGTGAGGATCAAACAATACATATGCAAAGCATTTTGCAAACTTTAAAGTGCTATATAAATGCTAGCTATTATCACTGTTGTTCATTTCCTTACTAATTAGTAGCAGAGCCAGGGTGGGAAATCAGTTTTCCTTACTCCGAATCCAGAGCTATTTTCACTATATCCCATATCCTGGGTAAGAGATTTTGGATCTTGAGTTAGCATTTTGATGGTGGAGTACCCAGGCCATACCCAGAGGTCAAAGTAAATAGTGGGATGTCCTGGCATGAGGTCGCTGAATGCCTGGATGAGGTCAGCCAAACAGGGACTGGACGATACTGAATGACGGAGGACAGGGAACAAGAAGATAAACTTAACCACCGCCATGATTTTGTCCCAGGCATTACCCTGGTCACATTTGAAAAGGTCGTTAATAAGAAAGGCCAATCTCACCCCACATTCCTACACTTGGCTCTATGCAGCTCGTTTTTCAGCAGATTAGAATCAATCCTAGCCCAAGTAGGAGGGGGAGAAGAGAGAGCTTGGTGAGATGGAACAGTGGGAGAAGATTGTCAGAGAAAGCTCTGTGAATGCAAAAAAAAAAAGAAAGAAAAAGAAAAGAAAAAGGAGGGGGTGGATGAAGAGCCAAGAAGGGGTCAGTTTATTTGAAGTCTGAGATATTATAAGGAAGGTAGGGCCTAGCTGGGGGTTCAGCCAAGGGGTTTCTTTCTCCCTTTGAAAATGAGAAGATTTGAATAGGATCTGTAGGCATAAGCTGATAAAAATCCTTTGAAGTGGCCCGGGATCTGTTTATAGCTTCAGAATAATTTAACCCTGGTCAGGGAGAGAGACTGTGTAAGGCATTGAATCAGTATCTACTCCGAATGAATTTCTCCTGGCCAGACATGGAAAAGATTCAGAGGAGAAAGAGATTGGCCCCTTTATCTTCGCCTGCTGGCCCTAGGGAAGGCTGGCTTAGGTCTTTTATTTTTGAGAGATGATCAAGCAGGCGATTTTCTTCTCCAAGAGGAAACAGTGAATAGATGGGGGTTGGGAGAGTGGGGAGGGAGGTTGGTTAAGGGGAAGTAACTATTGGGAGACCTTGTACAAAAATCCAGCATCACTTTGCCTCTCCTCTAGATCAGTGGTTCTCAAAGAGTGTTCTCTGGCACACTAGTATTAATTGAGTTTTGCTAGGGGCACCATGAATTTCTGGATGTTGACTTTTGTTTATGTAGCAGAAGTTGGGTTGGAGTATACCCCACAGAACATGTGAGACTGGTTCTACAGAGACCATCCCATGTGTATATGGAGGTCCCCTGGCAACTCCCAAAGATCGATGGCTTAAGGCTGAAGAGATTAGTACTTTGAGAGGATAAAAACCCTGAGTGGTGCCTTTGTGCTCTTCCCCATTTCCCATCCCCAAAAGAGGGGCAAGGTGATGGAACACTGGCTCAGTTCAAAAGGAGAAACAGAATCTCTCTCTCTCTCTCTCTCTCTCTCTCTCTCTCTCTCTCTCTCTCTCTCTCTCTCTCAACTAGTAACTCTCCATGAAGGACAGGGAAAGGCCTCCCTCCATCCAGTAGCATGGCAGCTGTAAGCACATAGCTATAACATGTGTCTTGGCCTAGGCAAGCCTGAGACTGGATCTCAAAGGCTTAGCTTCTCTTCTACTTTGTGCTTATTTCTAGAGCGCAGGTGACAGAAACATGATCTCGAGAGGGATATTTCCTGCCTCGGAGGCAACCTTATGAGTTCAGAGATTAAGAGCTTCTGGGTCCTTGCTTAGCATTGACTAACAACTGACTAACTACTTTTTTAGGAGAAGCCCCAAGCCACTGCTCCAAGAAAGCGATCCCAACTCTTGTCCCGGTTCGCCAAAAAAAAAAAAAAATGAACCAGAAAGGATAAGTGTAGACAGTACAGAGCCGAGACAAAGGTAAACTTTCGATTGAACACAATCTCACAAAACTTTCATGCTAGAAGATCTTAAATATCGACCCCCTCACGAAAGTATAACAGTAGTTACAAGTTACTACTGTCAGTTATTTATCTTTGCCAACCCGTATTTGTGAGTCTCTTGCCTTAAGCATTCCTTTTATGTGAATGCAACAAATAATTGCCCTATATTTGCCATACATTGTAAATTGATTACCTTTCTACTCTCACTTTTTGTGGGAGATCCTAGCCAGGAGCTTTAAATTTTCCCTATGCTGGGGGCTTAAAGAGCCAAAGAGGCCAAGAGAGAGATTGATTCCCTTCCCACTTCAGGCCAGGAATGAACTCAGTCTATGTGCGTGGTTCTAGATCTTAGAAAGGGCCCATCCTTTAGGACGGAGAGAGCAGTATACTATCCTCCACACCCAGCCCTGGGCCCAGCAACAATATTTTTACCCATATAAAGGAAAATTGACAAATAATTTTGTATAATATAAATTTTACTTGTCCGGCACACATAACATAGTAAGGTTTTTTGAATTTTCAAAATAGACATGACTTGCCTGTTACACATGAGAACTTCAAAATACATAAGACCTTGAACTTGAAAAGAACTCAACAAAAATAATCACTCTTGTTGAAGGAAAGCAGTGCATGTTCCGTCTCTTCTAATGCTGCCAACTTCAATGATCAACGTGCTCCGAGTGTGTATAGCACAAAACGTTGTGCCATAAACAAAACAGTTTGAGAACCACTGGCTTTGATGAATCTCCGTTTCGCTTGATGCTTCCACAACTGAGGGGCAAACGGGGAGAGCCCTTCAATACAGATATCCTTCCAAGACACCGTGCTTCCTCCCCTTCTATCCTCGACTGGTTACCAGAATCTGATTTATGGAGAAGAGGAATCAAGCTTTCTTTCAAATTCTTGAGCTCTTTATACCCCTCCCTACCCCTACAAAGTCCTTTAAAGCCTCAGCTTATGTCTAGGGTCTTACCCTAGAAGGAAGGAGTAGAAAAATACTCTGTGTATAGGAAAGTTAGTTATTGCATGCAAAAGAAATGCTTAACACAAAGGTCCTACAATTCTAATCTAAGTCCCTCATTTTACAGAGGGGAAGACTGAGTCCCAGAAAAGCTGAGTGATGTGATCCGGGTCATGCAGCTAATACCCTTCTGTCCTCCTCCCAGCCAATGCCTTTTACTTTCTGGGCATAAGGGCAGGTGCTAATTGGCCAGGCTCTGACTATGAAATAAATTGCTATTGTCATTATATTTTATTCTCTGAAGGAGACAACCCCAGGTTAGCATTTCAAAGAAGAATGAGTCACTGGGGAGGTTTAAAAGTACCTGCTAATTATTTCTTTAAAAAAAAACTTTAACTCTGGGAGAAAGGAATAAGTAGCATCAGCTGCCCATTAAGATGAAAGAGCCTGTTACCTGGCCTGCTCAGGAAACCCAGGGACAACAACAGTGCCCCTTGTATTTCTCCCCAGAATGCCCTCCACAGACATTATCTCACCAGCGCAGAATCCCAGGGAGAGGATCGGTAAGGGTTGGTATTAAGAGCCTTTTCTTTTTCTCTTGTTCTGATGTGACAAGGCCAAGTCAAGGCATTATGGAAGGAACCAGCTCAGGGAAAGGATTTTTCAAAGTACGAGAAATATAGATGGCTTAATACTCCATGAAGCCATTTAGAACCCACAGAATACTAATTCAGGAAGCTACCTTAGAGATCATGGAGTACAGGGGTCTACATGTTTTGGGGTTTTTTTTGATAACACACCTCATTAGTAAAAATTTTTGATCACACACTCCCAATAAGCACTTATTTACTTATCAATTGCACATATGTGTGTAACTACACTAATCACTATATAAATAAACCTTACATAAAGGGAAGGAGGGGGACATTAGTCAGTGAGGACACATTTCTTAGAGCAAGCACAATACACTCTTCCTAGTATAAACCCACATGGAACCTGTTCCAGAAGTGACTTGATACAGGGTGCCCCTTCTTTGATTCAGAACTTGAGAAAATACCCTATTTCCTATTGTTAAAGAAAACTTTCAAATTGGCTGCTGAGCCGACACTGGGTGTATACACAAAAGGCTCAGGCCAATAGAAACATTCTCTCTCCCTGACAGTTTTTGAGTGAGGAAGAAATGTTGTGAACCATGGGGTAGGGGAACTCCTTCCCCAACCAATTTTCATGTGCCCACAAATGCATGGTACCACTATTTCTTTTTGTCTCTGCTGTGTTTATTACTTTCATAATCTTAGAGGAATGAACATCAGAGACAGATACAACAGGCACCTTGTGAGTTTTGAAAATTCTGAAGATCCACCTAGCACCTGGAATCCATGAGAGCCTGCCAGTAGTGGTAGCAGCCAGAGCTAGAGGGAGAAAGCTGCTTGACCTAGTCTCTTAGTAGATTGACCTGGAAGCCTTAACACCGTGTCTTGTTGGAGAAGGAGCAACTTGTCCATTGGCTATGCCATACCCACAAATGAACTTAATGAGGACCAAATACTTTGTACTCATCAGATGAATAATATTTGATCTCAGAGTCAATAGGGAACCACTGGATTTTATTAAATATGGGGATTACATGGTCAAATGTAAAGAGCTTTAGGAAAATCATTTTAGTGGCTGTGTGAAGTATAGGTGGTAGAGGGAGAAGTCAAATAAAAAGACCATTTCCATAGTCCAGATAAGAAGAGATTAGGGCCTGAATTAGGGTGGTAGCGATATGTCTAGAGAAGGGGACAGCTAGGGCATATGTAGAAATAGTAAGGACAATATTTGACATCTGATTGGATATGCAGCATAAAGAACAGTGAGGAGTTGAAGATGACACCAAGGTTGTCAAACCAAGTGACAATAAATATAGTGATGTCCTTAATAGAAATATGGAAGTTTGGAAGAGGAATTTCAGTGGATTTCAAGCCCAATAGAAGTCAGAAACACGACGAACCACAAGAAAAGCTGATAAAATCTTAGAGCGCATCGAGAACTATAGATTCCAAGAATAAGGGAGTGTTGGTTTTATTTTACTTTGCACTTATCAGGCCTCATCTAAAGCATTAGGTATAATCCTGGGTGCCATAAGTTGAAGAATGTCCAGAGGAGGGCAACCAAGAGGATGAGTCCTTGAGGCTAGTTTGAAGGAGCTGAAGATGTTGGAGAAGACCAAGGGTGGAGACAGAAGGAGGAATATGAAGGGCTGCCCTGTGGAATAGAAATCAAACTTTTAAAAATTGCCTTTTAATAAGAGCTGTTTGAAAATGGAAGGAGATTCTTCAAGAAGTTGTATGTTTTCCTTCTTTGGAGGTCTTCAAACAGAGCCTAGATGGCCACTTGTCAGAGATATTATAGAGGGCATTCTTTCTGATATGGGCTGGACTAGTTGGCCACTGAGGTTCTCACTCTCAAATTCTGTGCTTCTGTGAACTTACTTGGTGTCAGATCTTGCTAAGCCAGCAAAGTCAGTAGAGGTTGGTTTTGAACTTGCCTCCCCAACCCAGCCTCTAGTCTCTCATCTTGTCTGATCTTTCTTGTCAGAGAGAGGAGTAACTGATTAAACTTTCATTCTTACTAAGGTGTTAGAGACTGCTTGGGACTTAATGTGTTACCCATTCAGAGGCAGTTTATATTTTAAACAAGCTACAAGAGAAATATCTGAGTGATGGTGAGCAAGTCACCCAGCCTCACTGGGCCCCATTTTTACCTCTGTGAAGTGAGCAGGTTAGACAATATGACCCTTACAGGCTCTTCCCAGCTCTAACATTCTATGATTCCTTAGTCCTATTTGCTTGTGCCCAGGGCAATCACAGACGCCCATTTTAACACAGTTGTCTACCACCAGTGACAGGCAGTAAATTAAAGGGCAAATGAAACAAATGGGGACTTTCAACTGAGTTTCCAACAGGAAGGAGCTGTCAGTTTGCCTAGGCTGATGATGAAAAGAATTCCTGGGAGCTGAGGCCACTCTGGGAACAGCAGCCATGAGCAAACCCCCACCACTTCCCCTGACACGCATACCTCTCCCATGGTCTTTGAGCAATGGGCAAGGGGAAGCTGATTAGAGAACAGTCCCTTCATCCAGTCATAGCTCCTGGGAGGCCAGAAGGGATGGGATAAGGCAAAGAGGAGGATGGTGCTTCCAGCCCACCTGACCCTGTGGGGCAGGGGGAGATTTACCACCATGGTATTAACCTTCCAGGCTAAATCTAGTAGAAAAAGAACTGGATTTGGAGTCAGAGAAACTAGGGATGAATCTGTGTCACTGAGTGACCTTTGGTAAGTCCCTGAAACTTGAAACCCTGAAACCT
>CM053626.1:52511865-52527969 GCA_028646595.1 Phalanger gymnotis | reverse complement strand
CTCTCTCTCTCTCTCTCTCTCTCTCTCTCTCTCTCTCTCTCTCTCTCTCTCTCTCTCTCTCTCTCTCTCTCTCCCTCCCTCCCTCCCTCCCTGCCTTCCTCCCTCTCCCTCCCTTTTCCTTATCCATCTCTGTCTACGTTTCTGTCTCTCTTTGTGTCTCTGTCTCTATAGATACATCTGTCTCTCCCTCTCATTTCAATTCTCTCTCTCTGTCTCTCTATCTCTCTTGTCTTTATCTCTCTGTCTCTCCCTCTCCCTCTCCCCCCCTCCTCCCTCCCTTCCTCACATCCCTCTCTTCACTACCACAATCACTATACAAATCACTCGACCTTCTCCTGTCTCCAAACTCAGTTGGAAACCAGGAGTAGAAAGCCTCAAACCACGTGTGGCGTCTGAGCCCTCTTTCCCATGGATAAATAAAATAAATTTGGGCTGAAAAGGGGAATGGACAAGAAGAAAGAGAGCACGTCAGGAAGGAAGAGCTGGAGGGGACAGGAACAGAACAGGGCAGAATGTAGAGAAATCTATTGGCCAATCAGAGGTGGTCTTTGTCCTCAGCTGTAGTACCCCTCTTGTTACTCCATTGAAGGCTCTAGGCTTGGACCACAGCCCACCCCTGCTACTACCCAAGTTCTGAACATAGGCAGGAAGTGATTGCTCATGCACTAAAGCAGTCAATGGCCAGAGTCCTGACCTGTGGACAAATTGAGGCACTGCCTCTATTTGTCTCATCGTGTGAATTTGAAGAAATCATTCTGCTCTCCTGAGCCTCAGTTTCTCCTCCTGTCCACATAGGGATAGTGCTCAGATAAAACAAGACATAGAAACATAAATGTGATAATACTAACTAGCCATTATATATTGCTTTAAGGTCTGCAAAGATCTTTACTTATCTTAACGCATTTAGTCCTCACAACAACCTATAAGGTAGGTGCTATTATCTCCATTTTATAGATGAGGAAACTGAGACTGAGAGGTTAAAGTGATTTCCTCAGGGTCATACAGCTCATAAGTATCTAAGGAAGGATTTGAATGCAAGTCTTCCTGCATCCTGCATCCAGCATTCTACACACTGTAACCCAGCTGTCCATTTAGAGCTGGAAGGGACCTTTGCAGTCAACCCTCTCATTTTACAGATGAGAAAACTGAGTCTGAGAGAGGTGAAGTGGTTTGTCCAGATGAAAAGATACCTTGAGTTTTTGGCACTACAAAAATCCAGAGATTGATAGACAATGATGATTTGGGCAATTATTTCATTACACCAGGGGCAGGTGCCTAAGAATCTTAATTTTGCGGGGTTTTTTCCTACCTGTGCAGAGGGAAATGGGGAGAGAGAGAGCTTGGGCAGGAATGTGAGACGTGGCACCAGGCAGAGACTGTGAGCTAGACAATTCCGGTACATTTTGGACTAGAAGCAGAGGGCTCATGCTGCCCTGCTGGAGGGCACTAAGCCTCTTACAAAATGCATCCGAGCAAACAACAGCCTGTGTTTATTTAAATCTTGAGTATCTTGGGTTTAGACAAAGGTTGTGAGCTGGAGATCCAGTTACCACCTTCTCCTCCTCAAGACCTGACCCCAGAATGCAAACAGGGTTTGAAATAGAGCAGACATGTCACAGTCAAGCAGAAACAAAAGCTCCTTCCCCAGTTCTCAGCCTATTGTCTCTACCCTCTGTGACCTGAAGACTTAGGAGAAGAGGGTTGGCAGATAGAGGAATAAAGGCTGAGCTAGGACTGAGATGCCTGGCTGGGATGAATGAGGATGCTTCCACATAAGGAGCCAATGAATGAGCTCACCTAACAAGTTCCTACAAATCGTCTTACATTTCCATAATACTTTACATTTTAATAATAGCCAACATTTAAATAGCCCTTTTAGATTTACTAAGCGTTCTGCATACAAAATTTCATTTGAGCCAGACAACACTTAATGAAGTAGATAATGAAAGCATTATTTATCCCTACTTTACAAAAAGAGGAAACCTGAAGTTCAGAGTAACTTACACCCTTGGATGAGATGATGTCAAAAGTAGGATTTGAGACATGGTTTTCTTAATTCCAAATCTAGCAACATATTCAGTAGGTTGCATGCCTTTTAAAGTTTATAAAACACTTTGGATATCACATCTTTCCTTCTCAATGAGTGGCAGGAGGGAAAGAGAGAATTCAGAACTCAATTTTCTTAATGAATGTTAAAGGGGCAGCTGGGCGGTACAGTGGATAGCACACTGACCCTGGAAGCAGGGAGACCTCAGTTCAAATCCAACCTTGACACTAACTTTTGCCCCAAATCACACAGTTAGTAGAGAGCCTGCAATTCCAACTCAGGTGTCTTGAGAAGTAAATCCATCTTTTGCTGTATCAAAGAATTATGAATCTTCTTTTAAAACATTTTTTTTATTCTGAACTTAAGTAAAACAAGCATTTCCATAACAAAATAGAATAGAAAAAAGGAGATTGCACATGAAACTGCAAATCTGTTTGTACAACTTGCTTTTCCTTTTAAATATATAATAAAGTTATTATGTAATTTTTCCCTCCTCCACTCCTGCTTTAGAGATGGCTACCATAGACACAAATATGTTACGTTTTATATAAATGCATGCTATACGTATTCTATTTATCGGTTCTTTCTTGGGTTCTTTCTCCAGATGCAAATATCACCTTCCTTCATAGGTTCTTTGTAGTTAATTCGGGTATTTATAATAGTCAAAATGACTTGGACACTCAAAGTTGTTCTTAAAACAATCTTGCTGTTACTGTATACAACATTCTCTTGGGTCTGCTAATTTCACTCTTCACTATTTCATTCAAGTCTTTCCGTTTTTTTTTTCTAAAAGCATCGTCGGTCTTGTAGCATAGTAGTATTCCAACATGATCATACACCACAACTTGTTCAGCCATTCCCCAGTTAATGGGCATCCCTTCAATTTCCAGTTCTTTATCACCACAAACAGAACTGCTATAAATATTTTAGAACATACAGCTTCCTTCCTTTTGACCCTAGTCATCTTTGGAAACAGACCTAGTAATGGTATTGTTGGGTAAAAGGGTATAGGCAGCTTAATAACTCTTTGGGCATAATTCCAGATTGCTCTCCAAAATGATTGGACTGGTTCACAGTTCCACCAACAGCGAATTAGTGTCCCAATTTTTCCACATCTCCTCCAACATTTGTTGTTTTTTCCCATCATTTTAGCCAATCTGATAGGTGTAAAATGACATCTCGAGGTTGTTTTAATTTGTATTTCTCTAATAAATAGTGATTTAGAGCATTTTTTCCTATGACTGTTGAAGTGTTTTGATTTCCTCATCAGGAAACTACTTGTTCATATCCTTTGACCATTTATCAATTGGGGAATGACTCATTCTTATAGATTTGACAAAGTTCTTTATATATTTGAGATGTGAAACCTTTATCTGAGAAACTGTCTATAAAAATTTTTCCCCGATTTTCTGTTTCCCTTCTGATCTTGGCTATGTTGGTTTTATTTGTACAAAACCTTTTTATTTAATGTATTTGAAACTATCCATTTTGTACCTCACAATACTCTCTTATTTATTCACAAATTGTTCACCTGTCCATAAGTCTGATAAGAAGTACATTCCATGTTCTTCAAATTTTCTTGTAATATCTCTCTTTATATCTAGGTCATGCATCAATTTTGATCTTATCTTGGTAAATGGTATAAGATATTGGTCTATGCCCAATTTCTGCCAGACTTATTTCCAGCTTTCACAACAATTTTTACCAAACAATGAGTTCTTATCCCAAAAACTTAAGTCTTTTCATTTGTCAAACACAGGGTTACCATAGTCATTGGTTGCTGTAGATTATATGCCTACTGTGTGTTCCACTGATCTACCTTTCTATTTCTTAGCCAATACCAGATAGTTTTGATGATTACTGCCTTATAATATAGTTAAAGATCTGGTACTGCTGAACCTCCTTCCTTTACATTTTTTTAGTTCTTTTCATATTCTTGACGTTTTATTCTTCCAGTTGAATTGTTATTATGTTTTCTAACTTAGTAAAATAATTTTTGTAATTTAATTGGGATGGCATTGAATATATAGATTAATTTAGGTAAAATTGTCATTTTTATTATGTTGGCCCTGTCTACCCATGAACAATTAATATTTCTCTATTTAAATCTTATTTTATTTGTACAAAATTTTTTATAATTCTTTCCTATAGATCCTGTGTTTGTTTTGGCAGGTATAGGTATATTTCTGGATATTTTATACTGTCTAGAGCAGGAGTAGGGAACCTGTGGCCTCAAGGCCACATGTGGCCTTCTAGGTCCTTGGGTGCTGTCTTTTAACTGAGTCCAAGTTTCATAGAACAAATCCTTTTATTAAGGAGATTTATTCTGTGAAGTTTGGATTCAGTCAAAGGGCCACACCTGACAACCTAGAGATCTACTTGTGGCCTCAAGGCCACAGGTTCCCCAATCCTGATCTAGAGTTATTTTAATGGGATATTTCTTAATATCTCTTCTTGCTGGGTTTTACTGGCAATAAACATGAATGCTAATGATTTGCATGGCTTTACTTTATATCCTGCTACCTTGCTAAAACCATAGATTGCAACTAACTTTTCAGTTGCATCTTTAGGATTTTCCAACTATATCATCATATCATCTGCAAAAAGAGATAGTTTTATTACCTCATTGCCTATTCTGATTCCTTCTATTTCTTTTTCTTCTCTTATTGCCATTGCTAGGATTTCCAATAATGAATAATAATGGTAACAGTGGGCATCCTTGTTTTATACTTAATCTTACCAGGAAGGCTTCTAGTTTATCTCCATTATAAATAATACTTACTGAGGGTTTTAGGTAAATGCTTCTTATCAATTTAAAGAAAAATCCATTTATACCTATACTTTCAAGTATTCTTAATAGAAATGAATGTTTTACTTTATCAAAGTTTTTCTGCATCTATTGATACAATCATATAGTTTTTGTTACATTTATTAATGATATAATCAATTACATTGTTTTCCTTATGTTAAACCAGTCACCTCTGGACCATCTGCAGAGCCCAGACCTACTCATAAAAGCTTTTGTTCATCATGGTCACATGTGCAGAAGAAGCATTTTTATTCCCCATGGGTACTACCAACTTATCAAGCTTTTATTAAGTGCCAATGTAATACATCTGCAGAGGATCATCTAACCCTACAGACACAAGATTCTCATCACCCAAGATAAGTGATGACCCATCTGCAAAGGAAATTAGGGAAGAGTAGGGAGGGGAAAGGAACAAGCTTCTATATACTGCCTACTGTGTGCCAGGTTCTTTTTACTAATATTATTTCATTTGATTTTCACAACAACCCTGTGAGGTAGGAGGTATTATTATCCTTATTTTACAGATGAGGAAACTGAGGTTAAGTGTCTTGCCCAACTCACATATGAGGCTGAATTTAAACTCATCTTCCTGACTCCATCATACCCACTGCACCACCAAGTGCCCCTGGGCAAATAGATAACTGAATGATATCTTTGGGCCAAGTAAACTACAAGTCATGAGAAACTACAATGCATAGAAGTGAAGGCTCACCTTTTACTCATACTGGCTGGAAATCGTTTAGCCTCTCAATTCTCTAGACAATGTTCCAAGTCTGAAAGTTTCACCACAGGAGCCGATCAGCGTCAATGGGGAATAAGTGCAGAATCAGCAGCAAACCAACTCACCCATGGCCCTTAAACTGACGAAATCACAAATCATAGTTGAAAAGAAAAAGGAGAAGGCTAGATCCATTATGGAGTTAGTAAGAAGGAAGAAAGAATACATAAGAGTTTCATGTTGGATAGGATGTAGAAGACAGAAGGCAAAGCTTCTTTTCTGGAAGTTCAGGGAGCTTTCTAAGAAGAGATGAGTGGCAGAGTACTGCTGGAATGATAAGACGGGGAAATGTTGGGAGGGTCAGGTTGAGGGGGCAGGAAGAACCCTACAGTTTTTCAGGTTTTCAGACATTTAATCTTGAAGATGGGATCGAATATGAGTTTTCTCTCTGACTCTGTGTCCTGTCCCTCCCTGTCTCTGTCTCTCTCTTTCTCTCTCTCTCTGTCTCTGTCTCTCTTAATCTCTCTCACAATGCACAACACACTACATATATAGTATGTGTATATATTCATGTATATGAGTGTGTATGTGTATGTGTAGACATAGATAACGTGATATGACAATTCACATAGGCTGTACCTATGCATCCAAAATTTCACAGAGAATTTGGGAGAGTGACCAGATACCTTGGAGAGGTAATGTAGAAACAGTCTTGGATTTGTAGTAAGAAGATCTGGGCTCTGCCATTTAAGTACCTGTATGACTTTTGGCATGTAACTTAATTGCTAGGAGCACCAGGTTCTTCTTCTGTTAAATGAAGGTGTGGGACTAGATGACGTCTAAGAGTTCTTTTGGTTATAAACCATCAGAGTATAAATTCCTTGAGCATAGGGATTGTTTTGTTTTTGACTTCACAATCCCTCAGTGTTTAACAGCAACTTAACTGGCACACAGCAACCATTTAATAGATGCTTACTAAATTGAATCAAAATGAATCGATAATGCTATTGAAGTTATTTGGGCTAAGACCATCCCTTTGTATATTTCAAGTGAAATTGATTCCCTTCCTACTTCCCAGTGCTGAACAGAAGTCAGTTCTCCCTATGACTTTGCCTTAGTAGACACAGCCATAAAGGTTCATTCTCACACTCCAAAAGGGTGGGGAGAAAAGACTATTTTTCCCAGGGCCTGTTAACTGCACCCTCCTCTGTATGTGACTCAGACATGAGATAGGGTCTAGCTGAGGCTTTTAATTACAGGGACACAGTCAGCCTACCTAATCAAAGCAGAGAGCAGCCACTCTCCTCCCAGAATGCTAAAGGAAAAGGGAGTCACAGATAGACTAGAGATTGGAGATGTAGCGTATGCTGCTCTAGCAGACAACCTCTGGGGCTCAGCACATGTCTTCCTTCTTCCTCCTCCTCCTCCACTGGGAACTGGGAAGAGCAATAAACCTTCTTTTTTTGAATGGAGGTTTTATAGTCAGCTGGAAAGACAATCCTGGGTCGTTCAACTTGGCAAATCATTCTGAGGAGACAGATTTCTTTCATGTGGCCACATCCAGAGTTTAGAATATGTTTGGGGGAGGAGGAGGTTGAGGAATAATAGTTCTAGAGGTGGAAGGAACCTCAGAGGCCATCTCATCCAACCCCCTCATTTTACAAATAAGGAAACCGAGTTCGGGGAATGTAAATGATTTACCCAAAGTCACATGGTCAGAGGTAACATTTGAACACCTGGCTTTTGACTTCAGAGCCACTATTCTTTCCTCTGTGTTATGCCTCCACCCTACAGTGAGCCTGGGTTCATTTCTGCAGCTGGGTAAGGGCTTTACCAAAGTTATTGGTTGCTGAGCAAAATGTTGACCAAACTCCTTCTGGCCATCCATGGAACATATCTGCCACCCCTCTCCACCAAATGAGGGAAAGAAGCAGCAGCCGTGTGCCATCCTGGACAAAACCATAGATCTGGAAGTGGAGATGGTGATTCTGGGTTGCCATTATGCTTGTCTGACCAGCTGCATGGCATCTGTCTCTTCCTGTCTCATCAGTTACAAAGACTATGTCCTTCCATCTCTTCAACTGCATTGCCATTCTGCCTGCCCCGGCAAAAGAATATACCATCTCCTAGATCTGGGCGTCATAAAAGGAACTAGACCATAGCCCTTGGCACATGAGATGAAATGTCATAGACAGCACACAGGCAAAGGTCATTTCCTCTCTGTGCCTCGGTGTCCCCTTTGGGTATTAGGCAGAAACATCCCCATCCCTCTTTCTCTCTCCTCAGGCTGCAGCAAGGATGAATGAGGTCATGTCTGTGGAGCACAAGTGGGGACTACTCATCAGCCCTGTTCTCTGTCCCTGCAGGAACCATCCTGCCTTGCATGAGGAGAGATGAGATCATCATGAAAGACTTCCTGGGCTTCTCACTTGCCACAGACCAGGAGAAATACAAACAGCAAAGCTGGAACTTGAGTCAACCTTATATGTCTAGGGAGGCATAAATGAATATATGAATGAACAAATGAATGAATAAGCACTAATTAACCACTTACTGTGTACTGGGCATAAAAACACAAAAACAAAAAGTTCTTGTCTTCAAGGAGCTTACATTCTAATAGGAGAAGACAGTACCTATGGTGTAATGCTGACCAAGGAGGGGGTGATTTGAACTGGAAAGTCACAAAGATGATAATTAAAGGCACCAGAACAATAACCCATTGGCATATCATTTCTAGGAACAGTAGTGATGATTTGATTACTATTCTTAGACCTAGATGTTTTATTTTTAGACTTAGAGGTAGAAATGGGGACAAGGAATGGAAGGGCTGAGGACTGGAGAAGACATGTAGTCCTCAGGCCCCCTGGAATAAAGAAGGCCAGAGAGTACCCTGGAATGATTGGGTAGATAAATCAGTTTATTAACACCCAGTATAAATAAGGGCAATCTGGCATGATGACTGGCATGAGCCGCTTAGTTTTACTCTGCTCTACTACTAACCAATTGTGAAAAGTGTTGAATTTAAGAGGAAACAAGGTATAGTAGAAAGTGAAATCGATTTTGGAGTCAGAGGACCTGGGTTCAAATTCTACTCTTGTCATTAGTTGTTTGACCTTTGACAAGACTCAACTCTTCTAGGTCTGATTTTGCTCATCAGCAAAAAGAGGAGCTCAATCAGATGGCCTTTAAGATTCTTCCTGGCTCTAAATCTCTGATCTCTTGACCGGAACTAAGCACCTATTTCAGGGTGTGAACGTTCTTTTAAACTTAATACACAATCACCTACCCAATTGGCCCCAAATAATCCAGTATGATTTAATTCAAAGCAATAAGCCATTATCTAAATGCCTGGTAGATTCAGGTTTCTCCACTAGGCCTGAAAGACAAAGATGGAAA
Organism: Phalanger gymnotis; assembly: GCA_028646595.1. Lineage (NCBI taxonomy): Eukaryota > Metazoa > Chordata > Mammalia > Diprotodontia > Phalangeridae > Phalanger > Phalanger gymnotis. The sequence goes on along the minus strand of CM053626.1, from coordinate 52,518,999 downwards.
ACACATCTCTGCTATAAAGGAGCTTTACATCCTACTGGGAGCCTGACTCACCGACCTATGGATGATTCACTTTGGACTTAGAAACCAGAGGCTTAGGTCAGTCCAACAAAAAAATTCTGGCAGCCCACTAGGGATTCGATTCAACAAACATTTATTAGGTGCTGGACCAATGTAAGGGATACAAAGACACAAAATATGGTCCCTGCCCTGAAGGAAAATCACTAATCAACATGATGAAATATGCTAAATGCCAAATACGTAAGTCAGACAATGAGATGGGCTAAATGAACCCAACCTATGAAAACTAACAATTGTAGTCTCCTAAGTGGTATCCAGGGCAGCTAGATGTGGCAGTGGAGTCAGGAAGATAGGAGTTCAAATCAAATACTAGCTATGTGACTCTGGGCAAGTCACTTAACCCTGTTTGCCTCAGTTTCCTCATCTGTAAAATGAGCTAGAGAAGGAAATGGCAAGCCACTGCAGTATCTTTGTCAAGAAAACTCCAAATGGGATCACAGAGAGTCAGACACGACTGAAATAATACAACAACAAGAAGAAGAAGTGATATCCTGGTTCTCTTTAGTAATGGTCATAGCATCAGCCAGGTCTGGAGTCTAGGTGCCACTCAAGCCCATCCACAGTAACAGAGGCTTCAGGTAGCATGGAGTATGACCACGAACCCTGACCACAGTCGGATATCTCAAAAACATCATAAAAGTCAGGGAAGAGATTTTGGAGTCATCAGGTTCACTGCACTCCGGAAACCAAGGGCCAAAGACGGAGAGTGACTTGCCCAAGATCTGTTAGTGAGAAAACCAGAACCAGAATTCAGCTCTTTTAACTCCCAGTCTAGTGTTCTTTCCCACACCAGAAACCGCCTCTCTGTGTCCTTGGTCACCAGGGGGACAGGGATAAAGAGAGGGTGGATAGATCAACGCATCTGCTGTTTGCAACAAGTTAGGACCAGAGTCAAGTTGAAACAAAGATCTCATTTCATTCAGTCAATGATCTTCAAAGATTTGAAGGTCATCATTAATTCCCTTTCAGGTTCTTCCCCAGGCTGAACAATACTGTTGGTTCCATAATGACAGGGACTATGTTTTATACTTTCATATATTCCCTACAATGCCTAGCACAGTAAATTGCATTCCATGTCTGGTGATGCTGTTTCCCCAGCATCCTCTGCTGTGCCACACAGCTGGAGGATGGGTCTCAGGGGGTCTCACTAAATTATTCTGCTTGCCCTACTTGTGGTCTCCTCACCTCAGCTCACCAAGCAGCAGGTCCTTTGCGAATATCTGCTGAATAAGTGGACAAATAAGTGAATTTCATCATATATATGCCCTTGAAGATAATGAACCTTTTTCTTAAATTTATAAATTTTTGTTTATATTTTTGTTTTTACATTACCAAAATTCCCCTTACTTCCTCCTACCCCTTCCAGAGACCCATACCATAAGTCATTTCATCTTTATGTGCTTCAGGTTTTGGGTTGTTTTTTATGAAATAGGGGTAATAATAACACCCATCTCCCAGGATTTTTGTGAGAATCAAATAAGATAATGAAGATAAAGTACTTAGCACAGTGCCTGGCACATAGTACTTAAGAAATATTTATTTCCTTCCTTCCATAGAACAAATAAAATTTTTTAAGAAAGAAAAATAGGAAGAAAAGAAAAAAATTAGCAAAATAGATCAATACATTGAACAAGTCCAAAACTCCATGCAATATTCCATACCCGTAAACCTTCAGCCTCTGCAAAAGGGTGGAGTGGAGACATTTTCCCATATGTACTCTTTGGAGCCTGTTTGTTTCTTATGATTTCACAATATTCTGTTTTGATTGCTTTATGATGGTTATAATTTACTTAGTTTACATTGTTGCAATCATTGTTTATTTCATTTTCTTGGTTCTGCTTACTTTGCTCTATATCAGTTCACGTAAGTTTTTTATGCTTGTCTATAATCTTCACAGTCATCATTTCTTATAGCACAATAACAATCCATTTATGGACCACAATTCGTTTAGCTATTCCCCAACTAATGGACGCAAGAAGATGTTCCTAATGATTGCTACCTATAGGTGGGTAATAATAGCAGCTCAATATTTATATGGTTCTATGTGGTTTATATGTTTTATATTGCTTTATATGCATTATCGCACTGTATATCTTGAGAGGATCTAGGGTCAAATTTCATCTCTCGTCTTTACCACCCATGTGACCTTGGGCAAGTCACTTAACCTCCATGGGCCTGTTTCCTAATCTGGAAAATGGCAGGATTAGATTAAGCGACACCTTCCAGCTCAAGATCTGTGACCCTAACAACAATCCCATGAGGGTTCACAGATGCCCCTCAGTTGCACAAGTGGCCTAGAATAGGCTGATGACCAGAACAAGAATCATAGAGAGAAACTCTGGCTGAAAGAATTTCAAACATTTGTTCATCTCTCACCAGGCTATACTACTTATGGATTTCTCAGACTGATTTCTCTATCATGTCCCAGGAAACTCATTACTGGAATAACCAACCTCATCATCCTGGAAGATCTCATCAGCCTTAAAGCTCTAACTCATCACCAGCCTCTGCATCTCTAATTGGAGGGTGGGGGGAAGGGCATAAACTGGAAACCTCCACTTAAGGAGAGACCACGGCTCAGAAATCTCATCTCTCAAATGGTTGGAATTTGGAATTTCTCTGATTGATATAATATTCCACCCACCTCCTCTACCCCTCTGGAGACTACCTTGAGTACCTAGGGCACTTTGAATATCTTCCCTGGCCTCCTACACTCACTTTTCAGCTTCCTTTTGTGTTTTGTCTTCCCCCATTAGAGCTTTGTATCTGCAGCACTACGGATGGTTAGTACAGCGGATAGAGCACCACACCAGGAGTCAGCAGGACCTAATTTCAAATCCAGCCTCAGACACTTATTAGCTGTGTGACCCTGGGCAAGTCGCTTAACCCTGTTTGTCTCAGTTTCCCCATCTGTAAAAATGGACTGAGAAAAAAATGGCTAACTACTCCAGTATCTTTGCCAAGATAATTCTAAACGGAGTCACGAAGAGTCTGGCACAACTGAGAGAACAACAGTGCCCACTTAGCACAGCGACTTACTTGTAGGAGGTGCTTAATAAGTGTTTATTGACTATTCACTATTATTGTCCCCATTTTCAATCGAAGAAACTGAGGCTGAGAAAAGGTTAAGTGACCTAGATGGAGTCACACAATTAGGGTGAGATTTAATCTGACCCCAAGTCCACTGCAGAATCTGTCAGCTTTCAGTGACCATGGTAGTGAACACTAACATTATGACTAACATCTTTGTTCCTCCAAAAGCCGGGATGGGTGGTAGCCCTGATGGCCACGGGCCAGGCCAGTTTGCCTGGTGCTGCTGTTACCCCGCTATCCACAATTGGGCCACAATTGGACATAAAGTTTCAGTGGCTTTATTCTGCCTTTCCCACTTGTAGTCTCCCATCCTCAGCTCACGCCAGGCAGCAGCTTGTGTGGCCATTCTGCTGTCAGCCATGCCCAGCTTGGGCTTCCTGCACACCCCAGGTGTGGATCAGTGGATTTCCCTTCAATCCTTGTTATTAGGCTATGGGCCAGCCTTGTCATCATTAGGCAGCCTGTGTTACCATCTAAGCTGTGCCTATATGAAATCAAGTATCTAAGTAAAAAAGGCAAAAACTCTATCAGTTATTGCTTGAACAAGGAAGAAGCACAGTTTCATTCTTCAGAGGTCCAAATCTTTGAAAGTGGTAGAAGTTTTTGTGAAGAGCCCAAAGAGCCTGGCTATACTTTGGGGAGACTTTGCAATTACTGATTCATTGTACCCACCCAGAAAATAGAAGATTCACCAGATGATACCTCTAAGGGTGTCATCACCACCTGTCCTTGAGAATCACCCTAAGCATGTATCTGGCTCTTCAGCCTAGGCACAAATTTGTAAATAGAAAGTAATTTGAGGAAGAAGAAAGTATTAACACCTGGTGGGGGACCAGGGAAGCATAAAGGAGGAGATGACATCTAAACTGAACCTTGAAAGAAGAAAAGGCTTCTGAGAAATGTTAGTATCTTCCAAAAAAGGGTATTAGTAACATTTTCTCCATCACTTTCTTAAGTCTGCAGAAATGGGAAACCTGTGGCCTTGAAACCGCATGTAACCTTCAAGGTCCCCAAGTGTGGCCCTTTGACCAAATCCAAATTTCACAGAACAAATCCCCTTAACAAAAGGATTTGTTCTGTAAAACTTGGACTCAGTCAAAAGGCTATACTGAAGGACCTAGAAGATCACACAGGCCTCTGGGCCACAGGTTCTCCACTCCTGGACTCGAGACAATCAACAAAACAATAAATCAAGCCCTGGGTCTCATGATTTGCCATTTCTGAAGTGCAAATGTTCACACTGAAAATTTAATAATCTGGACTCTCTAGGCAGTTCAGCTGTCTCTAACACAGTTTGAGAGAGGTTTCCATATGGCCTCCCGCATTAGAATATAAGCTTCTTGCAGGAAAGAATTGTGGTTTTTTTTTCTTTGCATCCCCAGAGCTTAGCATAATGTCTGGTACATAGGAAACCCTCACTAAATATGAATTTGATGACTGACTACTCCAAGCTGCCTTTGAAGTTAGCGTACTTGAATCTGAACTCTAGTTGCATCATTTACCAGCGTAACTTCAAACAAATCATGTAACTACTCTGAGTCTCGATTTCCCCATCTGTGAAAGGCTGAAATCATATTAATAACATCTGACTTACAGGAGGGTGTTTTGTGAACCTTAAGGCACTACGTAAATGTGAGTTATTATTATCATAAATCAGACCAAACAGTCTAGTTTGACTATCTACATGGATCGTATTACCTGGGTAAAATTGTTAAATCTTCCCTCACAAGAATTCTACCCAATTACCCTCCTGCCCTGTTTCCTTTTGCAGTCCTTCTTGCTTAACTATAACCAAGCTCATCTCCATCCCTGAGAACTGCTGGTGTCACTTTTGCTCCATCTTCAGTCTCTCCTGCCTACCCTCACCTCTCCAGCTGCCTCTGCACCAAACCTGGAGGGAGCTGGGCTGTTTCATGTCCTCAGGATGAATTTCAAAGAACAAGGGGGAGGCGATGGATTGCTGTCACGATGCACCTCTCAGGCAGCCCCAGCTGGCTGCTGCCTCTCCTTAATCCACAGCACCACCTTTTGAGGAGAGACTGTACTCTGGACAGAGAATAAAGTGAACTTTCCCAGGCTCCTTCCTTGCCTGAGAGCTGGACTAACTTTATAATGACAGTCTCAGAGTGGACAGAGCTCCCCAGAAGTCATGTTTTCCATGCCCCTGCCTCTGGGCAGGCCTACCTAGTATATGATGCCCCATTTAAGTTTGAGAAAGATGAGCTGAATTAATTGTTGTGGGTGAATTCTGATAATCTAGTGAGATTTAATGATAAACTACTAAAATTATTCACTGAACAGAGCTGTGTTTTCCCAGAATGCTTTGTGAGGAAAGGAAAAAGAACTCCAGTGGGTCCAAAGTATATCCCTATGAATGAGTCCAATTTTAACAGCTATTTATTAAGCATCTATTGTATGCAAGATATTATGTTGGGTGCTAGAGATACAAGACAAAATGAAAAACAAAGTCCCTGCTCTCAAGGAATTTATATTTCTGCAGAGAGGATACTATATGTAAACTCCTAAGTAATTAATAATAATAATAATAATAATAACACGTATATAATGCTTACTCTAGGTGGCACCATAGTGCATAGGGTGCCAGGAACAGAGTCAGGAATTCTTTTCTTCCTGAGTTCAAATCCAGCCTCAGAAACTTATTATCTGTGACTCTGTTTGCCTCAGTTTCCTCATCTGTAAAATGAGCTGCAGAAGGAAATGGCAAACCACTCCAGTATCTTTGTCCAGAAAGCCCCAAATGGGGTCATGAAGAGTCCAACAGCCGACGAATGACTAAACAATAAAAACGTACCAGGCACTGTGTTAAGTACTTTATAATTCTAATCTCATTTCATCCTCACAACAAGCTTGGGAGGTGGGTGCTGTTATTACCCCCTCCCCATTTTGTATATGAAAAAATTAAGGCAAAGAGAGGTTAAGTTATTTTCCCAGGGTCACACAGCCATGAAGGAGATACACAATGATAAAAAGGAGCACCAAGATTTAGGGTAGCTATTCTTAACTGGGGGTCTGTGGATAGATATCAAGGGGTCCATGAGCATAGATGGGAAAAATGCATTTTTCTTTTCAGTATACCTCTACTTTAAAATTAGTATTTATTTCAATTATGAATGTAGGTAACAAACGTTATTCTAAGAAGGGCTACATAGGTTTCACTGCACTTCCAAAAGAGTCTATGATACCCCCCAAAAAAAGGTTAAGAAGCTCTGAATTGGGGGTGGGGCAAGGAGAGGCAGAGGATTTTGGATAACTAGTGGGAGAAGTAACTTCAGGAGGCATTTGGTCCAATTCCCATTTTGTAGCTGAGGAAATGGAAATAGGTTAAGTGGCTCACTCAAAGCCATACAGAGGCAGTAAATGTTAGAGGCAGGATTTGAACCCAGGTCCTCTGAATTCAGATAAGGAAAAGTTTTCAGTATGAGGTGGCCTGAGAGCTGACCCTCAATAAAAGCTCTGATTCTGAGAGGCAGAAGTGAGAAGTGAGTGTACTCCGCTGAAACCAAGACAATCTTTGCAAAACTCATGGAGGTGTGAGATAGGGTGCTGAGTTCAGGAAACAGCAAGGAGACCATTTTGGTTGGAATGCAGAGTGCTAAAAAAGGGAACAATGAGAAATAAATCTAGAAAATGGTAGGCTGAAATCAATGAGCTTAGGTAAGATGTAAACTTTCTTTTTTCATTTTTTAATTTTTTTTCTCTCAATTACTTGTAAAAACACTTTTAATTTTTTTTTTATTTTGAGTTCCCAATTCTCTCCCTCTGTCCCTTCTCCCCTCCTTGAGAAGGCAAGCAATTTGATATAGATTATACATGTGTGGTCATGTAAAACATATTTTCATATTAGTCATGTTGCAAACAAAGACATGGACACAAAAAAAGGAGGAAGGAAGGAAGGAAGGAAGGAAGGAAGGAAGGAAGGAAGGAAGGAAGGAAGGAAGGAAG
>CM053626.1:52493211-52511365 GCA_028646595.1 Phalanger gymnotis | reverse complement strand
GTGGAGGTGGGGAGAAGAGAGGACAGGACAGAACTCACTATGTCCCCCTCCCCCAAAAGATTTACAGAGGTGAAATATAGTTAAGATGCATATTGAGGGCACAGATGGGGCAACATTTGGCCCAAGAGAAAAGGCAGAGTTATAAGCAGCAATTTTTGTATCTGGAGCAAGCAGCATAAAATACGACCTTAAATCAATTTTTAAGATGAATTTAGTTGGTAGGGAGAAACAAGAGTGGGGCTGGCATGAGAGAAGCTTATATATTAAAGTAAGGATAAGAACATTGAGAAGTATCATTTATCGGTTTCCAATTTTAATTATTTGTTTCTACCTGCTGAAGGACCAAAATTGCTTCCTGTGGCCTCTAAATTTTCACAACCTGCGGCACACCGTGGGCACTCTACCCAGTAGCTATGGGGTCAATCAATCAATCTACATTTATAAAACACTTACCATGTGCCAGGACCTGTGGTAAGTGCTAGGGGATACAAAAAGAGGCAAAAGATAGCTACTGCCCTCGAGCAGCTTAGAATCTAATGGGAGAGACATGAAATCAATTACATACAAAGAAAGCTATATGCAGGATAAATAGAAAATAATTAACAGAGAGAAAATGCTGGAAATAAGGTGGATTAAAGAAGACTCCCTGGAGAAGGTGGGATTTTAGTTGGAACATAGTTAGGATTCTAGTCTGTCCGCTGGCATCAACATTCAGAACACACTGAAGGCTTATTGTGCATTTGAGTATGTGCGTGCTAGGCAGGATATCATTATTATAAATACTAAAAATTACATTTCGTGGTATCATGTAATTAAAAGTGTCAAAATTGTGAGGCATTGAAACACTTTGAATCCTCTCTCCCTCTCTCTCTCTCTCTCTCTCTCTCTCTCTCTCTCACACACACACACACACACACACACACACACACACACACACACACACACACACACCATTCCCACTCCAAGGAACCAAGGGGGAAACAAAAGTCACTCCAATAACGTCCACCATACTGCCTTCTGCTCCTGGGAATCTGTTTTCATGGATCTCCCCAGTTGGTGAGCACAGCTTGGTCATTCAAAACTAATCCTATCTGTTAAGAGTAGCCTCACCACAAGCCCCTCCGGGGGCTATGTATGCTTTGCAATTTGTGTTTTCCTTTTCTCCTGTCTCCCCTTGCCTTGCATGAGCAGCTGTGTCGGTATTTAGACAGGGAATCACCCACTCAGCTGCCAGTCCCAACACTGGCTCTCCTCAGACCCTCGGAGCTGTACGTACGCTTCCAGCTGGTCCCTGCTGGTGTTTGTGGGGGCTTGGAGGAGGAGGAAGTGGGAGTGATGGGCAGCCAGCTCTGCTATGCTCCTGATCTGCCTCCTAGCCCCTTGGAATGTATCCGCAGAGGAGGAAGGAGGGGTTGGCTGCAGGACTGAGAAACATGTCAGGTTGTCTTCCCATGCCATTCTTTTATCCTCACGGATAAAAAAGAAAAATGTGTGCATGGGAGTATTAGCACATGGCTGTTCAAGGCCAGGCCAGTCGCAGTGGTGTATGTACAGATGGGGGTCAGGGCACAGTCACAGGATGGTTTAAAGAGTCAGTTTCAGGACCAGCCTCATGTTGGAGACACTAGATTACACCGTATGGGCAGTAGATAAGCTTGAATGAATCCCAGTTCTGCAAACAAGTAACCACTCCTCTCTCAGCCCCATCCTTTGGCAAATGAGGGGGTTGGAGCTGGTGACCACAAAAAACCATTCCAATTCTAAATTCCTTGTCCAACAAATGAATAATTTCCATTTATCTGTTAGATGACTCTCTAACCTTTATAAAATACCTTCTTCATTCTCCCCCTCTCCATTAATTGTACAAGTACAATTAATCTCATTTTACAGATGAAAAAACTGAGGCGCAGAGTTTGAAGTGGCTTGCTCATGGACACACAGCTAGTAAGAGGCAAAATTTGAACCCAGGATCCTCCTGCCTCCAGATCCTGTGTTCTTTGTGTCATATCACAATGCCTCTGGGATAAGATGAATAAATGAGTAAGCAATTATTTGTCTCTTATTACATGCCAAGTACTGTGAAAAGCCCTGGGTTACAAAAATAGAAAAATGGAGCACCCAATCCCTGCTTTCTAGGAGCTCACTACCTGGGGGGAAGAGGAGATAACACATAAAAGAAAGTCCAGTAGCCATAGCTCAGTGGTCCAGAAGGCACAATGGTACTGCAGATGAAAGCCCCAAGGGAGATCCAAAGGGTACGACAGCAAGGCAAAGATGACAGAGATCTCTAATACAGTGCCTTGCACATACTACTTTTTTTTTCCAAAGCCTGTAAAATCTTCTGGACAGTGAGGAAATTCCCTCTACCATTGTAGATTAGTACCTACATTGCAATTTATAGTCCTAGAGAGTTGGGGTAATGAGAGATCAATTGATATGACCTGGGACGCATATTCTGTTTGTTGTCCTTCATTCTCGAAGAGAACCAAAATGTTATGTTAGAGACAAGTTGCAGTGTGTATGACTGTGGCCAATCAGACCAATAGGAGCTTGGAATGCTATACCACAGGTGAGGCACAAATAGTCCATGTGAACATTTGGGGCAGATACTCTAAACTTCTGCAGCCTGCTTTTCCTGTGAGGTGTTTCAATTCTGCTTTGCTTCTCTGATGTGGGCACGCCATGTTAAGAGGTCCTGTGCCAGTTTCTCCCATGTCACACAATCAATAATAAAGTTCTTAAGAGAGACCTTGAGAATGTCCTTGTATCGCTTTTTCTGCCCACCATGTGAATGCTTGCCCTGTGTGAGTTCTCCATAAAAGTCTTTTTGACAAATGTATGTTTTGCATTCGAAGACCATGGCCAGCCCGTGGGAGCTGCACTCTCTGAAGCAGAGTTTGAATGCTTGGCAGTTTAGTTCAAGTAAGAACCTCTGTGTCTGGTACCTTATCCTGCCAGGTGATCTCCAGAATCTTCCTAAGACAATTCAAATGGAAGTGATTCAGTTTCCCGGCATGGCGCTGGTAGACTGTCCAGGTTTCACAGGCATACGGCAGTGAGGTCGGCACCACAGCTCTGTAGACCTTCAGTGTGGTAGGCAGTCTAATACCTCTTCTCTCCCGTACTTTCCTTTGGAGCCTCCCAACACTGAGCTAGCTCTGGCAATGCATGTGTCAACCGCATTATCAATGTGTACATCCCTGAAAAGTACACTACCAAGGTAAGTGGACTCATCCACAGCATTTAAAACTCCTTCATTTGCTGCAACCAATGGTTCCACATAAGAATGGTGCAGTGATGGCTGATGGAGCACCTGGGGTTTTTTTGGCATTAGTTTTTAGGCCAAAATTAGCACAAGCAGCAGAGAATTGGTCCATACTTTGTCACATCTCAGCTTCAGAGGCTGCATTGAGTGCACAATCATCTACAAACAAAAAATCATGCACCAGCACTCCCTCCACTTTGGTCTTGGCTTGTAGCCTTTTGAAGTTGAAGAATTTACCATCAGTGCAGTAGGTAGCTGACCCTGATGCTGTGTTCATCCTCCTAGAAAGCATTTGACAACATGGCTGAAAACATCATGCTGAAAGGCATGGGAGCAAGCCCACAGCCTTGTTTCACTCCATTAGCAAGCATGGTCCATTATCTAGAACCCGGGCCAGCATGCCATCATGAAATTAACATACAATGCTGGTGAACTTCCCCAGGCAATGAAATTTTGACATAATTTTCCGTAAGCCTTTGTGACTGATGGTATCTAAGGCCTTGGTCAGATCTACAAACATTGTGTACAGACTTCTGTTCCTGGCATTTCTCCTGGAGTTGTCAGGCAGCAAATATCACATTGACCATTCCTTGGCCTTTTCTGAAGCCATGCTGGCTCTCAGGTAGATGACCATCTTCCAGGTGAAGGATGAGACTATTAAGGAGGACTCTGGAAAGAATCTTGCCAGCAATGACTAAGGGAGAAACTCCCCTAGTTCTTAAAACTATAAGAAACCTTGGAAGATTATCTGGCCCAAGTAGGAACAGCTTTGTCCACCATGGCCCCATGCTTATCCTCCCTGGCTTTCTTCCATTTTGGTTCCTTTGACTTTTTTCCCTTTTATCCATTTTGGATTTTATCCAATTTGGCTCTGTGCTTGCCAGAAGGCAAGATCTGATCCAACTGACTCACACTAAGGCATTGAGGACTAGATGTGTTACTGCTCTTGGCATTACTTATTTGGGGTTAGCATTAAGGAAGCCAGTCTAAGGATTCAGAAGGTAGTCTACTATCAGGAAGCCAATCTTGCATAAATTCAAATGCAATCATTTGCACACACACAGTCCTCAGCTACAATTAGGACAGTTTAGCTGGAGAAATCAAGATCACAGATTCTTATGAACTAAAAACAAATTTTCATGGGACCATTTTTTAATCAGCTGCCCCTTCTACTAGAAGCAATTAATCTAGGGCTCTATTAAGCATTAGCAGGGACATCTTTGATGCTGGTGATCTGCTTATGACTATCTACCGTTACTATTTCCTTTCTTGAAGCTTAAATACTTTGGCCACATAATCAGAAGACAAGATTCATTGAAAAAGGGCTTGATGTTGGGAAATATTGAAGGCAAAAGGAGAAGGGGACCGTGGTGGATGAGACTGATAGTGTCGTGGAAGCAACGAACATGAGCTTGGACAGATTTGGAGAGACAGTGGAGGATAGAAGGGCCTGGAGTACCATGGTCCACAGGGTGAAGAAGAGTCAGACACAACTGAACAACAACAACAAAAACACACTGTCTCATGTTCTCAAAGAGTTGGTTAGATGCTCTAGTTGCCAGAAATGGATACTCAAAGATTTTCTTCCCCAGACTTCTTAAGCATTTACCTGTACACCTTTGAACTACCACTGGCTCTCCTGCATGCGTTTGTGTGCCTCTTTCTGAGCCAAAACCTCAAGGATGGGATCCCGGGAGACAGGTCCTATTTCCATGTTCCTGAGAAAGGAGGGACCCCTGACCAGTAGGAAAAGAGAGAAAAATCCTGAAGATGATAGTCACATAAGTGATGTTTTTATAATTTAGTATGAACCACTATGATTATCATTTTTAATCAAAATGGAGAAATTTTCCAGTCCTCTTCAAAGAAGCAAAGCTTCTCCTCAACGTCTCCTCCTTCCTACAGATAATGTAACTTTTAATATTGCTTGAAATTTGCATATAATAGTAAAATTTAAGACTGGTTCTGGTAAGACCAGAACTAACTCACAAACTTTTATCAAATACAAAATACTTTCCATCGGGGGAAACATATTCTTTCCCAGAAAAAAAAAACATGCCTTTTAAATATATACACAACATATGAGTACAAGATAAGATTTTCAAATGAATTTTACATGATTTCATGACACTTATCCCAGGAACACTTGCTTCTTAAAACAGGAATAAAGGAAATACTCACAAAAGTCTTCTTATGACTCATCAAAGCATCAAAGTAAAGGCCCTAGAACAAAGACCAGGCTTTGGCATGTCCTACTGAGCTGCAAACACTTTTAATATGACATCATTGTGTGTCTGTCACCCAGAAGCATCCTGACTCAATCTGGAAAGTCTCATCACCAGAAGGTTGACCACCGGGTGGCCAGCTCTGAGTGTTTTGGGTCACAGTAACTTGTAAGGAAAATTTACACAGATGTGGAGAGGCAATCATAAGCACTAGTGGAGAGAGTACCTACTCTGATTAAACCAATAGAAGGAAAGATGGTAAGGCTAAACCCAAAGGAATGAATCTCTACTGGTGGATTCCCTAATGGTGCATATGGTGCATATTGCCACTCAAATCACACTCTTTAAGAAACTTCCTTTTCTGCCCTAAACTATCCATCACTTTTAACATCACGATGCTATTTCTTGAATAAGACTTTTGAACCTATTCCCACTCTCCCCTCTCCACAAACTCCAGGGCAGGATAATCAGGAGCCAGATGGCAGGTATCATGATAGTGCCAAGGCTGTGGTTTTCAAAAGACCTATTCAAAAGGGGAACATCAATAAATAGGCCTATCCAACCTAATGGAATGAAAGGACCTGAGTCCTTCTATTTATTTCCTATGTGACATTTCTCCTCACTGCCTCAAGTTTTTTCATCTTTAGAATGAGGGGATTGGACTAGATCATCTGTAAGTCAAGTGAAATCAAGTGAACAAATATTTATTGATTACTATGTACCAGGCACTATGCTAAGCACTGGGATTACACATACAAGTGATAAAAATATATAATCTTTGACCACAAGAAGCTAATGGGGAAAGTGAAACAGAAAAGGGAGCTGAAGAGGAGCCAGGGGTGGTGGTCCAGAGAGTCAGGAGTAGAGACAAGAGAGGAAAAGTGTATATGGTTGGCCTGGGCACTTCCTCAAAATGGAGGTTCCAGAAGAAACTCACCAATGAGGAGAAAAGACAGCAAAGATGAAGAGATCTTCCAGAATGAGAGGGTTGCTGGGGAAACAAAGAGAATCCCTAATAGTCAGAAATGGAACAGGGAGAGGAGTGAAAGCCTCTGATAGGCCTAAATCTATGATCCATTGGTGCCCAAAGAAAATAAAGGTAAGTAGAGACCATGAAGTAGGGTTGTTCATTATTCTTTCCCATGGGGCATTTCCCACTGGCAGCCTTTCTGTGCTCCCTTCCTTGGAATGCCTGACCTCCTATGGACAGGAGGTCCACAGAGCCCAGTGTTCTTCTTTTCCGGTTTTTAGAAGAGGGCAGAATGAGGAGGGGGCCAATAAGCTGGGATGGGGGAGAACAGGAAACACTTGTAGGATATGAGAGTTGAGATTCCAAGTTCAGTAGCATGAATTAAAAAACCCTCTTAACCTCCAAGGTCAAGCAGTCACCATCTGGAAGTACAAAATCACCACCAATAAATTGCTGTGGGCTGGAGTGTTGAAACCTAGTTAGTACCAATAGATTTCCAAAGAGACTAAGCCTTGTTCCCAAGAGCAAACGGGACCCTTCTTTCATTTTGCTGTCCCTGTTCTCCTTTCCCTTTCATTCTCCAAAGGAGAAATGGGGTTTGGTCTTAAATTCCTCATGACTGTGATAGAACTAGGGACAAGCCTCAGCTACGCTCAAACATCAGACCAAAATCTAGGTACCGTGACTTTTTTCTCTTTCTCATCTCAAAGGCAGGAAGTCGAGTGGGGAGAAAGTCCAGGCTAGAACGGGCAGGACTCCAGATGATTGTCTGAACCTCCTGCAGACTCCTCACTGACCAGGGAAATTCATTTCCCCAACTCTTGCCTCTATTTACCCTCCTAGAAGATCTTTCTGAAGTTAATGCAACAAACATCTATTAGGTGCCTAGTATGTGCCACACACCGTGGTGGGCACTGAGGAGACAAAGCCAAAATTGAGATACTGTCACTGCCCTCGGGGAGCTTCTAGTCACTTCCAACCCCAAACTCTGCTGAGAGACCTCATTAGTGACCAGGAAAATCTGTTTCAGAGGTTACCCACAAAGAAGAGTGCTAACTGACTTCCTTCTGTGACCACCAGGCTTTCCATGGTCTCTGGAGTTCTCCGAACCCCTTGTCCCAGCATGAAAAGGGCAAGGTCTGAGACTAAAGACATCCTGACAATGAGCCTGTTCTGTTAGGCTGAATACATTCCGATCTCCCACATCCAGTAGGGACGGGGCTGTGTTGAATGGAGGAAAGGTCATTAAGGCAGACGGTTTATGTTTTCCTAAGCCAGCATTCCTCACAAACAGCTGTGTTTATACAAAGTTTGAGGAAGAGAGAGACACCAGAGAAAGGCTAGTGTCCTGGGCATGACATCATCCTGTCCCGTCTGTTCTTGACTCCCACTGTCAGCTCGGCTTGAGTAGTTCAAATTGATTCGTGTAGGTGACCGTGTTTGATATCCCTGCATACAGAGTGTGTGTTTGTGTGTGTGAGTGTGAATGTGAGTGTGTGTGAGTGTGAGTGTGAATGTGAGTGTGTGTGTGTGTACCCCTGTGCTTGTGGTCTTTCCTACTTTCCACTGTCCCCAGCTCCCTCTCCACTCTCAGCATCTTAATGTGTTTTACAGCCCATTCTTCTTAGCGCACATCACCCTCGGAGGAAGGCTGCTTTTCTGGGCTCAGGTTCTCTCCATCTAATCTCTTTAACAAAGCCCCCTCACAAATGAAAAATCTGAGGGGAGGCAGAGTCATTAGAGCAAATTAAAATGCATCTCAGAGAGATTAACTGCAAAGCCATTCCCATACTGGACAATACCCCCTTTTCATGCCTGGCTCCAGCCGCTAGGAGACCTGCAAGCAGAGATTAAGGAACAGGAATCTTTGTTAATTCAGCCTAAAAGCCTTGGCCCTTTGGGAGATGAGCCAGGGCTCAGCCCTACTGGGCTGGACCTTGAGATTCCAACTCTAAATGTAACCCCACTTTGGCCCCCTCTAGAGGATCACTGGGCTTAAAAATACAAAAGAGGGTCATTTCACTCATCCCCCTGTCTCTGGCCAGGGTTCCGTCAAATCCAATGAGACATAAAAAGCTTTACCTGTTCTTAAAGGTTGCCAAGAAAAGGTAGACCACAGAGACCCACAAATTAGGGGCCAGCCTCTCACCGTACATCTCCACCTCAGCTACCCTGAGTCCTTTCCTTCTGCACCTTCTGCAAAGTGAATATCATCATACCAGGTCTCTACTCTGTTCCCTTTTCTGAAGGGCAGTGAGTCAACTTATTGCTCTGAAATGATTATCACAAAGGTTTGGAGCAAGAAAGAAAATAACAGCTATAAACAGTCATTTTAGTACTCTGAGGATTAAAGGATGTAAGTTATTTTAGTGGGATATAGGGACAGAAAGAGAGGGACAGAGACAGAGTCAGAGAGAGACAGGCAGGACAGATCTTGGACTTTGGCATAGAAGACCCTAAAGAAAGAGGAGAGACCTTAGGACACTATCCAAAGACCCTGAAACAAGGGATCTTGACCTTCATGGGCAGAGACTTTGGGATATTAGAGGATGAAATTATTACAGGATAGGATGCCACAGTGGAGGGAGCAGGATGTGGCTGAGTTATGGAGGTGCTCACCTAGGGTACAGCCACATTATCTGGTAACCTTCTATTTTAAGTAATTATTCTTGGCAACTAAGTGCTAAGCTCAGTTGTTTCTGTTTTGCTAAAACAGCTGAGCTGCTCCATGGCCACAGCACTGGACCTAGAATCAAGAAGACCTGAATTCAAATCTAGTCTTCAACAATTCTAGGATGTATGATCCCAGAAATGTCACTTAAATCATTGTCTGCCTCAGTTTCCTGATCTGTAAAATTAGGATCATGGTAGCACCTATCCCCCGCAACAGGTTGTAAGAATAAAATAAAATAATATTTTAAGTGTTTTGCAAACCTTAAAGATATATATATATATAAAGATATACATGTGTGTGCATATTATATGTGTATAATATGTATACATATATGTGTGGTATACATACACATATATACACACAAGTTTTATATATATGCAAGTATATATACTATATATGTGTATATATACATACATGTACATATAAGTCCTTTGCAAGTTAACTATACATATGTATATATGTGTATCTATGTATATATATATGTGTGTGTATATATATATATATATAGTAGCTGTTGTTACTACTGAAGTTCAAGTACTAAAAACCCTCTGGATTTTGTCACCCTTGGACAAAAATCTTTGCTATGGTTCTGGAAGATTAGAAAGAAATATTCAAAAAAATGAAAATAGTACCATTTCTAATGTTCTCTTCACCCAGGTTACAGGGTCAACTTCAGACAACATAATAACGATGATTATATTAACAATAATTAACAATAAGAAAAGCTAGCATTTATATAGCGCTTTAATGTTTGCAAAGCCCTTTACAAATCTTCCCAACAATCCTGGGAGGTAGGTACCATTGTGATTATCCCATTTTAAGATGGGAAACTCAGTCAAGGAAAGGTAAAGTAACTCGCTCCAGATCACACAGCTGGTAAATGTCTGGAGCCTGCTTTGAAACCTCCTGACTTTGAGCTCAGCATTCCATCGACTGTGCCACCTGTCTCTAAAACATCTGCCCCCGCCCAGTTCTCCATACCTTCCCCCTCCTCCTCAGACAATCCTTGATGATGTCGGTCTTCTGAAGTCACAGTTAACACCACCACCACCACCACTACCATCACCCCTGTTCCTTATAGACTGCCTCATCTTGGGAGCTTCATGCCCCAGTTACTTCTCGTTGATTGTTCACTTTCTGGAGTGCAATTCCATATACAATGTGCAGGTTGGGGCAGGGGCACACCTTAGAAGTCATCTTCTCCAACTCCATTATTTCATAGACGAAGAAACTATATGTAGACCAGAGAGGTGAATCACCCAAGGTCACACAACTAGTACATGGTAGAAGTAAGACCCAGGTCTCCAGATTCCAGGTCCAGAACTATCCACATTGTACCCACACTACTTTCCTCTGAGAAACTCCTTTCCTCAGCTGCCCTTGCACTGGTCTTGTTCTGCCTTGCCTGCATGATTCCTGTAAGGAACTCCCTCCCACACGCTCTTCACACACCCATGTCCTTTTCTTCCTTTTAAGTGCTCCCAAAAGTTCACCATCATTTGTATCCCAGGGACTCTGGCTCCCAGTATTCCAACCACTCCCGCGTCATCCCCCAGAATTTTTTAGCAACTGTAGTTATTTGTACTGAATGTGGGAATAAATACCCACAAAAAGATGTATTCAACTCTTTTTGCTTTTATTCATGTTTATGTGATAGGACCCAAAAGTGTAACCTCCTCGAAGGTAAGAGGGTAAATTGAGTGGGCTACTTCCTCTGCTCTGACTCCCTGCAGCATTCATTCATTCATTCATTCACTCATTCAGTAAACATTTATTTTGCCCCTACTATGTACCAGGCACTGTGCCAAGCACTGGGGTTACAAAAAGAGGCAAAAAACCCCAGTCCTTGCCCTCAAGAGCTTACAATCTAATAAGGGAGACAAATTACAAACAAATACATACAAAGCAAAACAAACAGGACTCTGAAAGCTGAGGTTTTTCTTAAGTATATGTAGCATGCCTTAGGAAGTCAATCAGTTAAAAACGTGTTAATTTGTTATTTTGTTAACTTGTTAATTTGTTGACTGTATCAAGTGCTGGGAATCAGAAAAACAAAAAATAGTCCTTGTCTTCAAGGAACTTATATTCTAATGAGAGGACAACATGTAAATGACTGTGTACCCATAAGATATAGAGGGAGTAAATGGAAGGTGATTTCAGAGGGGGAGGTGCTGGAGTGAGATGGGACTACAGAAAAGCACTCCAGCAAGTGAGAACAGATCTGAGTCTTAAAAGAAGTCAGGTAACTAAGGTGTAAGGAGAGAGAGATCCAGGCAGAAGACAGTCAACAAAAATGCACAGTTGGAAGATGGTGTTATCATTTATAAGGACATTAGGTGGGCCAGTACAGCTGGATTGGAGAGTGGATGGGAGTAAAACATAAGACTGGAAAGGTAGAAGGAGATAATGGGTTGTAAAGGGATTTAAATGCCAACCAGAGGGTAGGACTGTTTTCTCCCCAGAAGGCACCACTTTGTTCCCCCTGTAATAATACAATGACTGCATTTTCTAGTCCTTTGCTCACTGACAACCCCATAGGAGGTGGGGCATAAAGTAGACCCTGGAGAGTTCAAGAGAGTAGGCTTTCTGGCAGAGGTCAGAGACAGCTCCCTCTATGTGTTATAGCACCGGCCTGATTGCCTACTAGGGTCTGGGAATAGGAAAAGGTCAGACTAGGAGGAGAGGAACAGAAATTCTGGCAGGGGAGTTTGGGGAACTGGGGTAGGTGGGGGGAAGAGAATGGGCCACTGCTTCTTCAGTCATGACTGTATCTTCCTGGGTGTCCCCTGCCTCTCTTCCCCTCTTGGAAAACCTTTTTACCCTTCTACCTTTCCATCCATCCTCCTCCCTATCCAGCTCAGCCCTAGCCATCTCCAGCCCTCCCTTCCTTAGCCCTCTCCTTCTTCTATTCTCTCAGAAGCCCTCCTTTGTTACAAGCAAGTTCTCTTTCACCCCATGCTCCTTCTTTTCATGTTCCTCCCATCTTCTGCTCCTAGCTTTCTCCTGAAGATGCCATATCTCTTGGCATCTTCTCCAAAGCTGACAGCTCCTCTCATACCTCCTGATATCCAGGAACACAAGGAGAGGCTGACCTATCCCTTGATCCCTGCCACCACTTTCAGACCCTCTCTCTACCATTACCACTCAGCTGCCACCTCTCCTCTTTGAAAATTTAATCCATCCTATCCAGCTGTCACCTTTAGACCCCCAGGTTATCAGCTCACCTCCCCGTTGAATTCAGTAAGTAGTTCCTAGTTATCTCCGCTCTAGCCCCCCTTGTCTCCTTCAGACAGCTTGGCCTACCGGTTCTGATTCCTTGACTTCCTTCATTTGCATGACCTCCGCTGTCAGTCTACCCCAAGGCGTAGTTATAGTTTTTATCATACTTCTATCACCACCTACTCCTAGTCAACAATTTGCCCCAGATTCTGAGTTCTCAGTTATATTTCTGCCTATTCTCAACAGATGTTGTTGACTGACAAACTAAATTTAGACGCTCATGTTGATCTCCCATTGTCTCTTCTTTGTCTCCTGCTGGGCTCTGAAGGTAACTCACCGCATCTTATAAGGTAGAGTGTGAAGAGTTCACCAATGGGCTCCATCATCTACCTACACTCTACAGTGTTACTCTGAATCAAGACTTCATATCCGGAGCAATGAGGTTCTGGACAGGTTGCAGATGTTAAGGGCACAGAAAAAAGAGAAGGAGAACAAATTTGCCAATGATTTTAAAAAAAAAAAGCAATTTCCACCTCTTCATTCCCCACCCCCATTTCCCTCCCACATAAAGAAATCTGTTTCTCTTTGACATTTTATTCAGCTGCTTCATCAGCCATCAGGGAAAACCCTTTTCTTATTTAGTTTTTGGACAAATCTCGGCTCACTTTTATCTTTTAATTATTTGTTCTTGTTCTAACATCTGGACACATTCTGGGGGAAGGCTTCAAGGGGCTTCACTACGCCTTCTCTAAACGAAACACTGAGAACCTGCATTCCCGGGCCAAGAACCCTGCTGGGAATACTTTGAGGCAAAAGACCCCCTTTCCTTCTAGGATTTTGGACAGCTCACAGGGTCAGAACTGAGACTGGTCCCACGCCAGATCACTGGCCAGTGAACTGATCAGATCTCAAGTGCAGAATGATAGTCAAAATCACAGCAAAGGTAATAATCTTCAAGGCAGTCTGTGGAACAGGAGGGTCTAACCACCACTCCTACCCCACAGGAATCTCAGCAAATAGAGGAATGAGCATTGACCTTAGAGTCATAAGACCTAAGTTAAATCCCTCTCATGCTTTTGTGACTATGAGCAAGTCAACTAACCTCCCTGACCCCCAATTTCTTTTTCTATGAAAGGGACTCAGTGTTCCTGCTCTGCTCTAGAACTAAGATCCTAGGAATCATGATGCCTGTTATGTGCCCAGGATTATGATAGCCTATAAGTGATGCAGAAGAGGTCATAGCCCTTGTCCTCAGGGAGCTTATAATTTCCACTAACCAACAGCCTGACGAATGTGAAAAATCCATGAAATGAGCTTTCGGGCATCTAATTAGGGTCGGGTGGGCAAGAGTTCTCCTACCCTATCTCTCAGCTTTTAAAGCCTTCTTTGGGGGTCACTCTACTTACAGTCATTCAAATGAGCCCCTAGTCTCTGAGGGGCAGCCAGATAGGGTAGTCCAGAGAGCACAGGCCCTGGAGCTAGAAGGACTGGAGTTCAAATCTAGTCTCAGACACTTACTAGCTGTGGTACCCTGGGCAAGTCACTTAACCCTGTTTGCCTCTGTTTCTTCATCTGTAATATGAGCTGGAAAAGAAAATTGCAAACCACTCCAGTATCTCTGACAAGAAAACCCCAAATGGGGTCACAGAAAGTTAGACATGATTAAAATGACTCAACAACAAAAAATCCCTCTGAATTTCTTTACAAACTATGAAGGCATTTTATTATCAATTATATGACATCCTGTGGGAATGGTAAAAATAAATCATTTAATTAAACAGAAGAATTTAAACAACCAGCTAAATACATTACATTACTACTACATTTACAGCAAATACTCTTAATACCCACAAGCTTTGCTAAACCAGTAAACTGTCATTCCTTCTCCCCCTCCTCTCTCCTCCTTAGCTCCCTACCTTGTAAATAGTATTCCTGGGACAAACAATTAAAAGTTCAGCCAAGTCCTGACTCTTCAGCCTAGTCCCTGTGGTGAAACAAAGAAAACAGAGCATAACTCAGCAGGTTAATAATTTGGATGACCATGAAAGGTATGGACTACCTGGTATAGTAATGGAACGGGAGCTTAACTAGAAGTTAATCAATCAACAAGCCCTCATTTAGTACCTACAATGTGCCAGACACTGCAAAGCCCTGAATTGGAATCCCACCTCAGACACTGACTAGCTGTGTGAGCCTGAGAGAGTTCCATTAAGGCTCAGATTCCTAAATGTAAATCGGGGATAACAGTGACCCGACCTCAGGAGGTGATTGGGAAAATCAACAGAAATAACAAATATCAAGTCAACTAGTATTACAATTATACCCAGTGAAAGTACAGCATTATAGACTTGTCACCTACCTCCCAGGGATATTGGCAGGATAGAATGAGATTATTTTGTAAAGCATTTTAAAAACCTTAAAGAACTCTATAAATGTTAGCTTTGGGGATGACGATGAGGATGATGACAATGAGGACGATGATGATGGTGATGATAATGGGGATGGTGATGATGATGATGATGATGATGGTGGTGATGATGATGATAATGGGGATGGTGATGATGATGATGATGGTGATAATGGGGATGGTGATGGTGATGACGATGATAATGGGGATGGTGATGATGATGATGGTGATGGTGATGATGATGATGATGGTGATGATGGTGGTGATGATAATGGGGATGGTGATGATGATGATGGTGGTGATGATGATGATAATGGGGATGGTGATGATGATGATGGTGATAATGGGGATGGTGATGGTGATGATGATGATAATGGGGATGGTGATGATGATGATGGTGATGGTGATGATGATGATGATGATGATAGTAATGATAGTAATGATGGTGGTGATATCAAGTGTAAACAGGCAGCTTCAGCTGCCAGAAGAAGGTAGAGTTACATGGAAACAGTGGAAACCCCTAGTTAGATAGAGTAGGGCTAAGGTGGCAAGAGAGCCACGTCCTCTCAGAAGCTGCTGTTTCATTGCTATTGATTCTCAGACTGGGTTAAAGCTAAGACCCATGCACACCAGAGTTCATGCTAGGATATGCTAAAGAAAGAAGGGTTTGACCTTCTTCTCCTTCATATTCTTCTTCTCCTTCATCTTCTTCTCTTTCTCCTGCTTTTCTTCTTCTTCATCTTCTTTTTCTTCTTTCTCTTTTGTTTTTCTTTTGCAAAAAACACATAAGCTTGGGAGGAAAAAAATCTCCCTGAATCCCTGCAAAGATGTAACTCTAGACGCCCTTCCAGCTGTGCTGGGCCCACACTAGGGCTTAGAACAGAATCTAGAAGAGGGAGGGAAAAGCTTCTCCAAAGAAAAGGTTTGGAGTCTTCAGGAAGCCCTTTGTCCAAAGTTTAACCAAAATCAAGTTCATGTTATACATGGATGGGGGGTGGCAGGGAGGAGGGGAAGGGGAGATATGCTATATACTCTTCCATTGGAGAAAATCTCCCCTTGGCTGGGCCAGACCCAGGATGGATCCCAGATGGTCATTGCTGCTTTAACTAAGCCTTGACTTCTTTCAATTGTGGGGCTTGGGGACGGAGAAGTGTCATGCCCGAATTTAACATCCTTCTCTCTCAAGTTGTCCCACTGACTGTCTATCTCTTCCTAACTGCCTATCTGTGTGGCATAGTAACGCTTTCAGACACACAGCCTAAGAGCCCTCTTCTCTCCACAGAGCGAGTATAGGCATCTTTATTTTCTAGTGATAGGCTCCATCAGAGATCCTCCAACCAAGGGAATGAGCCTTTTCTGAAGGAACCAAGTTGGGAAAGAATAATCACGAAGAATCAATTGTGGCAAAGCTTTCCTCTGTTCTCTTGAGAACAAGAGTTAACAGTGCTCCCTACTCCCTTTCATCTAGCAATTCATCCTGGTCTTTCTCAGATCTAGCCAAATAAACTGGGGAAAGAGTGAGCTAGTGGGCTTTCCACTGTCTTTCACCATCCATACATTTCCCATTCACAGCTCTGTCATCACCTAGGTTATCCCAATCTCTAAAAGAGCTAAGACCAACCCTGTTCTCCAAAGGTAAGCCTTGGGTTCCAGCCCCTCTGTTTGCCTAGGATCCTGATGAGTGACTAGACTCAAGCGCCTTTTCTCTGAGGCTCCATTTCCACCTCTAGAAAAAGGAAGGCATTGTGCTAAATGATCTCTGAGATCCCTACTGATTCTGAAGGTTTATGATTTGCTGCTTAAACTATCAGGGTCCCCCAGCCCTGCCCCCACACCCCCATGAGAAGATCTGAGAACCACACAGCAGGCTAATAAAAGTTCAACCAGACAATGCTGCGGCTGTTGGCCCCAGGGCTAACCCCCTTACATAAAATCTCGGAAGTGAAGACTTCACTGTGTAAAACAGGCAAATGACTCCCGTCCCTGTAATCATGAGTAGAGGAAATGAGCTGCTGGGAGAATTCAGAGCAGCACAGTCAATCCATGTGTGAGGAAGGAACTAGTGCTGGAATGGAGGCACTCTGGGAGATGGCTGAAAGGACAGACAGCCGGGGCTGGGAGGATCCGTGATTCTTATGGAATATTCGAGCAGGAACTCAGTTCAATTCAATAAGTAATTAGGAAATCTGTACTACCTGCAGGGCACCAAGCTGGGCACCGGCAAAAAGGATAGGGACAATCTAGTTCTACTCCCACCTTTTACAAGTGGAGAAAATGAGGCACAGAAGGCTCAGACAACTTGCCTGGAAACATATAGATTAAATGAAGGAGAGCTAGAAGTGCAGTTAATCTTCTGGCTCCTTAGTCCAATCATTAGATAGCCCTGGTGAGGGTCTCAAGGGAAAGGCTCAGGTTCTCACAATGAACTCGAGACTATCTCAGCTAAGCTTCCTTGAATCATCAAACCACTTCGGTTTCCCCACTATTCAATAATCATGCTCCAAGATTGAGCTCAGCAACAGATCAGAAAATTCTGTCCATAAATTTACTCAATGAATGAGCTTTGAGCAGGAATTCTTAATCTTAGTCTTTTTGGTGTTGGTATCACCGACCCCCTTTATATAAACATATATATGTGTGTGTATGAATATATATATTCATACATATATATACATATGTGTGTATGTATATGTGTGTACGTGTATGTGTATATAAAATATATAGATATATCTATAATACATGTAGATATATGTATACATAACACATATATACATATACAATATATAAATACAATATATAAAATACATATACATAATACATATATAAAAATATATAAAATACACGTGTGTGTGTTCACAGACCCCAGGTTAAGATCCTACCCTAGAAGGGAGGATGGAGGAGTCACAAATCTTTCCATCCCTTAGCTTCCTCTTCTCTAGGAAGGAAGATATTGTGAGGGTGGGATCAGAATGGTAATATGTTCCAGTCCATTGTAGAGGGGCAACCAATATAGGGATGGAAAGCCAAGAGATGATCATCTGTTTGTACTCCTGGTTTCTCTGATCATACCGTTTCCTATCCCAGCCATACACATCCAATTAAAAGGGATAACAATCAGAGTTCAGAACAACCAGGGGGGAAAATAACAAGGGAGGAAAAAAACAGAAATTGAAGGATCTCTGAGTTAATGTACAGGTTTCACTGTCCCTACCAGTTCAACTAAGCCAGAGAATTAAAGGACCTTTTCCTCTTAGCCTACTCCCCAATCAACTCTTAGGAAACTAGGATTGAGACAACCTCTTGGGTGTCCCAGCCCCTAGACAAGGGTGGGAAGAGTATATATTTTGTGGTCTTTGGATTGTGATTTAATTCTAGCCAAGCCATGTTGGCTGCA
>CM053626.1:52446627-52492711 GCA_028646595.1 Phalanger gymnotis | reverse complement strand
GGAAGCCAATTAGCATGGTGTGTGTAACCCAAAGCTGGGCTGATGGGTAAACTCTGCTAGGATCGAAAGAGTCATTCAAATCCCAGGGATCTGGAAATCCCACCCTGTCTTCTGAAAGCTTTCCAAGCACAGGCGGTCCAGGATACACAGACCCAGCATGCAGTGTACCGTGAATGAGCAGAGCGTGGAGAAAGCTCCCCTAAAAAGACACTCCAACAGTAAGTGATACTGCTCAGGAACACTGTTCTCTTGGGCTGGAAAGTCAGCCCCTAATATCTCTCTCTCTCTCTCTCTCTCTCTCTCTCTCTCTCTCTCTCTCTCTCTCTCTCTCTCTCTCTCTCTTTCTCTTCCTCTCTGTTTCCCTCTCTCTTTCTCCGTCTCCTTTTTCTGTGTTTCTCTCTCCTATCCTCTCTGTGTTTCTGTCTCTGTCTCTCTGTCTCTCTTTGTCTCTGTCTCTATGCCTCTCTCCCCTTTGTTTCTTTGCCAAATTGGCATTTCAGAGGATCCTTTTATTTTCATATGTGGAGTTCTCTGGACAATCATGGTCCTGTGAAATATGGTGCCCTAAATCTAGCATTTCACTAATGTACATATCACCCCCAGCTCCACATCTGAAGCTGAGACCCACAGTGCTCATTTGGAGACAATCATGAGATTTGAACTGGATTGGACCTTAAAGGTCAAGCACATGTGTGCGTGTCCACAGACCCCAGGTTAAGAAGCGAGAGTCATAAATTCTTCCATGATCTAAGCCCCTTATAGTCCTAGTTCTGGAAGAGACCATCTAGTCCAACTCTCTCCTTTGGCAGATAGGGAAACCAAGGTCCATGGAAACTAAGTTGATCTTGGCCAAGATTACGTAGATGCTAAATAACAGAAACAAGATGTTAACCTGGTCCTTGACTTCAAGGACAATATTCTTTTCCACTCAACCACACAACCTGCTGTCATTTGAAAGTAGAGAAACTGAGAGTTAAAGAGTCAAATGCCTTTACCATGTCACGGATGATGTAAGTAGCCATGCCAAGATGTACACTGAGGCACTCTGACTCTAAATTCTTTCTCAGTATGTCACACTACCTACAAAGTCAGGCATATAGTCTACATACATTTGTCTAATTAAATTCAATTCAACAAGCAGTTATTAAGTGAATACAATGTACAGGCGTGGTGCTAGATACTAGAGATGGAAAAACAAAAATGAAACGGTCTCTACTCTTGAGATGCTTACACTCTACTGGGGTAAACAACATCTACATGTAAGTAAATATAAAAGATATACACACTAAATACAAAGTGATTTGGGAACCGGGGAGGGGAAGAGATAGCTAACAATTGGAGAGGTAAGAATATGCTTGATAAAGAAGGTCACACTGAGCTGAGCTTTGAAATGAGCTATGGATCAAATGAGAATTATACGCTTGGAGAAGACATGAAATAGAATCTTTAGACTTCTGCTTAAGGTAGTGATGCAAAAGATTGTATGGGGAGCCCAGGTTTCCCACAGGTACTCAATCAAAAATCATAAAGAATGCCTGAACAAATAATGATAAAGACATCTAGAGAATCAAGAGTAAAGTCTATCATCCCACCCAGGGTGGCAAAAAATACAACCAGACCATTTAGGAGACCTTCTCTAGGGAAGTTAGAGCAAGTTCAGATAAATAAGCCAGGAGTCTACCCATATACTTGTCAGAGATGCTCTAGAGACCCTTGAAAGTTGTAGCACTCTATACACAGGGACAGGAAACCCAGAGTGCTCTGAAAGTGAATGTGGAGCCCAAAGCCAGCAGTATTCTGACAAAGACATCATCCCAGGGTGGGGCAAGAAGGCCATGGTACCCTAACTTAAAATTCCTAAGGGATCTCTGAAGACCATTAGCATTATGTACCCACATGTTCTAGGAAACACTGAAATTTTCCAGCATTTTGGGTATCGATATTCCAAGAGAGACAGTCAACAACAAAAGGAACTCTAGATTAGGATGAAACAAGACTTGGCCAACCCTTCCAAGATCATACAGCTTGGTCATGGAACAAAATTCTAAGCCAAGAACTGAAGGTGGAGATATGAGTAAAGAGAAAAAGGAAGAAAACAAGCATATATCAAGTGTCTACTCTGCTAATTGTTTTACAATATTATCTCATTTGATATTCACAACAACTCTGGGAGGTAGGCCCTATTATTATCCCAATTTTACAATTAAAGAAACTGAGGTGGGTAGAAGTTAAATAACTTGACCAGGGTCACACAGGTAGTAAATGCTAGAGGCCAGATTTGAACTCAGGTGTTCCTGATTCCAGACCTAGTGCTCTATCCACCGTGACACCTAGTTCCCCTAAAAAGACACTGTAAACTATGCCTTCCAAGAACGAGTATATTCCTAAAGGAAGGGGGAGTGGACCTTTAATGAAATAGAGGACTTTCAAACATTCTTGATGAAAAGATCATGGTAGAGTAGAAATTTCTAAATACAAAGATAGTAGGCAAGAGTAATCTACAAAGGTAAGTATGTTTGAGCAATTGAGGGGGTTTAAATGATGTTGAAGTGCTTATATTTTGAGACAAGTTAGAGATACAACTGTCCTCTCAGAAACTTCATGTTTTCAATGGTCACAGAAGAAGCTAAATAAGACAGAGGACATGGTAATGCTTTTGTTCTATTTGATGGTCTTAAGAGGGGAAAAAAGAGGAAGGTGGAAAGAAATGCCTTGAGATGGAATGAAGAAGAGGAATTGGAATTATTATTTTTTCATAATTGTGGTACATAAGAATAAGGGTATATAAATATTGATGAAGGGATGAGAGGAAAAGACATCATAAGAACCTCATTCTTATCTGAACTGGATAAAGGCTAGTTAAACACATATGTATACACATAAAGAGTTGGATGTCTGACCATATTCAACTCAACAGGGAAATGTGAGGACAGAGGGAAGGAAAGGGTTTAAGAGGGAGTGGAGAGTCTGATATGGAATAACCAAAAGCAGCTCAGCTTCAGAGTGTGGTAAGAAAGAGTAAGAATCAGTAATTGGGATCTAAGTGAGGGGAAGAGAAAGAACACTGGAGTTAAAACGGATTAATCACAGATCACTAGTGTTAATCACGTTCCTTATCTTTCTTATTTGTAAAGTAGAGAATGTTGTAGGGCAAATAAAGAAAAACTTTTAAGAGGAGGTGAAGAAGGGAAATATACAATTAGGATTCATAACTACAAATATAAATGAGATTAACTCACATATAAAATGGAAGAGGATAGCACAATAGATTAGAAAAAAAAGAAACCAATAATATGTTGTTTGTAAAAAACACACTTGAAACATAGATTCCTACAGAATTAGAATAAGGGCCTGGAACAGAATCTATTAGGCAAACTCAGAAAAGGGGAGTGAGGCAGAAATCATGATCTCAGACAAGGCAACAGTAAAAATAGATATGATTAAAAGTGATAAATAAGGAAACATTATGTTTAAAGGTGCTATATACAATGAACTAACATCAAGATTTAATACAGATGCACTAAATGGCATAGCATGTAAGCATGTGAAGGAAAAGTTAATAAAATTATAGGAATAAAAAATGACAAATGAATATTTGGGGACTTCAATGTGCCCCCTTTCAGACTTAGACAAATCTAACAAAAAACTAAATAAGAAAGAAATAAGCACCTAAATGGATTTTTTTTAAAAGTTAGAATATGGTAGGACCTCTGCCAATTACTGAATAGGAATAGAAATGAGTATACATATTTCTCAGCTGTGTATGGCATCTTAACAAAAAATGACCTTGTACTAGGGTATAAAACCTCGCAAAGGCAAAAGGGGAATATTAAAATATCCTTTGCTGATGACAATATACTATTAAAATCAATTTTAAAAGCCTTTTGAGAATGGATTCAAAATTAAATAGAGAGTAATTTAATCCTAAAGAACTGGTACTTCAAGGAAAAATCATAGAAACAATAGTTTCATAAAAGAAAATGGTAAAGAAACTTCTAAAGTTTTTAGGAACGTTTTCTCAAAAAAAAAAAAGAAAAGAAAGAAAATAGTACCAATGAAGTATTTAAAGGAATATGCAGAAGAGGAAATAAGGTGGCTCAAAGACAAGCACTGACAAGCAGAACAATTTTGAAACTAAAATTTTGAGTTACTCGTGTACTTAAAAAAAAGAAAACAAAGCAGTATGCAATGGAAAATCATGGTTTCATATGTAATCATTTTTTCTATTTTTATTTGTACATGGGGATGTTCATGTTTATTGGTGTTTGTCAAGTTCATAATAAAAAATAAAATTAAAAAAACAATGCCTACAGTGCTTTCTGAAGTCAATCGTCTCTATGAAACATTATATCCAAATGATATGTCTATTTGAACAAAAATGCAATGACATTCACCAATCAGGTCGAGAAAAGTTCTGTGATGTAGACCACTAGACAGACTGTCTTACACACTATAGGTGCATAATAAATACTTTTTCATTGGTATGGTTTTCAGAAGTGCCCAGACACCTGGCTCCAGCTCCATGTTATTTGGTTGTTGCTGTTGTTTTCATTGTTTCTCCCAGTCCTGTGACTGTATTGGTAAAGTGAACTCCCACTGAGGAAACTCCTGCTATCAATGGTGATATGCAAATCTTCTGCAATTTATCATCATAGAGAGCTGAGTAGTGCATTGTTAAAATTTCTCCAGGATCAAATGGGACTTGAATCCATGTTTTCTTGACTCCTAGGCTGTCTCTCTAACCATTATGTCATACTACTTCATGTTATAAAAGGACTAAAATTCCTCTGTAGGCCAGTGAACAAATATCCAATTATCTCCTAAGACCGGCAGGAAAATGAAGGTCATTCAAAGCAATGTTGGGGATTGCGGCCGGGGCTTAGGATCAAGACTTCTCAAGTTCCTGACTCAAACCATGGAGCCATACCTCTTCTCCAAAAAGACTCCCTTCCAATCCATTCCAGAGACCCAGAGAATAGATTCAAAATTAAATAGAGCTTAATTTGACTCTAAAGAATTGGCACTTCAAGGAAAAATCAATTTATATCTCAGGTTAATAGGGTCAACAGGCAATGAAGGTCAGTAGACTAAAAGCCACAGAAGTCCCTTAGAAATAGAAGCAACAATAGGGCACAGAATCTGAAGTCAGAGGACCTCCAATGGAATCCTGTCCCTGCCTCTGACCTGTGTGACCTTGAAGTAATTTCACATCTCTGGGACTCATCAGTAAAATGAAGGAGTTGTATGGTCTCTTGGGTTGCTTCCACCTTTTCTATATCTCTTTGCTCTTCTTAAAGAAGGTCTAGAAGAGAAGTTTTTAACCTCAAGTTGTATGAAGTTAGTTTTGTCATATTTTGGTAACTAATCAATATAATTGATTTCCTTTGTAACCCCATGAATTTTATTTGATTCATTTGAAAATATTATTCCAAGAAGATGTCCATGGGCTTCACCAGACTTCCAAAAGGCTCCAAGACAAAAATAACTTAAGAACCTTTGATCCAGAGTGTATTACAAATTCTTCCCCCATAACATCCCCAGGGAAACAGCATTTGAACCCCTGAGCCAAATGGCGCTGCCTGGCACCTGACTCATTTACAATTCATCAGCCCCTTACATGCAGCAAAGTGAATTGAAATGAGCAAATAATATACCTTTGGAGGAGGGAGTTTTGTGACCCTTTCGTGTCATGGACCATTTTGGTAGTCTGACGAAGTCTATGGACCCCTTCTCGGAAGAATGTTTTCAAATGCATAAAATAAAATTCAGACAATTACAGAGGTATCCAATTATATTGAAATAGGATTTTCAAGATATTTTTAAAACAAATTCATGAACCTCAGGTTAAGAACCCTTCCTTTAGAGACTTTCAGGTCTCTGGCAATTTTAAGGTTTCAAGCATGGGTTTTCTCACTTTATAAAACACTCCTCCATTTATAGGTATTACAAAGAAGATTTGCAGGACTATGATGGTGCTGGCTGACAACTTTGGAATTGTCCGTGTAAGCATTTACACCTCCCAAATCAGCAAATGCTACCAATCAGGGCTTGATTTATCATTTTGTTGCTCATCAAAGCTTAAGAAACTGAGGGATAAAATGTTAATGATGTGAATTAAACTTAAAAGTCTGTACAAATTTAACAGAGAGCTGGTTGTTAAATATTTACCATCACACTCCTACCTAAGAGGAACATTTATAGTCCTTTCTCAAGTGTTTAAAAGAGCAGCCACAGGAAAGAGAGAAGAGCTTGTCCTGCTTCACCCCGAGGGCAAAGCTAGGAGCTGTAGGTAGGTATTACAGAGGCAGATTTCAATTCCATATAAGGAAAAGTTCCTTAACAATTTAAACAGTCTGGAAGTGGAATGAAAGCATTCATAGACAATTCTGAGTTCTCCATCATTGGAGGCCTTCAAGCAGAGACTGGGTGATCACTTCTCAGAATGGCTGGAGATGAGATCCCTATTCAGGTACAAGTTGACTTCAAGAATGTTTGGAGGTCCTTCCAAATTAGTGAGCCTGTAACTTTGGAAGACTTAGGTCTTCTCAGCAATGCAATGATCTAAGACAATTCCAAAAGACCCATGACAGAAAATGCTATCCACATCCCAAGAAAGAACTGATGAAGTCCAAATGCAAATAGAAGCATACTATTTTCTCTTTTATTTTTGTTTCGGTTTTTTCTTTCTTCTGGTTTTTCCCTTTTGTTCTGATTCTTCTTTCACAACATGACTAATGTGGAAACATCCTTAATATGAGTGTATATGGGGAAGGAGAGAAGGGAGAAGAAATTGGAACTCAAAATCTTATAAAAGTGAATGTTGAAAACAAAAAACAAATAAATATATTTTTAAAAAGTTAGGGAGTTTTGACCCTATTAACCTGAGATGTAAATATCCAAACCAGTGACTTAGAATCCAGCCAGCCCATACTGCTTCCCAGTGATAAATGGTTTTTGCAATTTTTTAAGTTCCCTTTTTTTGGAAGCAATCAGGGTTAAGTGACTTGCCTAGGGTCACACAGCTAGTAAGCATCTGAGGTCAGATTTAAACTCAGGTTCTTCTGACTCCAGGGCCGGCGTGCCACTGACCTGCCCCTATTTTTGAAGATTCTTAAAACTCCATGATCTACCTTCTGTATTAACCCTATGAGCCTTAGGAAACACCTCCCAATTGGCTAGTCTCAATCTCTCTTTTTTCCTGATTTCATCAGGAATGAAGAAGGACTGTTGTCTCCCTTTGTCTGATATCCATACACCTCGTCCAGGTCAAAGAGGATGCCAGTAATTAAGGAAAGGTACAGATGAGAGAAGAAGAGTGCAATAAACATTGTTCACAAATTCAGTAATAATAAAGGCTTGGCTCGTTGTTATATTCCACCTCACTGTTCTAAATGTACTTCAAATTATTTTATTCTATCCTCGCATTAACCCTGTTGGGTCAGTAAGTAGTACAAATACTCTTATTCCCACTTTTAGATGCTGCTGCTGCAGCTCAAAGGAAATGATTTCTCCAAGTTCAAAGCCAAAGTTGTCATGTAATTCACAGATCCTGGGACTGAATCTAAGGTTCTTTCTACTATGCCATGCAATAAATAAGACTCCAGGGTCTCTCCATTTGGAAGACTACCACCATAGCTGAGAATAACAATGGATATTTTAATAGCATATTTAGACAGCATTTATATAGTTTTGTATACATTATCTTACTTGAGCCTCCCAAAAGCCCTGGAATGTAGATGCTACAGGTATCATAATCCCAGTTTTACACATGAGGGAACTGGGACTCCGAGAGATAACATGACTTTTTCTAAGATTACTACAAGGCACGCTATACCACGCTGCCTTTTAGGGCAGCCAATCTCCTGAGAGATAGGGAAAAGGAGAGCTGGATGTAAGCCGTCCACGGACTTGGGTTAGACCTCACACAAGCAAGATGGCCTAGAGCCAATGCCATGTTAATCTATAACCTATTAGTTTAAGCAAGATCTTAGTGGTCCTGGCAGGAGTTGGCCTGAGTAAACAGTAAATTAGGACTAGTCAAGGGCAAAAGGCTCGTCCTGGCTATGTCCCCAAATTTGCACGAGTCAGCTGACTTCTCCATTTCCACTGAGAAACATATTTTACTCTTATTACCTATGCAGTTTTGCGTAAGCCCTCTGCTTTTCTGAAGGTCATCCTTCAGTTCCTTCCCCTGTAAAGTAAGAGTAGCTGAACTAGATTGTCTCTAAAATTCCTTCCACTTCTGACATTTCATGATTGTAAGAGTGTGTGCGACCATGTTAAAGACCAATTGGCCAACTGAGGGCTGAGAGCTGTTAAAGAGAAATTAAGGACCACCGGCAAAGGCCTTGGGTGATGTGATTGGCATGTGAAAGAGAAGACTCAAGTACAATCCAGCAAGTTGAACAGTGGCTGTAAGTTTTTCCTTCTTCCCTCCCTTCTTTCCTTCCTTTCTTCCTTCCTTTTGTCTTCCATTGCTTCTGGCCATCTTCCCTCCCTTCTTTTCTTCTTTCTTTCTCTCTTCTTTTGTCCTTCCTTCTCTTCCTCCTTTCACTGCTTCCCTTCTTCTTTCCCTTTATTCCTCCATTCTTTTCTTCCTTACTTGTTTCCTCCCTCTTTATCTACCTCTCTCCCTCCTTTCACTCTATCTCTCTTAATTTTCCTTCCTCTTTTCCTTTTTTATCCTCATTCTTATCCTTTCTCTTCTTCCCTTTCTTCTTTTCTTCCTATTTTTTCTTTTCTTCCTCCCCTCCTTATTTACTTCCTTCTATTACTTCCTCTCTCTCTTTCTTTTCCTCCCTCTTTGCCCCTCTTTCTTTTTTCATTCTCTTTCCTTCCAACTTTTCTTCTTTCTTCTTTCTCTCTTTATCCCATCCTTTTTCCTTCTTTCTTTTCTTCTTTCCATCCTTCTTTCCTCCATTCTCTCATCTCTCCCTCTTTTCTTTCCTTCTTTTTCTCCCTCCCTTTCTTTATTTCCCTCTATTCTTCCTTACTCTTTGTCTTCCTTCTATTTCTTTCCTTCTTCCCTTTTTTCCATCTTCCTTCTCTTTCTACTTTCCCTCCTTTCTTCTTTCTTTTTTCTTTCTTTTCTTCCTAACTTCCTCCATTCCTTCCTTATTTCCTTCTTCCTTCCTTTTGTCAATGAGTATTTATTGAGCACATACCATGTGTAGTACTCCTCCTCTGAAGAGACCCTGCGGCTAACAAGAGACAAATATGGACATCATGAGTCTGTCCAGGCAACTTCATTATTGGAATCCTTCTTATGAATCAAGCACACACATTCAATAGACCTAAGGCCTGGGAAAAATCAGGGCAGATCTTCAAGGACTCTGGACAAGTGAGAATTTTCATCCAAATAAAAAAATCTGCTTCCTCCTAGAAACTAGTTCTTTCTGACTTCAAGCCCTTGATGCTCGCATGATCACACACTTAGCACTAGAAGGGACCTTAGAGGCCATCCAGTCCCAAGTTTACATATGAGGAAACTGAGGCCCACATACTTCATGGTATCATCACTGCAAAAAGTCTCTGGGATTTGCAATTCATGATAATTCTAGCAGATTGAGAGATATGTTCAAAACTTTCTGCAAAACTGATTCTGCATGGGTTTTACTTTCCACAGAAATCTCTGCCTGTTAGAAAGAGGATCGGATCGAGCGTCAGAGGATGTGGGGTCATGGCCCAGCTCTACCTAGCTGCCTGATCACGGGCAAGCAATTTAACTTCTCCGGACCTCAGTTTGCTTATCTGAAAAGCGAGGCAATTGGACTTAAGTGACCCCTTCAACTCTGAATCTATGACTATATGATTCAAATATTTATCAAAAAGGAAGAACTACATAAGAAAACAAACATTTATTACTTAGGACATTCAGATACTGGGGAAGACACAAAGTTTGGATGAAATATATTCTATGTCCTTAGGAGCCTGTAGGCAGCTAGGTGGCACTGTGGACAGAGCACCCATCCTGGAGTCAGAAAGACCAGCCTCAGATACTTACTGTGTGACTCTGGGCAAATTACTTAGCCCTATTTGCCTCAGTTTCCTCATTTGTAAAATGAGCTGGAGAAGGAAATGGCAAACCTCTCCAGTATCTTTGCCAAGAAAACCTTAAATGGTCTTCTGAAAAGCTGGACATGACTGAACAATAACAAAAAGAACCTACAAGAGGAAAAGACACCAAGCACAGAGGGCTACATAATGCCTACCATTAAAATAATTAGTCCTTTCTGTAACAAGGGTCCTGCTTATGCGAAGGAAACACATTTGTTCGCTCCAAGAGAACTATGAGTTCTGATTATACCTGTTACTATGAGAAAATGTGTTGTGAGCCTAGGTCCCCACTAGGAAATATAAACTGGGCAAAATATACCTACTTTTGAAATTTGAGCCCAAGCTTGCACCCTGATGAGGGGATCAGGGAATGGAGACTCAAATTAAGCAGTAAACTAATTTAGCTATTGAAGGAAGTTCATGGAGCTAAGCAATTCCATTCAAAAAAACAGATTAAGTAATACCCAAGACATATACCTCACTGTGCTAGAAGCTGGAGGAGAGGTTTCAGTCTGGTTAGGGGAGAAGGGCAGAGGCGCAAGTAACCGATACGTTAGGATGAGAAAAGCACATTGGAGGCATCCAACAGAGAGAGGTGGGAGCCTAGGGAGAGAAGGAGCCTTTCTGGGTCACTAGGATTAGGGAAGGCATGACAGAAGAGGTATTTAGGCCTGGGGTGAGGTAGGTGTTACAACAGACAGAACACTGGAGTCAAGAGGACCTGAGTTCAAATCTAGCCTCAGACACTTAGCACTTGTTAGCTGTGTGACCATGGGCAAGTCAGTCAACCCTAATTTCCTCAGGGGAAAAAAAGAAGAATAGGTATGCCTGAGAAGGGCCTTAAAGGAGGAAAATAGGGTTTCACCAAGAAGAAAAATAGCAATGGAGGGCATTAGAGGCAGTAGGCAAAGTCACAGAGAAGGAAGAGTTTGGAAAAGATAAAGGAATATCTGGTAGCCCAGCTACATTTGAATGTAAAATGAATAAAAGATCGTAGCATGTAATAAGGATGGAACAGATGATTAAGGTTACAATGATTATAGTTGGCCACAAAAGCGTGAACATGACTCTGCTTTATGCTTTACAACTTCGGGCATTTAGTCATTGGAAACAGACTGGATTCTACTCTATTACAATATATTTCCTTTCTCTGAAATCTCTGGGAAGATTCAGTGGGAGAGCAGTGACAGTTAGGGGCCCTTGAAGAACAACAGTGGGAGGCTCCTGTGGATGATAACCAGGGACTAATCAAGGGAAAGGGGCAAAGTAGAGAAGAAGCCTATCCATAAGGAACTCCCTCCTACATTAGCACCCTGGAGCAAGGTCTGAGTGTCCTCCCCTAGTTCTGGCTCTGTCTTTCTAGGCCCACAGGTATTATAGCCCAGCAAAATAAGCAAGGGAAATGGACAGCACCCTATCTTCATAAAAGAATGCTGTCTTAGGAGGGGAGTCTGTTTGATACAAACCAGGCATTTCTTAATGCCTGCTGGGCTCTTCCTAGTTATACTCCCCTTTATGTGTGCCATGCTGAATGCCCAGTTTGGGTCACTGCTATGATTGTCCTTGAGGGGGTGTCTTTCTCTGAGCTTTATTAATTGTCCTCTAATCGAAAGGATGGTTCGATCATCTGGTTAGAGTATGGGAGGGCAGGTATCAAAAAAGTTCTAAAGAGTGAAAACTATGTTTGAATGTATTTCCAGGGAGGCAACTGATAGATTTTTTTATTATGAATTGACTTGAGCTGCTGTCAGAGTAGGAGAGGAGTCTTACATGAGGAGAGGAAGTTGGAATGAAGGACCTCAGAAGCCATTTCCCCTTCTAAGATTATATTTTATTCAGGGTGTAACTACAAAGTAGTGGGCCTGATCTTTTAGAAAAAGGCAGAAGCTTCTCCAACAAACCGTGCCCTGGCCTTGTTTTCTCATCTAGAATGTGTTCACGAAGTGTGGCCCACTCTCTAGAATAGAGTTCTTTGTGCCCAGAATCTTGATGACAACTTAGAAAGAGCTGGTCTGTCATATACCTGACAATGAAGGAAATGGACAGCCGTGTTTGTATTTAAGGAGGATCAGTGGAAGGGGGAGTTTAAACCCTGTTTCATGTCAGAATTGCATCCCCCTCTTCCCCCACCCCCCATGCCTAACCATGTGGGAACGAGACCAATTCCCAAATGAAAGCACAAAATCTTCCCATAAAATCCAAGAGGGTGCGTAATCCCCCCCTCTTCCTCTGCACTTCTCCCCACCCCTGGCCCAGCCCCACTCCTTCCCAGATGTTCCCATTTAGTCACAGTGTGAGCTGAGCTGCTGCAGCATAACACATATGTGCCAGGACACCCCTTTACAATAACTCATGCTGTGGCAGCTGTATTAGCCTCCAATGTGGGAGAGCACTGTGCAGATGGCAATTACCCCAGGGGAAGCGAGAAGACCTCAGGGACCTGCCCGGAGGGGGCTGAGACCTGATGCGTGAAGTCTACAATGAGCTGCCAAAAGAAGGAAAGGGGTAAGGGGGTCCTGTGAAACTGAATACACCTCCTGCCAGCCCCTGGAGAGTGAAATTCACCTGTAGAGCAAAAGCTATTCTCAGGAACGGGAGGCACCTTGACCAGTGGACATCTGGACACCCATAATGAGGCGAGTCCCGGGATGGGAGGCCCTGCTAATTGCTTAAGCCTGCTGTGATGTCTGGCCACCAGCTGACGTGTCTGCCGGCATAGTTTGGAGGGTTTGAGTTTACTGTGGTGTTGGGTCTAAGAGTCCCTAGGGGAATGTGGAATTTCAGACGCTGCTCACATTGGAACAATTAAGGGGCCTGATTGTTCTAGGCATAGAGGGGTATGAATGCCAAGAGCAAAGGTCACAGCTCCCTGACACCTTCCAGGCTAACCAAAGTCACAGGAAGAGGTAGACCATCCTAGGAAACCTGGGTATGCAGTGTGTGAGGAAGAACAGGAATCATGTTG
Organism: Phalanger gymnotis; assembly: GCA_028646595.1. NCBI lineage: Eukaryota > Metazoa > Chordata > Mammalia > Diprotodontia > Phalangeridae > Phalanger > Phalanger gymnotis. The sequence goes on along the minus strand of CM053626.1, from coordinate 52,479,690 downwards.
GTCTTTGTTCAAGAGTTCCAGGTTCTGATTCTAACTCTTTCTAGGGTACCAGCCCCTTTCCCTCTGCCTTGTCTCACTCTCCCTGAAAAATGAGAAGGTCATAATTACCAATATCCCACAGGAATGTTCTAATCTAATCATGAACTTTGGTATTAAAAAAAAATAGGCTAGCTATGGAAACAGGACGCTTGTACAGGATGGCCAAGTAGTCAGGAGGTAGGAGGGAGATGTGAATATTCTATTCACTGATTCAGTGTGGTGTTGAATAAGTCCCTTCTTCATTCTAAGCCTCAGTCTCCCATCTGCAAAATGGGGAGAATCTGGATTGCCACTTCTGTTTTCCAAGGATGAAGTCAGGATAAAAAGAAAATCACCATGGAGCCAACAGCTCACTGGAAAGATAAATTTTTATCAAAATAAAGCATTAGTTGGAATTCCTTAAGCTCATTCCTCATTTCCGTCTTTTACCACAATGCCATAAAATATTGGTGGTGCCAACCTCAAATAGAAATCAGGGCCACTAAAGTGTATATAATGATCCCTGTGGGGCATATATTGACTTAGAAAATCACACATGTTTACATACTTCTTTTTTATTAATATTTCAGCACATTAAAATCAGATAGGAGCTAAATTTTAACTTGGTTCAGGCCACACTTAGAAGCATTGCTAGATGAAGCCATGGTGGTATGTTTGACACCGCCAGTCTATACCATCTCATCTGCCACGTAGACCCCATCTAGCCAATGGGTTCATGCTTACTGGGGGAATGAGGGCAAAGGAGGGAAGGAATGTTCATAACTAAGATCATGGTCCAGGGACCGATGAAATGAGCCCAGGGCTGCACAGAATTGGGAATCTCCTTTGTCTAGCCCTGGATCTCTGTGTCCTCTTAATCCATTCTTTACCAATATATGCTTCACCTCAACCTTCTCTGTTAAAAGTAGGAAAGAACATGCATGGTACCAACCTCTAATAATGCTGTACACCTAAGGGGTGTTGGTTTTACTTTTAATTTGTTTGGGGTTTTTTGGTCCAAACTTATCATTTCATCCATGTAGGGAAATCCCTGGTATGGAAACTCCCTTCAGCAATGCAAATCAATAACTAGTCTCTAATTTATAGTCTTAAAGAATTGTTCAAGGGTCACCAAGAAGTTGCTCAAGCAGCCTGGTGTAGTATGGAAGGCACTGGACTTTTGACTTTGAGTCAGGAAGTCCCAGGTTCAAATCCCACCTAATTCACTTACTAGCTTGTGTTACCCTGGGCAAGTCATTCAACTTGCCTGTGCCTCAGTTTTACCTTCCATACAAGAAAGATGTTTGGAATCAATGGCTTCCAAAGGCTCTAAGTCTATGATCCTATAATTTCCTGGCCATGTGGCTGGTACTATACATGACACAGGCAGGATTTGAACTCGGTTCTAACTGACTTAAAGGCTGGTCCTCTATCCATACTACCTACCTACCCCCTCTGCACCTGAAACCAATGTTAATATGTAGACATTGATTCAAATATTAAAAATACTAGCTCTTATGATTAGTTGGGGAGGGATGGTGGGACAATTATGGGTTTCCAGTCACCCTTATTATTTCTGATGATACTCTTCATTTATATAAAGCTTTATATTGACAAAGCCCTTTGCGGGCATGTGTCCTATCTCTTCTGGGTTATTGTAACAGTCTCGTAATTGGATTCCCAGTGTCCAGCCACTTCCCTCCTTAATTTACCATCCATGGAGCTGCCAAAATAATTTTCCTAAAACACAAGTCTGCTATGTTCCTCTCCTGCTCAAGAAACTTCATTTGTCCCTATTGCCCCTAGAACAAAATATAAACTTCTCAGCTTAATATTTAAAGTGTTTCGCAATCTGATTCATCTACGTTTCCAAGCTTACTGTCCAAGACTCTGCTTTAACACATGCTCTATTCTAGCTAAACCCTCCTCAGTAGAAGGTATCCTCCTTGGGGGCAGGGGCTGATTTTCCTTTTGTGTTTATATTAATATTTCCTCGCACATTACCTTGCGCATAGTAGATACCTAAAAAAAGCTTGTTGCGTTGGACTAGGTGGGATTGGATTCCCCATGAGTCAGCACATCTGATCTTCACATCCCCTCTTGGGGACAGGTAGTATAAGTTATTATCTCCATTCTATAGATAAGGAAACTAAGACTGACGACCTTCCCCAGGTCTCAAGGACTCAAGGCCAACTCTTCTAACTCCCATACTAGGATTCCTTCCACTATACTCCACTTCCTCAGAAAATGCAGATGATTATTATTAGGTTACATCATTAATGACCACTTGATTTGAGACCTAAGAAAATCTGGGTTCAGGATTTGCCATCATAAGCATCCCTTTCTTCTGATAGGAATAAAGAAGCCTGGAAATGCTCAGAACACTTTATACCAGTACGAAGAGTTATATATTACAAAACTTTCTGCATGTCTTATACCAAGCTCGAAAAGTCCAGGAGGTAGGGGTCTGTCTGGACTGTGGAAACTGCCACTGGTAATAGATTGGAAAGGAGGTCTCCACTGGGACCTCGTGGGGCAGGGATAAATTGGAAGAACAACTGTATTCATTAAGGAAGTCGGGACATGGCCGTGGGGGTCTTGTCCATCGACTACTTGGCAGGACATGGAGTATTTCTCCAAAAGAAATCTCACAGCTGGAAGAAGCAGGTGTGAGGCAGAGCAGCCCCTGTGCAAAAAAAAAATGCTGGAGCGACATTTAAGGCAGGAAGGAAATTGGATTTTCCCAAGTTCCAAACAACAGGGAGGGAAAGGAGGAGGAGGAGGATGGTTAGCTAGGAGGAGGAGGTCGGCAGGAGGTTGGACAATGAAAGAGAAGAGGAAAAGGGAAAAGATATTCAAAGACAGAGAAAGCAAGATAGAAGCCAAAGTGGAAAAGGGGATATGAAATGTGGTGAGAGGAAGAATGAAGATTAGTGAGATATAGACAGAGAGGAAAAATGAGAGAGAGACAGAGATAAAGATTGAAATGGAGAAAAAGACATAGAGACAGAGACACAAATACAGATACAGAGAGACACACACAGAGGCAGAGAGATAAAGATCGGAACAGGAAAACAAGGACAGAGACAAATGCAGATACAGAGATAAACATACAGAGACAGAAATTAAAAAAAAGTAGAAACACAAAGGAGAAAGAGGACATAGGGGGTGCATCGTTAGCGATTTTAGTCCCCTACTGTCATCATTCTGAGTTTCAACGCCTTGATCAGGGAAATGCCCATGTATTGACTTCACCCAGAGTCTTGGATGTTTATCAGCTGTCCAGGGGAAAGGCTAAAGACTAGGGGAAACAAAAAAAGTGCTTTCACAACCTTCATTCCCCCAGGAGCACAGGACTCTGTGTCAGGAAAATGGTTTCCTCCTGCTTCTCCTCCTCCCCGTCTCTCATGCTTTTCCACCCCACACTCTGGACAGCTGGATAAGCTCAGGAGCTCCATTACCCTGGTGGCCCCATCACACAGATTTGGGTAATTTAGAAATGTCAGGATGAGAAGGTAAGAGAGCCTGGCAAAGTGTTGACACCTCCACACCCAGCAAGCCACCAAAGCCAAGGGCAGCTCATCTATTTCACAGATTCACAGAATCAATCACAGGATCTAAGAGCTGGAAGGGACCTCGATGAACATTGAATCCAACCCACATACAAGAGAAAGCCCACTCTAGCACCCCTGACAAGTGATTTCAAAGCCATTCAATGTGATCTGGCCCCTAAGTGTGTTAGACTTCCTTTGTCCCATTGTTGTTAGCAGGTTTCCTCTCTGCCCACTCTACCCATGCCATCATCTCCATTCTACTCGTCTACCCAATATTCTGCCTCTGGAATTCAAGTTTCTACTATGAGTTCTTTCTAATAATAATTTTTTAAATATTAAGTGAGAAAATATTTACAAAAAGCCCTTAGCGCAGTGCCTGGCACATGGTAGGCCCCCTGTAAATGCTTCTTCCTTTCCCCTTCCCATTCATCCCTTCTCTTTTGTGCAAAGTCTGAGAAGGTCAATAGGGCCTGGTAGAAAGAGCTGCCAAAAATTAGCAGAGGAAATGTAATTACGGCCTGGAAAAAGAAAAGACCTTGTCCATGTCTTCTTTCAAGGATGAAGAAACTGTGGTAGAATTTCTTTTTAATAATAATTCTTTTAGATATTAAATGAGATAATATTTATAAAAAGCATTTGTGGAGAAAGAAATAATATTGAACCTAGAGTCAAGTGGACCTCACTTGGAATCTTAACTATACCACCTACTACTCATGTGCCTCAGTTAGTTACTCAACATTTGTGGGCCTCAGTTTCCCCATCTATAAAATTAAGGATTTGGACCCAATGACTTCTATGGTCTTTTCCAGTTCTATGTGGAGGATCCTACTGTCATCACATCAGTAATATCCTTCAGTGTTCACCCCCAATCCTTTTGTTTTCAGGTTGCCTGATTCAAGAGCTGGATGAGGCCTCCTTTTATAGATGAGCAAATTGATCCCCAGAGAGGGTTAGTGATTTTCCTAAGGTCACACAGGTGGAGCAAAGCTAAGAGTTTAACCCAAGATCTCTGACTCCAAATTCAGTGCCCTTTACACTATACAGCCCTGACAATGTAGATTTTGGTTTTTTTAAATGAATGAATTCAATATCATAATTTTTCTTTCTATGTTCTAGCACCCAGCATTGATTGTACTTAATACGGTAGGCACTTAGTACATATTTGTGCAAGGAAGGAAGGAAGGAAGGAAGGAAGGAAGGAAGGAAGGAAGGAAGGAAGGAAGGAAGGAAGGAAGGAGGGAAGGAAGGAAGGAGGGAAGGAGGGAAGGAGGGAAGGAGGGAGGAAGGAAGGAGAAACAGGAGGAAGGAAGGAAGGAAGGAAGGAAGGAAGGAAGGAAGGAAGGAAGGAAGGAAGGAAGGAAGGAAGGAAGGAAGGAAGGAAGGAAGGAAGGAAAGAAGGAAGGGAGGGAGGGAGGAAGGGGAGAAGGGAAGGAGGGAGGGAGGGAGAAAAGGAGAAAGGGAGGAATTGCCCAATATCTTGTAAAGGAAAGCTTTTCCCCCCGCCAATCTGGTAGGGAAAGAGAGATTCAGTTCATCATTCTTTTTCTGTGCTGTCCAGGCCCAAGCACATGAGAGTCACTCTTGTTCTCAAGGATTTCCGTGAAAGCAGGCTCTGGGGCCAAACTCAGTAGTCCAGCTGAGCTATGTATTAAGGCTGAAGCCCTGAACTGGGAGTAATTGAACTGGAACTGGAATAGAGCCCCAGCTCCAGGACTAACATGCTCAACAATCAATCTTTCCCTGCCTAGATGAAGCACTTCCTCTCTCAGTGTCTTTGTTTCATGGTCTAAGAGAGAAACTCAATGGTCTTTGAGGAAACTGGTCAGGAGGAAAGTCCTCCCCTCAAAATAGACCTTAGGGAAAACCAGCATGCCCACACCTCTGAAAGACAGAGGGAGGAGAAGAAAGACTAGGTTATAGGGCAGCCCAGACCGGCCTGCCAGGAAGTGTGAATGCCAAAGGAGATTAAGAAAAGCCCAGAAAGAATTTGGCAAATGGGGTAGCCCTGAGTGTGGCCAATGGACTGTGACCTTGCCTATGCATCCAAAGTGACGGGAGGAACCCAGACAATGCAGCTGTTTCCGGTGGGCCCTTGGGGACAGCCCCCTATGGTACCTGTGTCATTTACCGCCATGACAGCTAGAGCAGTATGGAGGCAGTTGATGTACAAAGAGATCTGGGTATTAGGGTTCTTTTGAATTATTTGTCCTTCTGCATTCCTAGACTTGTGATATTTCCTATGAAAAAATATTTCCTTTCCCACATTCAAGTTAACATGATAGAAATGTAAACTATGGCCCAGAACCAAAGCTCAGGATACACATGGACAGAGTTCAGTCCTAAGAACTTCACAGAAATCAGCCCCTTTGGCTCGTGCTTTCTCTTTGAACACATTGAATTTGTCTAGCTTTGCTCACACCTTGGGTTTTCCTTGAGGCCATTAAAATGCATTCAATGTCTAGGGCCATAAAAGAAGGAAAAGGGCCTTTGGTTCCCATGCAAGCACTTAGGCATCAGATACATCAAATATAATATAGGTGTTATTTAGCCCAACTAAGACAAAACAAAAATCACAAAGCAGGCAAATGGTCAAAAACACTCTGCATCCATCTCCAATGGACCTTCACTTCCTGGAGGGACTTAGACAATTTTCTACAATTAAAGCATCACATTAAGGTTGAGGTTCCCTCTAAGGGAAAATATTCAGTATCAGTAAGATGTGTGTGTGAGAGACAGAGAAAGAGAGAGACAGAGAGAGAGAGAGACAGAGACAGAGACAGAGAGAGACAGAGAGACAGAGAGAGAGAAAGAGAGAGACAGAGAAGAGAGGGAAAAGCAGACAGACAGAGAGGGAGACAGAGAGAAAGGGAGGAGAGAGAGAGAGGCAGAGAGACAGAGACAGAAAGGACAGGGGGTAAGGAGAGGGAAAGGAAAAGGAAGAGATAGACAGACAGATGAAGATAGAGTGACAGAGAATGTTCTTCCTAAATATGTACTATGTGCCAGGCACTGTGCTTATTGCAAAAAAGTCAGTTCCTACACTCAAGGAGTTTACATTCTAATGAAGGAAATACACACACACACACACACACACACACACACACACACACACACACACACACTACAAAAAGAGGGATCTAAAAAAGGGGAAGAAAGAAGGCTACTTAGGTACAGGCAAAACTGGAGGAAATGTCTGCAGAGTGAAGTTGGAGTTGAAAGTGAAGTGAGCATCTTTCTTTTCTCCCTGTTGTTCTCCTAATAAACCCAATGAAAAGGTCTGGGGCTGCTCTATTGTTGCCCGGTGGAAAGGATGGCCAATATTATTGATTCTTTTTGAACATGTATCCATGCCTAATGTTGCAAGCTAAATAACTTTTCAGAGTGTGGCTTCCATGGCCCCTATCACCTCCAGAAGGCCTATGCTGGTGAGTCCTAATCACAAGATCTCAGATTTGAGTGGTATGTGTCTTAAAGACTACCTTGTCCACATCATACCCAGAAAATGATTACTCAGCAGGCAGGGGAGACCCACCACCTCTTGAGACAGCCCATTTCCATTTTGGATGGCTCAAAATTTTAGCCAGTTTTTCCTTACATCAAGCCTAAATCTTTACTAATGTCTAAGACTTACATAGCATTTAAAGTTTTGCAAAGCACTTTGCATATCCAATCCAATTTGATCCTCATAACAATCATATGGGGGAGGAGCTATTGTTATGCCATTTTCCAGAAAAGGAAAATGAAGCTAAGAAGTTAAATGACTTACTAACCTGCTCTCTAGCCATCATCCCTAGTTCCTCCCCCTAGAACTTTAGACTCCACTCCTTCGTCTCCTGACTTCTATATGTGAGCTTTCACCTTATCTTGCCTGGAATCAAGCCTGCATATCCCTTCCTGGCTATAACACCGTGTGAGTACCCCACCTCTTTCTAATTCCCCCCATGTGTTGTGTTTCCTAATTACAAGGCAAGCTCTCCAAGGGAAGCGACTATCATGCTTGTTCATGTTGGTATCCCTGGCACTTATCATAGTAGCTAGCACATAGAAAGTGCTTAGTAAATATTTTGTCTGTCTGTCTATCTATCCAACTAACTACGTGTCCATCTCTATCTATCCATCTAGGGTCATGCAGCTATTAAGAGTCTGAGGCAGGATTCAAACTCAGATCCACCTTATTCCAAGTCCAGGATTCTATCCACTGTGCCACCACCTCCACCCATCACTCCCAGCTCTGTTCTCTAAGGCCAAGGAGAAAAGTCTGTTCTCTCTTCCACATCCCAGCTATAATCAAGTCCCCCCTAAGCCTTATCTTCTCCAATGCAACCATCTATAGTTCATTCAATCAATCTTCATATGGCATAATCTTGAAGCTCTTCACCATTTTGGAAGCCCTCTTCCAGACACTGCATTTTATCAATGTCTTTCCTAAAATTTGGCAGTCATGACTGAACGTAACATTCCAAATTAGTCTAACCAGGACAATCAGTGACCATTTCATCTTCTATCACTTCTCATAGATTTCCTTGTTAAGTGCCTCTCTCATTTATCATGTCTCTTGAGATGCTGCTCAGAATACTAATCCTTGTGACTAGCATGGCATTGGAAGCACTAGAAGGTAGGTGACTGGAGACAAAAGGTTGGTCATCTTCAAGTCTAGACCCTGAGGAGAGAGAAGACTAATTTTACCACTTCCTTCTGAAGCATGTTGTTAGCTTCCCCCAAGCAACTTCTCACCCACAGTAAAGCCCTGTGAGATGAATATTATTCTCTCAATTTTGCAGATGGGTAAACTGAGGCTCAGACTTTGGACTAAGATCATACAGTTTGTGGCACTTAGAGCCAGTCTGCCTCACTTCAAGCCCATTCTTTTTCCACAGTATCAAACATATATGTGTGTGTATATATATATATATATAATGTGTGTATATATTATATTACATATATGTTATATGTTATATATGATTATATATAAATAAGCATGTAGATATGTGTACAGTATACATGTGTGTATATATATTGTTGCTGTTCATCTTTCGTTTCCAAAGAAGACCAAAGTCATCATGGGGTGATGTCTTAACTTGTGTGTGAAATGGATTTAAGTGAGTCAGAGCTGCACCAAGTTATCAGCCTCACTCTCTCTTCCAAAGTCATTGAAGTCCAGTACCAGGACAAAAGTCAAGATGACTGAAGATGGCCTGGGATGCAGTGGATGACCTTCAATGTCCAACCAAGCTCTAAGCATTTCGTAGGCACCTACTTCGGCCACCTTCATGGCCATTGGAACAAATTGTTCTCATCCACCCATTCCATTAGGGGAAGTTTTCACATGCTTGGAGTAGATATCCCCCTAAATGTGATCTCAGGTTATGTTCACCTTACTTGTATAGGTTTACCAAAATATGGCAGTCCATTCTTCTCAGGCAGTCCTCAAGATAAAACATTCCCTATGGATGACTTTGATTCTTTTTTTTTCCTTAACAAATCCATTTTATCTCCCTAGAGATGACCCTCATCATAATACCTAGACTGTTGTAATAGCCTTCTGGTTGGTCTCACTGCCTAAAGTCTCTCCTCTCTCCAGTTCAGCCTCCACTGATCTAGAAAAGTGATCTTTCTACAGCATAGGATACTACCCATGTTCAATAAACCCTAGTGACTCCATATTGTCTCCAGGATCAAATATAGAAACCATTCATAACCTGACTCCTTCCTACCTTTCCAAGTCATCTTATATCTTACTTCCTTTCACATATTCCAAGATCCAGTGACACAGCCCTCCTTGATTATCCTCCATCTCCCAGCTCTGTGCATTTCCTCTGGTTGTCCCCCATTTCAAAGAATTCTCTCCCTCCTCAACTCCGCCTTCTGGCTGCTCTATGATCCAGCTAAAATACCACCTTCTATAAGAGGCCTCTCCTATCATCCTTAATTCTAGTGCCTTCCCTTAGCATTAACTCCAACTTATCCTATCCATATGTAGTTTGTATATAGTGGTTTGTATATTGTTTCCTCCACTTGATACTATGTTCACCGAGGACAGGGACTACTTTTGCCTTTCTCTGTAGGCCTGCACTTAACACAATGCCTGGCACATAGTAGATGCCTAATAATGACTTGACTGATTTGACTACAAGACACCAGAGTATGGACATAAGGAATCAGAAGATGAAAGGTTAGCATCAGGTCCAAGGCCTCAAAACCTGTAGAACGGTAGAGTAATCTTGCTTCCAAAAGAAAAATGCAGTTCTCCATGTGTGACCTCATTGGAAATGAGACCTAGTATGTATAACATGTCCCCAGCTCTTGGAAATAAATGGTGAATGAGCCTTTTACACCCATCTCTAGGCTTGACTTGCCATTCAGGTTAGTTCTCAGCTTTCTTATGAGCCTGCCACAGAGTTCTGCACATTTGTAGAGGCTTGTTAAATAATTATTTATTGAACTAAATGGAATTGAGTTGGACACCTCAACCATCTGGGAAGATTCCCATGGAAATCCCCAGTCCTCAGTTTTTTTTTGTAATCCTACAGTGACTATAGCTGGTATGGATCAGCACAGATATGGCCTCCACCCAGAATACCACTCTCAATCACCTCCATTGTCCAATTAACTCAATTCAATTCAACAAAAGTTTATCAAGCACAAACAATGCACTAGGAAGCAAACAGCATTCAGACAGTGCTTCTTGGAGGCTAACCTAAATGCCTCCTGATGTCCTTTGTACATGTTTCCCCAGAGGAGACTGAGAATACTTGGTACCTACCCTTTCCATAATACTCATTCATTTACAATCATTCATTTCTTTCTTCTCTCTCTCTCTCTTTTCCCCTGTATACTCTTGGCATTTCCACCTTTCTCTCCATCAGATTGGTTCACAGCCTTTGAAAGATTAAGTTTTTAACTTAATAATAGTTCACATTTATTCATAATAATAATTTCACTGAGTTTGTAGGAGATGAGCTGATATTCCAATATTCCTATTAACTATGAAAAGCACTTACTTTATCCATCTGTGCAAGTCTTCATAGAACATTAAATAGAAAACAATTATAACAGGATAGTAACTTGTCTTTGATTTTGTCTTTGTATTTCCAATGCCTAATAAAATGCTTTTTCTTCCTGCCTTTTATTTTTCTTCCTTCCTCCCTTCTTTCCTTCCTCTCTCCCTTCTTTTCTTTCTTATTTTTTCCAAGACCATTTCTATCTGAACCCCATCAAAAAGGTGAAATGAACAAAATTATGATGCTGGTGAAATCATCTCATCAGATCATTCATCTCACCAGATTATATTCTCATAAGTAGGAAGGCTCATAGTGAGATGCAGTAGAATGGTGGCTAGAACGCCAACTAAAAAATCATGAAGACATGAGTTGGAGGCCTGCCTCTGACCTATAATTGACTGTGTGATATGCTATGTCACTTAAGCTTTTAGTGCCACTGGGCAATTCTCTAAGACTATAACATGCAGAACAGTTGGAACTGGCATCAGTGTGAATTATCTTTTTTTTTTTAATTTAGTATTTTTTCCCCAATTGCATATAAAAACAATTTTCAACATTTGTTTTTAAAACTGAGCTCCAAATTCTCTCCTTCCCTCCCAATCCCACTCATTGAGAAGGCAAGCAATTTGATATAGGTTATACATGTGTATAACTACCACATCGTAGTCATGCAAAACATATTTCCATTGTGAAAGAAAATATAGACAAAAATAAAAACCCAAGAAAAATGAAGAAAGTTTAAAAAGTATTCTTTAATCTGTATTCAGACTCCATTAGTACTTTCTCTGGGGATGGATAGCATTTTTCATTATAAGTCCCTCTTGGATCGATGTATTGCTGAGAATAACTAAGTCATCCACAGTCAATTATCTTGCAGTATTGCTGTTACTGTGTATGTTGTTCTCTTGGCTCTACTCATTTCACTTTGCATTGGTTCATGTAAGTCTTTCCAGGTTTTTCTGAGAGCATCTAGCTTATCTTTTCTTATATCACGAAAGTATTCCATCACAATCATATACCACAAATTGTTAAGCCATTCTCCAATTCTTTGCCACCAGAAAAGAGCTGCTATAAATATTTGGGCATAGTTCCAAATTGCTCTATATAATGGTTGAATCAATTCAGAACTCCACCAACGGTGCATTAGTGTATCAGTTTTCCCACATCCCTTCCAATATTTGTCATTCTTCTTTTCTGTCCTATTAGTCAGTCTAATAGGTGTGAGGTAGTACCTCAGTATTGTTTTAATTTGAATTTCTCCAATTGATAGTGATTTAGAGCATTTTTAATATGGTTATAGATAGTTTTGATTATTTCATCTGAAAACTCACTGTTTATTTTTTGATCACTTGTCAATTGGGAAATGGCTCTTATTCTATAAATTTGATTCATTTCTCTATATGTTTGAGAGATGAGACTTTTATTGGAGAAATTTGCTTGAAAAAATTCTTTCATAGTTATGATTTCTAACCATATTTCCTTCCATCTTATTTCCCCCTTGTTTATTCTATTCTCTCCCTCCTTTCACCCTGTCCTTCCTCAAAAGTATTTTGCTTCTGACTACTGCCACCCCCAATCCACCCTCCCTTCTCTCATCCCCTTTACTTCCTACTTTCCTTTAGGGTAAGATAGATATCTATATCCAATTGAGTGTGTGCATCAATTGCTCTTTGAGCCAATTCTGATGAGAATAAGGCTCTAACATTCCCCGCCACATCCCCCATCTTCCCCTCCTCTGTAAAAGCTTTTTCTTGCCTCTTTTATATGAAAAAATTTATTGCATTCTACCTGTCCCTTTCCCTTTCTCCTAGTGCATTCCTCTTTCTCACCCCTCAACTCAATTCAACTCACACCTGGGCTCTCTGTCTACATATACTCCTTAAACTGTCCTACTAATGAGAAAGTTCTTATTAGTTTCAAGTATTATTTTCCCAAGTAGCAAGATAAACTGTTTAACCTTATTAAGTCTCCTATGATTTCCCTTTTCTGTTTACCTTTTTATGCTTCTCTTGAGTCTTGTAATTGGAAATCAATTTTTCTCTTCAGTGCTGGATTTTCATGAAGAATGCTTGAAAGCTCTTTATTTCACTGAATATCCACCTTTTTGCCTGAAGGATTATACTCAGTTTTGCTGGGTAGGTGATTCTTGGTTGTAATCCTAGTTTCTTTGTCTTTCAGAATATCATATTCTAAGCCCTCTGATCCTTTCATGTAGAAGCTGCTAAATCTTTTTGCTATCCTGATTGTGATTCCACAATACTTGAATTGTTTCTTTCTGGCTGCTTGCAGTATTTTCTCCTTGATCTGGGAACTCTGGAATTTGGCAACAATATTCTTGGGAGTTTTATTTTTAGGATCTCTTTCAGGAGGCAGTTGGTGGATTTTTTTTCAATTTCTTTCAAATTCTTTCAGAATATCAGGGCAGTTTTCTTTGATAATTTCTTGAAAGATGATGTCTAGGCTCTTTTTTATATTATGGCTTTCAGGAAGTCCAATAATTTTTAAATTATCTTACCCGGTCAATTCCAGGTCAGTTGTTTTTCTAACAAGATATTTCACATTGTCTTCTATTTTTTCATTCTTTTGGTTTCATTTTATTGTTTCTAGATGTCTCATAGAGTCATTAGCTTCCACTTTTTCAATTCTAATTTTTAAGGAATTGCTTTCTTCAATGAGGTTTTGTACCTCCTTTTCCATTTTGCCAATTCTATTTTTTAATGAGTTCTTTTCTTCAGTGAACTTTTGTGCCTCTTTCTCCATTTGGCCAATTCTACTTTTTAAGGAGTTCTTCTCCTCATTGACTTTTTGTACCTCTTTTACTATTTGGCCTATTCTGTTTTTTAAGTTGTTGTTTTCTTCAGTATTTTTTGTGTCTCCTTTATTAATCTGTTGACTCTTTTTTCATGATTCTCTTGCATCACTCTCATTTCTCTTCCCAATTTTTCCTCTACCTCTCTTATTTGATTTTTAAAATTGTTTTTGAGCTCTCCCGTGGTCTAAGACCAATTCATTTTTTTTTCCTGAAGGCTTTACTGTCTTCTTCTTCTTGATCTTCCTTGTCACCCTAGTAACTTTCTATAGTCAGAATATTTTTCTGCTGTTTGCTGATTTTTCTAGCCTACCTCCTGACTTTTAACTCTTTGCTGAAGTGGGGTTCTGCTTCCAGGGTGGAGGGAGCACTGTCCCATGCTTCAGAGGTTTTGTGCAGCTGTTTTCAGAGATACTTCTAGGGACTTGTAAGTTTTTACTTTTTCCAAGGTGGCATGATCTAAGGAGAGGTACAAGAGTACAATTGTGCTGACCTGTGCTCTGGTCTGTGAATGACCACAAGCACTCTTTTCTGCCCTGGAACCATGATGGGGGTCCTTACTCCACTGCAGCCCCAAGTTCTGGTGTCCTAGTGCTCCTCCATGCTCTGGGGCTGCCATCCAGGACTGGGACCAGGGCAAAGCAATGCCCCCAATGCCAGCAAAGAGAATCCTCCTTCTGTAGTTGTTTGCCCCCCTTACCATCTGTGGGCTAGGAGCTTGGGAAGTAGCTGCTGCAGTTGCTATTCAATCATTCCCAAGGCCTGCCTCTGATTTGCTGGGCCCAGTCTGTGGTACGGTGGCCTTCACTGGACTACATTCCATTCTCATCTGGTGCCAAGGACCCTACAAAACTTCTAAGTAGTCCTGGGGTTTCACCCCATCCTTTCGTGGGTTCTGCTGCTCCAAAATTTGTTTTAGGACATTAATTAAAGGTCTTCAGAGGGGTTTGGAGAAGAGCTCCAGTGAGTCCCTGCCTGCTCTCTTAGCTCTGCCCTTGGGAAATTTTCTGTTAAGAAGTTTTCTATATCAATAAAATCACAGATACGAACCAATTTTATTTCTTTTTTGGGAAGCAATTGGGGTTAAGTAACTTGCCCAGGATCACACAGCTGTTAAGTGTCTGAGGCTGAATTTGAACTCGGGTCCTCCTGACTCTATTCACTATGCCACCTAGTTATCCCAACTTTTTTTAAATCAAATTCCTGTTTTTATGTTGCTTTAAAGGTTAGAAATTATTTTCCTCAATTTCTTCAGAAATTATAGTGTCATTTTATTCTTATTACTCCCACTTTATAGATGATGAAACTGAAGCTCAGAAAAGTTGACTAACTTATGCAGGGTCACCCATTAGCAAAGGTTGAAGCAACGGATTTAGGGCCAAGTCTCTGCTGCAGCCAAGTTCAAATCGAAATCCAAACCCAGCAGTCTTTCCACTCCTGTGCATGTGAGCCTGAGTCTATAAGAGCCTGGTGACCAGCCAGGCCCGAAATGCCAAGCACAGCACGCTACCCAGACATGACCTTTCCAAGTCCAGGATGCACCCACGCATGTCCCTGGCCCCAAACGTTCCATCTTGTGGTGACTGTCGCTATGCCACCAGATAACCTCCTCCCAAAGCACCACCACCATGGAAGTGATGGACGTGAGGACTAGCAGGTCCCTCTGCATCTTTGGCACACTTGTTCAGAAACCTCTTTTCAGGGGACCCATTGTGGACTCAGTCCATCCTCCTCCCCCAGCCTCGAGGCATTGGTGGCCCCCATGCTGCTAGTTTAATTGCTTTGGAAGAGAACACTTTGTCACCGGACTTCCCCCTTTGTTCTCAGATCAGTCTGGGGATGGGCTCTGTGTACTATTTAGGAACAAAGGACTTTTTTTTCAGAGTTGTGATAGGAAAGAACCCATATTTTGTGTCTGTGTCTGGGCTGGGCCAGTGCCTATGTATGTGGAGAAGAGCTGGAGCTGGAGAGAGAGCAAGAGGAAAGAAGAGGTAAGAAAAATCCCATTGCAAGCGGTTCAAACAGTTTCACTACATGGATTCTGTCAAGAACCCATCACTGGTTAATGGGATTATAGATCTGAAGCCAGAAGATAAGAGTCAGATTAGTTTATCCATCCAGTCCCTCCCCTGTTTGCAGACACTGCCCTACTGCTGAATTCTAAGGCCCTTTATAGCTCCCAAATTCTATCATTCAAGAGCTCCATCCTCTAGGGGAGAGTTGGGGAGATGCAGTAGAGTGGAGGTGCCCAACAAGCAGACAGCTGAAGGCAAGTGGCTCACAACACTCCTGAGGGTGACCTAGCCAGATTAAAATGTAATTATGGGCACGGTGCACTGAGCCCCAGGCCTGGAGTCAGGAAGAGTCATCTATTCAAATCTGGCCTCAGACACTTCCTAATTGTGTGACCCCGGGCAAGTCACTTAACCCTGTTTGCCTCAGTTTTCTCATCTGTAAAATGAAATGGAGAAGGAAATGGCAAACCACTCCAGTACCTCTGCCAAGAAAACGCCAATAGGGTCATGAAGAGTCAGTCATGACTGAAACATGATCGAATAACAGAATAAATTATATACATATATACAAAATATAATCAGAAAATGTTTAATGAAATAAACAAAAACACAATAAAACAAATAATGTTGTTTTTAAGTCAGCACGCTGGCCTGCAGGGATTGTTATATACAGTTTAACAACCCTGTTTCTATTTGAATTTGACACCAATGAGGTAGGAGAAAAGTCTTCCTGTTTACCCATTCCAGAGCCTAACAACTTTCACAGCTAAGTTCTTCCTCTTAGTGGTAGAGTGCTAGATAGAACACTGAATTTGGAGTCAGGAATACCTGAGTTCAAATCTTATCTCAGACATTTGTTAGCTTTGTGACTCTGGGCACCTGTGTTCTATCAGCCTTGATCTCTTCATCAGTGAAATAGGGGCAATTGTAGTACCTACCTGTTGAAAGGATCAAATGAGATAATGAGCAAAGCATTTTGCAAATCTTAAAGCACTAGATACATGTGAGCTATTATTGTGATGCTGATGCTGTTGATAATGATGGCGATGATGATGATGATGATGATGATGATGATGATGATGTTGGTAGTAGCTAACCCCAAGATGGGGGAGCATTCTGTCTACCCATTTACCCCATAATCTACTCCATCGACACTCCACGTCCTTTCTTTCTAGGCCCATTGCCCCCTTCCTTCCATCATTTCTGAGACCCTCCCCATCCTATCTCTACATTCCCCTGATCTTTCTTTAGCTGCAAAGCCCCGAACTGCACAAGAAAGAGTAAGATAGCAGAGGGGGGAGGAGGAGGGAGGAGGAGGGAGGAGGGAGCCTTTGGGATAGAGAGAAAGGAAGAAATACATGTAAAATAATCCCACTCTAAATCAGAGAATTACAGAATATGAAATTTGGAAGGAGCTTCAGCCGTTACTGAGCAGGAATCTTTTCTACAGTAGCCGCCAAAAGCAGCACTTTTGAATCATAGAATTTAGGAGCTGTAAAGGAAGGGAGGGATTCTGGGAGGAGAAGGTAAGGAAGGATCACATTTTAGGGATCAGGGGCAGTCAATGCATCTTCCAGAGATGGGAGATGGAGTGTAGTGTGTGAGGACAGAGAAAAGGCTAGTTTGGCCAGATCACAGAGTTTAGAAGGGGAATAGGGAATATATAATAAGTCTGAAAAGGTGGATTGGAGCCAAGCAAGTCTAACAGAGAAGTTTATATGTTATCCCAAAAGCATTAGGAAGCCATGAAAGCTTATTGAGTAAGAGAGTGGCATGGTCAGGAAAACCACCTTGACAGCTATGTGGAGTATAATTTGGAGTGGAGAGAACTTGAGGCAAGATCAATCAGGAGGCTGGGACAGTAGCCTGAGTGAGAGATGATGAGAGCCTGCAGTACATATGGCAACAGATGTGAAGGTAGAAACGGCAAGGCTGGGTGCCGTGAGGCAAGAGCATCAACAGTGGGAGGGAGGGGAGAGGCCAAAGGGAGCCACCTGAAGGAGGTGGTACCTGTGTTGCCGAGACTGAATGAAATTAAAGAATCTTTATGCAGGGATGGCCTTGTGTATCCTCTAGGCTCCTCTCCTGGCTCAGAACGGACTCTGCTCTGGCCTGGCAATCTCCAGGGGCTGAGAGTAGCCAGGCAAACAAAGACAGATGAACATAAACCAGCCCACTGAAGGGAAATCCTGACAAGTTCCCTTTACTGGGCCTCAATGGTAGGACCCAATGTTCTCAATAAAGGAGTTCCTCCGTAGAGTGAAACAGGTCATCAAGCTATAGCATTCTCCCCCTGAAGTGAACTCTGGTCTCCCTTCCTTTCCTCTTTAGAATATGTTTATAAGGTCCAGGGGCCTCTGCAGGTGGGACAGGATACACACCCTCTCATGTTCAGAAGTTCTTAACCTGAGGTCCATGAAGCTCTTTTTTCTTTTTATATGTTGACAACTGTACTTAAGTATAATCTATAATCCTATTTTATTTTATTAATTTAATTAATAATTTTAATTAATAATAAAATTAATTGAGTTTTATTTTATTTATTTAAAAGCATTATTCTGACAAGTGCAAAGACTTCCCCAGACCATCTGTGATACACAGAAAGTTTGAGAATCCTTGTCAAAGGGGTCAGAAGATCATTTCTGTAATTCCAGTTCTGCCATGTACAACCCATGTCACAACCTTGGACCTCCTTCACGATTCTGAGCCTCAGTTTCCTCTTCTTTAAAATGAGGCACAGGACTCACTAATCTTGTAGGTCCCTTGCAACTCTAAATTCCATGATCCTTGGGACAGGGAGAAGAAGAGCAGAGCAGGATACTTAGAGGAGGAGGAAGGAGATAGGAGAGGGATGAGTCTAGAAACAAGAGACAGGGCAGGATGTTTAGGAAAGTGTAAGTGGTCCTCTTTGCAAGGTTGAACACTTCTGGGCTAGCATGTTCTTTCACCTTACTTGTCAAGATTTAGAGATAGGCCCCTAAATCACTAGGTTGGTGTTGGGAACGTCCATGGGCCAAGTGCTTAGTGGGCATTAACAGGCCCCAGATAATTGTCAATTTCAGGGAAATAACCCTTAAACAGAAAGAAAGTGAAAGGGAGCTTGGCTGGTAAGCAAGCCAATTAGGTCCCCACCAAAAGGGTATCCACCCCTCTACCAGTCAGCCCTTGTCTTAAGGCAACCTAGGTTCTGGCCAGCCAACCAAGGGCTGAAGATGAGTTAGGAGACCTCTCACCAGACCCCAAAAGAGGCTTCCTCCAGCCTGAATCTATGCACTCAGGGGTTATAAAATCACTGGCAAACATCTCTGTACAAGGCAGCGGTTTCCCTAAAAACACTCAAATATTACCTTACCACAGAGTGGTTATCTGACTCAGAGATCTCACTCAATGGCCCAAGAAAATACCCTGACAGCCACAAAAAGGTAAATAGAGACACCAAAGGAATGCCAGCTGGGGCCAGCAGTAACCCAGCACTTTGCCTGGCATCTCCAATATATTTTTCAAATATAAACACATAAACATTTTCTTTTTCTCCTCCTCCTTTTTTCCCCTTTCTCCTCTTGTTTTCTTTCCTAGGGATTAAGAGATTTCATTTTAATTGTTCCTCAAATGGAGAGGGGGAGGTTCTGTCTACGCCAACACCCAGCACTCTATGTCCTTTATGGTTGGGGAAAAAAAAAATTTTTAAGTTTCCTCCCCCTTACATCTCCAAACAATACCCTCCTGGCCCCCACCCCAACACATAGAAACCTCCTCTTGTTTGTGCTTTAATCAGCATCCCATGAAGGCTGTTCAGAGGGCAATGGGGAGGGAGCTCCTATTTGATTCTGACCTCTGCCCTCTCAGGCACTGGTCAGGTTGATATATGGGCTGTCATCCTGCTTAATGAAGTTTATGGAGTTAGGGTCTGGGGGGAAGGGCTTGACGGGAGGGGAGGCAGGAGGAAGTAGGAAGGAAAACAGGGAGGGAGCTCTCCTAAGAGTTTCTCCAGGAGGAGAACTCCTGATCTCTCTGCACCATTAAGCACAGGAGGCAGGGGTCTTAATTTATCAGGTGGGAGCTGAGAATAATTGCTTTTCAGACATCTGTGCAGCTAGCCTCTGTAGGATAGAAAAGCTTCAAACCCCCAAAGGAAGTTAAAAAGTTGCGGGGGAGAGGTGGGAAGGGGTATTCAATTGGTATTTACCTTGGGGTGGGGGAAGGCAGGCAGTTGTCATACCCAAAAACCTTGTCCTGAGACCAGGAGAGCTCAAAGACTAGAAACAAGAAGCTGGAGCATTCATTTGGACTCCTGACACTACATATGTTCTGTCCAGACTACCAGGTCTCCAGGGAGTTCACTGAGAGAGAACCCAGCATCATTGAAGTTACTAGAATGGACCCAATTGTCCTACTGAGATTTGAGCATGTTGCTGTTCTATGGAAGCCACAGCTTTGGAGACATTTGTCTTTCCTTTCCAATCTCCCCTTACCCTTAGACCCTACCTCCAAAGAAGGAACTCCCTTTAGCTCTATTTATTTATCACCCACTATGACAGGATGATAAGGTCTCTTCCAGCCCTGATAGTCAATGAAGTGGGCATCAGATGCAGCCTCAAGGCACCTCTCTGAATTGTACCAGCTAGATTTATCCCCAGTTCCCCATCCTAGAGAAGCCGTAACTAATGGTGGCTGTTTGGTCGATGGCATCATATCTTTTCCTGGTGTCCAAAGATGCCAAGGCTGGGTTCCAAAGGAAATAGGTTTAGAACATGGCACGTGAAAATATTTTAAGTAGAAAATGTGACCCACATGGCTAGATCAGTCTCTTCAGGTTACTGCTGTTCTTAGCTACCATACACATCTTCATCTTCCAGGCCCTGGGTCAAGAAAAATAACTAAGAAAAATTCTGTAGGTTGGTCAAAAAAGACCTAATTCAAGTTGGGAGAGTATCCTCGGTCTAGTCCTAAAATCCAGCCCCAGGAAAGATCAGCTGATTCTCCACCTCACTCTGTATTTGATAATCCTTTTTAGTCTTCTCTGCCCCTTCCATTGGAGCCAAGCTGGGGTGGGGTAGGGTGGCAGGGAAGAAATTGTGAAGAAAACTAAGTCTATTATTTGTACCCTTAACTTCTCTTATTTCAAAATCTGCTCTCCCCTTTCTTGATAAGCCCAACTCTTGTGCTCAGTCTCATTTCCAGTCCCTTTATTCTGTGCCTACCAACCCAAGATACCCAACTGGGGCAGATGGTAATAAATGGCTTTGCACCACATTCACACACATCAAAAGTTATCATTCCATCATCTCATTTCCTGACCTAATCTTGGGGTTAGTGTAGGAGTTAATGGGTACATCAGATAAACTAATCCCTACTAACGTGCAATGAGCTACATGGTTATTGCTGCCAGGAAGTGTAATCAACCTCATTATGAGGTGGTTGGTTGAGTTAGATGGGGGCCTGAAAACTATGCTACTCAAGGATCATTTTTAAAGAACTGGGAACTTTTAGCCTGAATAAGACAAGATGAGACGGGGCTCAGAACGATGTCTATCCTCTAGTATTAGAGGAAGCGATTCCAAATGTACTTTCAGGGAAACATATTGTCACGGAGAAGCCTCTACCTTAGAGGTGGAAGACCTGGATTTGAGTCTAAGCTCTGGGACCTAACTTCTCTGCTCCTCAATACATGGCAAAAGCTTTTAGAATTGTTTCATGTTGCACACAGAGGGTGCAACCAGGAGAGAAATTATCGGTGAAAATTGCCAGGAGGCAAATTTCAGCTTCATTGAAGGAGGGTGGGGAGAGAAGTGAAACCCTGGTCATTATTAGAGCCATCCAGATGTGGAATGGGCATGCAGAATAGAGGTTTCCCATCTTTCCCTAGCTCTTCAAACAGAGGCTGGATGACTGCTTGTCCCGGACATTGCAGAGAGAATTATTATTGAGGTCCACGGTTTGGGCTACATGCCTCTGGGGGCCCTTCCAACTCTGCAGCACTGATTCTCTGACCTCTAAGGTCCCTTTCCACTCAAAAATGCTATGAATCTAAAACGCCCATTTCTCCAGACAGTCTCTAAGGAGTGACTAATTAATGGTGGGAATTTCAGACACTAAAGCAGGTCTGGGGGTGAGGAGATATTTTAGGTCAGGAAGCCCTTGAACCCCCCCCCATCACTTCCCGCATGCAGCTGCTCCCCTCCCATAAAACCCATCTTCCCTAGCACACACACATACATGCACACACACAAAAGCAAATATTTCCTAATTGATTTTCTTTAGGGGAAATATTAATACTTGTAAATGGGGCTGCAGTAATTATGAACAGATGCAACACACAACCCCAGGTGGTGAATAATTCTAGCCTGGATACCAGCAGCATCTTCAAGGCCTCTTACGGCTCTCATCCAGGTTTTTCCTAAATGATGGATGCACACGCCAGTTCCCAGAGGAATTTTAGCCCCACTCACTGGCCTCAAGCAGATGCATCTCTAAAGGAGACAACTTTGGAAGCACAGAGCAGAAAGGAGGAAAAGGAGAATCTCCGTAACCATACTTGGCATTCGTTGTCTGTCTCAACAGGCTCCCTGAGATCACCAGTGTAGTAAAATGTCCCAGCATACTGAATGTTCCAGAAAGGGGACAACAGCTTGTTCCCATTCTTCTCTGGCCCCTTTGCCAAATCCCTTACCCATGGGCCACACCTGGATACTATAAACGTGTTCCTGCTGGCCTCCCAGCCTCCAGCGTCTCCAGGAGCCAAACCATTTTTCTCACTGCCTTCTCCTTTTTTCCACCTGATAAAATAACCTCCCTTCAAGCCTTTTATAAAAACTCATCTCTTCTCTAACAGTTGCTTTAAAACTATATACAAGATTGTTGGATTTAGTCAAGAAGCATTTACTCTGTGCCAGACTGTGCTAAGTGCCAAGAATACAATCACAAATATAAGCACAGAAACAGTCCCTGCCCTCAAGGAGCTCCCATTATAAGGGGAAGACAAGAAATAAAAGGAAGCTGAAAAGAAGTTGGCGGAGGGGCATTTGGAGATGAAGGTATCATGTCTACGGGCATGATAGAGAAAGTCTGGAGATTCTGGAGAGCAGGCAGGAAAGGAATAAAGACTTGGCTGGCCTACGTGTCCTGGAGGCTATAGGAGGAACCAGTCCATCAGAGGGAGAGCCTGTATGGGCAGGGTGAGAATAAATAATGATAATAATAATAAAAACAACAATAAAGCCAGTTGCAGAAAAGGTGCCAATTTCATGAGTAGAGGGGATTGTCTCACCCTATGTCAGTCAGTCAATAAACATTTATTAAGTGCCTACTATGTGGCAGACATTGTGCTTAACACTGGGGATACAAAAAGAGGCAAAAGACAGTCCTCGCCCTCAGGGAGCTTACAGTCTAATGGAAGAGACAACAAGGAAAAAAATGTACAAACAAGCTACAAACAGGATAAATAAGAAATAATTAAGAGAAGGAAGGCACTAGAATTACAGCTTAATAAATGTTTACTGACTGCCTAACTGCATCAGTGAAATCAAAGGCCCAGTCTCTAACTCATTTCCTTCTAATAACAATCCTATGAGGTAGGAAGGCAAAGTGTGATTGGCACCATTTTTCAAGGGAGGAAACAGGTTTGGCAAAGTTAAGGATTTGCCCAAGGTCACACAGCTGGGCAATAGTAAGGCAAGGACATGAGCCTTTCCTCTTGTTGATTATTCTTTCCACTAAGCCAACCAAGAAGGCCTACAAAGCGGGCATCTGGTTCCTCTCTATCTCCACATGCATGCTGCCCCTGTAACTGAGATAATGTTGGCAATATTAATATGAGGCAACATTTGTAAGGTATTTAGTGCCATGCTTAGCACATAGTAGGTGCTTAGTCTTCCCTTCCCTTCCCCTTAAGCCACACCTTCTTGTCCAGCCCTTTAGGGGAGGGAGAAGGTATCAATCATTCTCTAAGTCTATGTTAGCCCATTCTTATGATGCTGGCCACAAGTCCTTTGGACCCTTATGCAAGATCTGGGATGGAGGTTTAACCAAAATCACTTCAGAAAAGCGTGAGGAAGAGCTAAAACACGGGACTTGCCCGAATCACAAAATTGATGTCTTTCTGATTTACCTGTCATTTGGAGTTTTGCTACTTGCCTCCACCAATCAAACTAACAAATATTAAAGAAGCAACCACTACCTGCCAGAGACTGGGCCAGAAGCTTTAACTCTAGTGAAGAAGAGATCATGTAGATTCAAAAACATATGCAGTAATATATAATCAATAGAGATGTAGAAAGCAGTTAACGTACATTAATTTGAGAAGGAAAACACCAGCAGAGAGGGTCAAGAAAGGCTTCTTGCAGAAGACTATGCCTGAGGTGCCTCTCCAAGGAACACAGAGATTCCATGAGATAGAGGTGAGTCAGGCATGCATTCCAGGCACAAGGGGCCAACCAGGGCAAAAACACAACAACAAGCAATAAGGATTTATTAAGAACTTATTATGTGCCAGGCACTGTCCTAAATACAAGCAAAAAGAAAGACAGTCCCTGTCCCACAAGGAACTCACATTCTGAAGGTGGAAAGACAGCACCTGAAAGGGAGTAGAAAGCAGAAGTGGGAGGGACAGGATGAAGATTTCTGGGTTGGCGTGTCAGAGAGAAGGCCAATTTGGCTGCATCTCAGGATGCCAGAGGAGAATAATGCCCAGTGATGCCAAGCTGTTCAGGCTTTCAAGAACTAAAAAGAAGAGTTAATATTTTATCCCAGAGGCCTCCAGGGAATGACAGCATGTGGAGATGGGAGGGGCCTGGTCATATGTGTTCAAGGTCAACTCTTGAAGCCTCAGGTCATCAAAACCCAACCCAGAGGTAGTTCTTTTTTTATATATTACTACTATGTTCCCTTAGGAAGAAGTTTGATTTTTAAAACATAGACTTCAATGAATAAATTTCATATTTGAAAGGCAGGCTAGACCAGCCATCCAACAAGAAAACCATATTCCTATGACTAATGTCCCTTAGAATAAAGCTGGTAAAAGTTGTGCATAAATAGAACAGATATTACTGGAGAATATAATTCCATAAGAAGCAGAACAATGTGGTTGAAAGAGTATTGATGTGAAAAATAGGAGACCCAAGTTCTAATCTAACCATTTACTAACTGCAGGAACCTTCCGTCTTGAACCTTCATTACTTCATCACTAAAATGAGGCAGCTAGGGGGCACCATAGTGCACAGAGCACCAGGCCTGGAAGACTCCTCTTTCCTGAATTCAAATCTGGCCTCAGACACTTACTAGCTGTGTGACCCTGGCCGAGTCATTTAACCCTGTTTGCCTCAATTTCCTCATCTGTAAAATGAGCTGGAGAAGGAAATGGCAAGCCACTACAGCATCTTAGCCAAGAAAAGCCCAAATGGGGCCATGAAGAGTCAGACACAACTAAAATGACTGAACAACAACAACAAAGATGAGAAGGTTGGACCAGCTGTGTTTAAAGTCTACAATTCAAGTGGCTTTGGCTTGTCTGTTCCATTAGATTATAAACTTCCTGGGAACAAAACTGTGTCTTCTCCGGTTTTTGTCTCCACTCAGTGTTTGTCTCCACTCTGCTGCTGTTCACTACAAATATTCTATCAATCAACCAGCAGCACCAAGAGGAACGGCTAGATTAGGCACTATCTTTCCCAGAAATAAGGGAATTGATGATATGACCTCTGGAAGACCCCGCCCTGCTGAGGCATCTGATTCTCCATCACTGAGTAACAAAAAAGAGGAAAAAATGTTTTATTAAAATTAGTGAAGAATGAAAATGGGGTGGGAGGGTAAAAGGGGGAAAGCCTAGATTCCAATTGTTTCCCCACAGAGAGAGGGTGGAAGAGACTGAGGCTGCCCTGTTGTGATGTCACTAGGCCCCAGTGACCTAAGTGCCAGAAATCAATAGAAATTATATACATTTTAAAATACACCCTCCTTACAAATAAAAACCCTCTTACATCAATAAAGAGGCTAATCGAAATGCATTCCAATTCTGCGAAACAGTGGATGCATCAAAACGCCCAGAACAATCAGACAAAAGCCGGCTGATCATTCTGCCAAACTTGGATGGAAGGGAATTTGCATTGCCAGAGAAAATCTGTTCTTCATCAATGTTTCAATCTTAGAGGAAGCACAGGACATTTTTCTACGATTGAAGCAAATTGCCTGCTGCCAATACCATGATTTAATTCCTTATTTTTCCCCCCTCTTGTTTAAAATAATTGTCATCTCAGCTGGGGGGTGGAGCAAAATTGCATCCGCAGCAGGGATATTGAAGAAAAGAAGAAGGAGGAGAAGGAGGAGTAGAAAAGGAAAGAAGGAAGGAAGGAAGGAAGGAAGGAAGGAAGGAAGGAAGGAAGGAAGGAAGGAAGGAAGGAAGGAAGGAAGGAAGGAAGGAAGGAAGGAAGGAGTTATTGATGGAGAGGATCAGGCCAAATGAAAGAATGGGGGTAGAAAAACAGAAGCAAAGAGAGTAGAAATAAGAAAATGAGAGGGTGAGGAGAATGAGAAAGAGGGAACAGGAAAAAAGAAAAGATGATGGAAAATAAAAAGGGAAGAAAGGAGATAGGAGAATGAAATAGAAAGGGAATGACAATGAGGTATAAAGGAGAAAACAGAAAGATAAAAAAGAAAATCAGAATGCTAGAACAGGAAGGATGCTCGAAGATTATCTACTACAGCACTCTTACAAATGGGGAAACTGAGACCTAGAAAAGTTATTTGCTCAAGGCCAAATGGCTAGTTTGAGAGCCAGACCTAGAATCCAGGTCTTCTGACTCCCATTGCATTGTTCTCTATGCTACAACTCACTTTGCATTTTAAAACGATAGAATGAAGGGAGAAAATCAAGAGGGGAAAAGGAAATATACTGTATATTCACATGTGTGGCTTTGCAGATGTCCGTAAGTGGTGCATGGCATCTTCTTTCAATAAGTGCCTAAGACCTCGTTATTATTCCAGTACCTCAAGGATCAGCTTTTTTTTTATCTATAGCCATCCTTCTCCAAAGGCCAATCTCAACCCCACTTCAACTAAATAAATGCCCGAAAATTGGTCACTACACAGCTACAGTCTGCTAATTAATAAGCAGAGAGCTACTGAGCCTCTCTAAAATTAGCTAGACTTGCTCTTGTACAACAGATACAGAAGTCTCACACTTGAAGCCCTTTTGACTTGGAAGGACCCAACAGAGATTGCATTCACCAACCCCAAAGTCCCCCCCAAATCAGTCAGGCATCAGAGTAGGACATTAGTAAAATGCATGCCCAAAATCCATGAGCTTCTTGAGCCCGGTCCTCATCAAGCTTCTCGTTAAGTTTATGTCATGTGGGTGAAAAGGACTCATTCCACATTTCTTCAACAAACATTTCCCAAGCTTCTCACTACTTTGTGTGAAACAATATTCCAGGCACTGGGGAAAAAAGATGAAAAGTACAACCGTGCCCTCAAGGATCTCATATCCTACTAGTGGGAATAGAGTGTGTATATATACACATCACTAAAAATTAGGCAGAGTAATAGGGAGCAAGGATGATATCAGACCAATTCCTCTAGAAAATTAAAGAAAAGAAACACTCTACTGTGGGGAGAGGCATATAACAAGGGTCCCTTCCATCTCCTGTGATGCTTCTGTGTTCTGCTACTACCTGCTGCCTCTCACCTTAAATCTCCCAGAATTTCCTGGAATGAGTACACCCTGCTGCAGAACTCTGACCCTCAGCTGAACTTGCCTTGGCTGCAGAATTTCTAGCTATAGGTCTCATCCCATGTTCTTAGAGCTAGAAAGAATGTTAAAGATGTTCTAGACCAAATGCCTTAGTTTACAGATGCAGAAATTGAGGCCAAGAGGGAAGTTTTTTTGCTCAAGATCACACAACCAGTAGATAGCTGAGAACAATTGGAACCCAAGTCTTCTGCCTCTAAAATCAGTGTTCTCCCTGCTACACCAACAGCTGCCTCCCACATAAAGTCATCCACCTAGTAGGCACAATGTGCCTAGCCCTGAGTTGGTTTCCACGAGGGCCAGAATAGTATAAGTCACAACCTTTGCCCTCAGGAATTTGCATTTCATTTAAGGAGAACAGATGGACACACAGACAATCAGAGAATATCACAGAATGTAATTGAGTGCTCATCTCAGAAAGGGTCACTATAGTCTGGGGTAGTCACAGAAAATTTCATGGAGGAGGAGGTAAGCCTTGGGCTGGGCCAAAGGCAGTGCCTGGTGTATCATTTCAGTCTTTAAAAAAAAAGTTTTAAAGAGGATTCTTTACAGAAACTGAAAACCCTGCCCTGCCCTCCCTCTTCCAACCCACCTCTACCCCAAAGAGGGCTGACCCCAAAGGGAATTAGGATTCCAGGAGATGCTGGGCTGGCCTGGAGCTGAATCTGCTTCTCACGAATGTGTTTAGTTTCTGGTTATGCTTCATTGAAGAGAAGGGGGAAAATGGTGAAAGTAAAGTTCACATTCCAAGCTAACATGTCAGAACAGAGATCAGTGTTGACACTGTCCCTCAAGAGAAGATTTTAATGATCTTAATCTCTGAGTGAGCCACCCTGAGAAGGGAAACGAACCAAGGAGTTAGGAGGACACAAGTCAACCCGTTGGGAAAAGCAGGAACATGCCGCACCTCTGGAATTTCACACACCCCTACCCTAGCCTGCCAACACCATTAGCTGATCAAAGCTCCCCATAGCGCCACCAAAAGATAGATCTGAACTGACCAAGACTCCCCACTAGTCTATCCCCAAATGGTCATCTGGTCCAACCTCATAAAAGAGACATCAAAAAGCCCATTAGTAGCAATGCCTAGACTAGAAGCTGGGTATTTAACCCCCGATCCTCTGAGAACATTTCTTGAATTCAAAACTATGGGAGCATAGCTCTGGTTCTGGAAGGGACTTCTTATTTTACAGCCAAAGAAACTGAGCCCCAGGGTACCTAAGGACCTTGTCCCAAGGTTCCACAGTCAGTAAGCATCAAAGGTGTGATTTGTACCCAGACCCTCTGACTCCAGAGGCAGAATTCTTCCTCCAGTCCTGTGAGATAATAACAAATATATAACTGCCCACAGGTTTCTGTTGTCTATGCAGCTCATTTTTGTTGATTCTTTCCCACCCACCATTCTCTCAACCTCCAACAGCCCCATCCCCACCCCACTGTTAAGCACCTGAACATAAAGTGCTGCTAGGTTTAAGAACAGGTCTTGAGTCAAAAGCCCTGGCTTCAAGGTCTGGTTCCAACCCTTAATTTCTGTGTCCCTCACCCCTGTGACCTGAGCAATTCACTCACCTCTCTGAGCTTCGGTTTCTTCATCTTTAAAATGAGGATGATATTTGCACAACCCACCTCACAGAAGTGTGGCAATAAAAACTCCTTGTGAATTTTAGAGTAACATAGAAATAAATCTGAATTTCTATTGATGCAGTAGGATACTGTCGTGGAGAGAGAATGGGAATCGGGTTCAAAATAGAGGCTTCAAATCCTAGTTCTGATATCCTCTAGATGGATGCTTGGGGAATACCACTTAAACCAATGAGCCTCAGGTGACTCATCTGATGAGAATAATAAACCTCATATAATTTACTTTGCAAGGTTGTAGGGGAAATTAACCTTGAAGAACTATATAAATGTCACAGCTGTGTGACCCTGGATGAATCACTTAGGTGCCCATCTATAAAATGGGAATACATAGCACCTACCTCCCAGCGGGAAAAAAATGACATAATATTCATAAAGCACTTTGCAAATTTTGAAGTGCTATATAAATGCTAACTATTATTATTAATAATTACCATAATATCAGCTCCTTATATCTCCCCTTCACAACCCAAAATAGGTTTATACAGAGTGTCTTGCACATAGGAGACTCATAAGAAATTTTAAAGCTAAATAATTTCTTTAAACATTTAATTGAGAAAATGCTGAGATCATGGGTGGGCTCGGCCTATTCTGAGCAGCCCACTACTCCTTCCTGATTCTGAAGTCCTTAGTTCAAGCTCTGGGTAGGGCAGGTGACTTTGTTCTATTCTGTGCTGGCAGACTATGTCCCAACCTTGGCCAGGAATCTCACAAACATTGGTCAATGGGCATAGTGGAATGAATTCTTCATTATGGATGAGAAAACTAGAAAATCTACCCCTGTTCCTGGAAAAAAAAACACTTGAAATGGTGTGTTCTTCCTCATAGAGAGTCGGTAGCATTGCCTTGGTCAATGAAGGATGGCATAGCATAGTAAGACTCTTCAGTTCATGTTGCAGATTGACTGAGGCCTAAGCATCTTCTAAGGAAAAGGTAGCTTACTGTCTCTATTAGAACCTTAGACTGGGCCACAGCCCCTTTGAGCTGAAGCTGAGTGACTCCACCGGCTAGATACTAGTAATGAATAGAAACGCTTTCAAGAGATCAACCTTCAACACCTGCTAGTCGAAAAGAACTAAACCCAATCGGCCTGTGGGTATTGGAGAAGAGAAAAAGTGTGAACGCCTGAATACCTACAACTCTTACTTGGGGCAGGGGAGGGAAGGAGAAGGACATTCTTGCAGGAAAATGAAGCAGGCTAGCTACCTCATTTGGAAGATGTGAAGGGGCCCCAGCCAAAGTGATATTGCCTACCTTCCAAGATGCTGGCTGTCTCACCACTTCTCTTGTCTCTAGAAGGAGCTGAAAGGGACCATAGAGACCATCTGGGCCAACTCATTGATTTCACTCTCTGGGCCTCAATTTTCTCATCTTTAAAATGGGGATAATAACGCATGTTCTACCTACCAATGCATGAGGAAACACTTTGAAAATCATTATATAAATATGAATTATTTTTACAGATAAAGAAACTGAGGCCCAGAGAGGCACAGTCCCTTTGCCTAAGGTCATACAGCAAGTTAGAGGCAATGTCAGGGCTAAAATCCAGGTCCCCTGGCCATAATATCATGTTTCTTTTCTCTCTTCTCGCTCAGAAGTCTCCCACATTCTTCTATGGGATTTTGGTTCTATCCAGAGTCCCAGGAAATGCAACTGCGGCAAGTAGAGAAAGGAAGGCAAAATATGTTCCATGGCTTTAAGATGTGTTGCCTAAGTGGCTAGCTGACTGAGATCTCCTAATGATTCAGTTCTGAGAGGCTACTCACAATGAAAAAAGATCATACCTATGAGAGGGGGAGTGGGATAGTGAGGAGACTGGAGACCTGCCATATGTACAAAAGGAGTTTGAAGGAACTGGGGGTGCTTAACCTGGAGAAGACTTACAGGGAGCATGATATCTATTTTACATATTTGAATACCTGTCACAACAAAAAGAGATTTGACGTATTCTGCTCCAACCCAGAGAGCAGAACGAAAACGAACAGGTGGAAATGGCAGGGTGGTAGTTTTCAGGACAATATGAGGAAACATTTCCAAACCATTAGAGCTATTCCAAGTGAAATGAACTACCCGAAAAGGTGGTTAGTTCCACATGGCTGGATGCCTTCAAATGTCAAATGTTGTGGAGGGCATTCCTATTCAGGAAGAAACTGGATGAAGTGACCTCTGAGTTCCTCAGCTACTCTATGACTCTGTGAGAGTGAGGTTTCCTGGATTTGAGCACTGATGGCGAAGTTCAGATATGCTCATCTCCATGTTTTTGAGGATATGACTCAATCTATTTACTCTCCTACAATCACTAGAAGTTGCTAGATGCTACTGGTCCAAAGTCATTTCCACATTGAAAAGAATAGGAGTTTCACGGTGGTGATGGTCATGGTGAAGATGAGTTCAACCCAGCCCTCCAGGAGAAGGACTCTAGGGCAGCCCTTCCATCCTTCATGCTATTACCACTTCTCATTGGAATTGATCTCATGACTCTCCCATTATTCCTATTGTTATTTTGGGAAGATCTGTAATTTGAGCCTAAGCTTCTCCTTTGGCAAAAGAGAAATATGACCCAGGTTCACCACCTGATGAGAGGTGAGGTCACAACTACAAGGGACCCAAGGTTAAGAGAGTTTTAGATATAGGCTGCTAATCTTGGGACCAGGGAAGCAGAGCAGACTGGCGCCTTTGGTTCCATTTCTCAGAGTTTAATTCTAATAGCTAGAAGGGTATTTATTTTTAATAGAAGGGATTTTCTCCTTCATTTGATGTATTTTGGGGGAGGGGCATGGATGTATTTCTCTCTTTTACCCCTTAGAGAACCTTTCTTGGAGTCTATAAACTACAACTATACATACATACACACATACATACATGTGTATTTATGTATGTATATGTGTATATATATATTAACACACACATACTACATATAATGTCTAACATCCAACCCTACAGAGATAGTAAAATCTTGCAGAGGATGGAGTCTCACTGATGTTCACAAAAAGCAAATATTGTTGACTCATTCTTTGATCTGTGGCTCTTTCTGGCTAGCTCTTCTGCAGAAAAGCAAAAACAAAAAAAAAAAACCCAAAACACTGAGTTGATTCAGGCTAAAATCCCTTATGCTCTTTGGATAAATTGATCAAAAAATGTCACAAAAAGCCCCAAACTCTTTTTTTCCTTCTTAATTCTGAAGACAATGCCCTTGGTATATCTTTGGGTTACCATTGAGTAACACAGGGTAGGCTACGTGAACATATAAGTCTCTGGAATGAAAGTAGGAGTCATCAGACTGTTAAACTATTCCCTAATTCTTCTTCTGGCAGTCATTTTGTTTCCTTTCTGAAGAGATTCTAAACTGCAGTGTGTCAGTGTAATTCTGAGGGACTATAAAAGACCTTAAGGAAAGGAGTCACTGGAGAGGAAGAGGAATTACACCTTTATACTATGGCGTACTGTGAATTGTTTATGTAACTCTTGTTATTTCTATGGGGTGAAATAAAAAGGTAGTTCTGTATCCAATACGTTGTATCCTTGAGTGCTTGCACAGTACTTTTTTGCCCTTATGTATGGAAATCCAGACAAACTCCTTAGCTAAGCTATATTGGAAGATTTTCCAAATGGAACTCTGAGTCAGAGCAAAACAAGTCAAAGAAATATGATTGAGGAGTCATCCCCAGGATTGTATCCAGTTTGTGCGAACCCAGAGCTTGTGGCACAGAACCACAGGTTATATTTGCATGTAATCCCAGCACTTAGCGCAATGCCTGGTACATAGTAGGTACTTAATAAATGTTTGTCGATTATCTGTAGAGTGAATGTGTTTTCCCAAGCAAAATGGAATCTCCTTGAAGGTAAAGACTCTCATTTTGTCTTTCCATCCTTAGGACCTAGAATAGTTCCTAGCACATAGTAGGCATTTTTAAAAAGTTCGTTGAATTGAATTGAGGGCAATAGGCTTAGAGAGCTGCCTCTCTTCTCTCTTCACCTTGTTTTGCTCAACCAGGTGTGTTCTTCATTAAGAGAGGAGCAGGGACACCATAATTAACAAAGTCTGCTTTGGCAGTTTCACAGATTGCATGTTCTTGTCCAGAAAGAACAAGACCTTCCCTTTGTATCAAATACGTAAGCCTTGCATTCTGTCAACCTTGCTCACTTTCCCCCTGCCAAGCAGTTTATTTCCTCCAACTCAACCAGAGCACCCTTCTCTCAACTGCAGATAAATGGTAAATAGGGGCATCTAAATCACTAGATCCTGATGTGACACTCTCCATTCCCAATAAGCAATTAAGGAGAGAGA
>CM053626.1:52417588-52439578 GCA_028646595.1 Phalanger gymnotis | reverse complement strand
GGGCGTTTGATGTCTGGACTGACTTGAGTTGGGGAAATAAGGATCTTTTCCATAATCAGTGTGAGAAAATGTATTGAAAAAGGTATGATTTCAGGAGTTATCACAAAGAATGGAGGAAAGTGACAAATGACACTGAACTTGCCTTAGAACACAGCTTAGAAGAAAGCTCAGGTAAAGCAATTGGGTTATTGGACAACATGAGTGGATTAGCAAGAGGGAGAGAGTACAATCGTAACCAGCTAAACAAATCACTAAACCCTGTTTCATGGACCCAATAGCCATATCTCACATTTACCTAGTCTGTTTGAAAGCATTTTCATATATCATAGCTCAATTTATTTTCCACAACAAACTTCTAAATTAAGCAGGACAGATGTTATTACCCCCAGTCCATAGATGAGAAAAATGAAGTCCAAAATGATGCAGGAATGTTTTCATGGGTACACAGATAGTGACAAAACAAGTATTTGAACCCAGGTCTTCTCGGAAGTATGATTTAGGAGCAAGGTCATCGGACTTGGAGTCAGAAGAATGGGGCTTGAGCTGAGACAGCTCTAGCACAAGGTGACCTGAGGAAAGTTGCTTCGCATTTCTAGGGGATGAGCCAGGTAACAGCAGTGGGTAGAAGAGTCTGTAGTTGGAGTCATGAAGACCCATGGTCATGCTGCCTCTAATTGTTGTCTCTGTGAGGCTGGGCAAGTCGATTTCCTCCTCGGTCTCAGTTTCTTCATCTGTAAGATGGGGACAATGACAGCACCTACATCATAAGGTTGTTGTGAGACTCAAACAAATTTGTATGTGTGAGTGTGTGTGTGTGTGTTTAATCTTCACAAAGGGCTATGGAAGCTCTAGTTATTACTATATTATTATTTAACTTCAGGAAATTCTCTAAAACTGTAAGTTGCAGAGACCTTGCCAATATCTGTTAGTAGAATGAGGTTCTTTGTTGGGAATTCTCCATGTCAGGGAAATCAAAAGTCCCCTCCAAAAATTGTATTAAAGACTTGCCCCTTAACAACTGGCATTTAAAGATCAGCTTGTGAAAGGCAAAGTCATAAACTTTACCCCAAGTCGAAGGTCACTGAATTATCCGAAGGATCATAGAATTTAGAGCTGAAAAGGACTTCAGAGACTATTTATTTCTTCACACTCCCCCTTTTATAGAAAAAGAAGCTGAAACCCAGAGAGCTTGAGATACAGCTTATAAATATCTATCTGAAATAGAAACATCAGCTTTAAGTATAAATATAATAAATTTCAACATAAATATAACAAATCTAACCAGTCTCCTCTCAGATTCCTAATCAGGCTCCCTCACCAGGCTCACGATCTGATTCCCTAACCGGTCTCCTTACCCTAACCACGTTCAGAAGCAAGAAGCAAAATCAAGTTCAAATTCTAGTGTTCTTTGCTATATTTCAGACCACTTCTGAAGATGACTGAGCACCAAAGAAGGAAATTTAAAGCAACATCCTCACCTGAGCAGGCAGAATTGAGGACCCTAATCATTGAGTTTCTGCTTCTAGTTTAATCCCTAACTATTCTCCATTCCCCCAAACCATCTCAATTCATATGGTGATTTCTCCTTCTGTATCACTGGGGACAAAGATTCCATTATGCACTGTATCTCACAACTACCAGCTTTCCAGGCAGGGTGGTACAACAGGTAGAGTGTGAAATATGCAGTCAGATGACCTGGATTCAGCTCTGCTATCTTATTTGTGTGACCTTGGGTAAGTCATTTAAGCTGCGTGGGCCTCAGTTGCCTCTTCAGTAAAATGTGAGGGAGAGAGGGGGCAGGGCCAGATTAGATAACATCTGAAGTTCCTTCTAGCTCCCAACCCACAATCCTACGATTTTCTCATTTGCTCTAAAATGTGTCCATTTCTACTTTTTCTGTTCTTCACGTAAGATGGCAAACCATCAGTCATCACAGTTCCATTAAGTCTCCTGACAGAGTCTTAAGGATTTGGATTGGTTGGCCCCTTTTTGCCTTCTCTTTGCCCATCCTGGCTACTTCCTCCCTGACTCCCTTCTCTCAGTCTCATGTCATTCTCCCTGTCCTTCCCATCTGAGTTGAAGCGAACAACTTCAAGAAGGCTACGGTCTTCCCCAAGTATTCTAAGGAAGACATGACCTCTCTCTGCTCGCAGCCCTGTCTGGAAGGTACCCCCAGATTCAGCCTCTGGTCCCTAGATCCATTTGATGTGGATGAGGGGCATGATAGTGCCAGACAGACGAATCCCCAGGATTTGACTCCTGGGCCCTGTCTCCACCATGGCTTTTCCAATCTGTCTTGAAGAAAGATTCCAGATCCCAGAGTGAGAAGGATTTTTCCATCTCCAAGTCTTGAATTCCATCTCTGTCCCCTTCTCTGACCCCCCTCAGGTAGTAGAGTGCTTTGCTGATACACAAGTGTCCAGGAACTGATTCCAGAGCCCCTCTGAATAGGGGCTGGAAGAAGAGGATGGAGGAACAGTGGGGGTGGGGAGATGGTTTGTGCAATAGGAGTCTCATTGAACTGGGGAGGAGAGGGGAATCCTGGAAGGAAAGGAAATGGGTTTCCACCCTCTAGGTCTAGGGTGGGGAACCTGTGGCCTTGAGGCCACATGTGGCCCTCTAGGTCCCCAAGTGCAGCCCTTTGACTGAACCCGAACTTCATTCTGTAAAATTTGGATTCAGTCAAAGGGCCACATTTGAGGACCTAGAGAGCCACAAGTTCCCCACTCCTGCTCTGGGCAATCCCCTCAACTGTGTGGCTATAGCCAGTCTGGGTCCAGTTTTGCATCCACCCTCTCAGCATTACTGTTTCCTTTCAAAAGCTGTGGTCCCCAAAAGGTAGAGTCATGAGAAGACAGAGGCATGATCAAGAATTATTCTTCCCTTTTATCTTCCCCAGCATCCAAGCCTTTCTCTACCCATACCCACACTCTCACCACCAATACCTTCCACACCAAGCAAAAAAAGTTGAGTTGGGGAGGGGAGGGAGTGGGTGGCGGACAGAGAGGGGAAGGTGGCTTCTTTTCTAGCTCCAGCTGTCCTGTTCTTTGCTCATTGTCCATTCCTCTCCTGTACCTCATCCCCAACCATGCACCCCTATGACTTCTAGCTGCATTGCCCAGAGAATTTGCTGGCAGGGAATTCACAGGTCAAATCTCCAGATTCAAAGCCAGGGATCTAGCAGATCTGGACCACCCTGCAACCCCTGCCAGAGGGAGACCACACAGTATCCTGTGGAGGCTTCAAGGTCACAGTGCCAGGAGTGTGTCCATGCTGACATTCCCCAACCCTCCCCTGCCACCCCACTACACTCATCCTTTAAGACTTTTATGGTTGATGTTTATCATTTTTTTCTGACAATTTAATTTCTGGGGCTCAGCGAGCTTATTTGCTTTGCCAGAGCAAATATATTCCAAATTGTGCTGCCCTTTTGGTTAACTCTTTGATGGAGTTTTGGTTTTTAGCTGTTTTTTTTAAAGCATGCGTGCATGTATGTGTGTGCATGCGTGTATGTGTGTTTTGTTGAAGGATGGGTAGAGAAAGAGGGAAGGATTCTTTTCTCTCCCCCCACCCACCACCACCCTGTGACTGCTCTCTAAGGCAAACTAAAACCTGAACCAGAATAAAGTATTTCCCACTACAGATGATCGTCCCTCCATTCTGTCTTTGCAGTTTGCCTCTGAAACAGCCAACTCCTGGTTGACCATCTATGCAGATGGAAGAGAAAGATGATATAAAGTAATGATTAACCAAAAAATCCTTCCTCCTTGAAATGTAGCCAGACACAGGATATGCTTCCTCTCCATGAGACCCCCTTTCCAATTCAGCTTTGCTTTGAACTAGTTGTATGACCCAGGACAAGCCTCTTAAAGGACCTCTCCATGCCCCAAGTGAGAGGAGCAAAGATTTAGAACTGGAGTAATGTCTTTGTTAGTACTTCGCTGCTTTCATTTATATGGGACAAAGCCAGGAAG
Source organism: Phalanger gymnotis (assembly GCA_028646595.1). NCBI lineage: Eukaryota > Metazoa > Chordata > Mammalia > Diprotodontia > Phalangeridae > Phalanger > Phalanger gymnotis. Next base: position 52,435,604 of record CM053626.1, on the reverse strand, counting down.
GGGTGTGCTGCTGTGACTGTTGCCCATATCTTACAGATGAGGAAATCGCAGCTCAGAAAGGAGTAGTGATTTGCCCAGGAACAAATGCCTAGCAAGTCAAAGAGTCAGGACAAGTAGAGAAGCTGTTCTGTGAGTCTGCTTTTAGCAACTTGGAACCTGGCTAAGGAGGGGATAGATGGGTCTGGTGGTCCCCAACCTAGCCCACTGGGTATGGAACAGAAAAAAAAGCTTTCCTAAAGTGAATTTGTAAGTCAGGTATCTGAGATTGGGATTGTATTTTTGTCCCTTAGAATTAGCTTGTTTGTGCATAATCGTTTGTATGTTGTGTAACCCATTAGAACTATTAGCTTCTCAAGGCCATACACTATCTTTTACCTTTCCTTACATCCCCAGATAACACATAGTAGGTGATTTAATAAATGTTTATGGAGAGATTTACTGAAGAGGCTCCAACCCAAGATGTAGTTGAAATACTGTATTTTTGTGATATTAAGATAATAGAAACAATAGTCTTGAAATGCCCGAAATTAAACAAAAAATAAAATAATAATATTGATTAAGAAATAGGTGTGTGTGTTTTCTATATCATTGAATGCTACAGAATTAGGAGTAGATTAGTGCCACCCTATCTAAGATTATCTTAGACCCATTTTCTATGTATCTTGAATATAACTACTTGTGTACGTATTGTTTCCCCCAATAGAATTCAGAAAATGACTCTATTCTACCTACTGAAAATAAGGAAACAAATATATTCTTAACACTGATTATATTTTGGAGCTCTTGCTCCCAGAAAGTCCATTCAGGTGACTTTGGCCATTAAGAAAATGACAGGGCCATATTGAAGAATTCACCTAGCTTGAGGTACAGTTTCCCTAAATATAACTTCAGCAAACCCAAGGCTCTTTACTAGGTAGCTCTCTCCAAAAGAACACCAGTCTAAAACGAGATAATTGAATTTGGGATGAAAAATTCCATCTCTGTCACTTAAAATGGAGTAGCCCTTCATCTGTAAAATGAGGATAATACTAATTATGAGGGCCAGCTGAGACAACAGGAGGCAGCTAAGTAACACAGTGGAGCTGCACTTGGAGTCAGGAAGATTTGAATTCAAATCATGACTCATATACTAGTAGCCTGAGCCTGGGCAAGTCAGCCAACTATTTTAGCCTCAGTCAACTCATCTGTAAAATGGGGGGAATAATAGGACTTCTCTCTCAAAGTTGTTGTGAGGGTCAAATGAGATAATACTTATAAATCATTTAGCACTGTGTTGTATAAACGTTAGCTATTATTATTAGCAGCCTGACAGATGAATAGCTTACTTCTTCCCAGTGTCAGACAGCATCCCCTATCATCTAGAGGTAACATGATGACACCACCCAAATTAGCCAAACATAGGACTCTGCCAAAACAATGAGATTTCTGTGGCCACTGTGGAAGCTCACTAGAAGCAGTATCTCTGTTTCCAAGGAAATGTCTCCAAAATGCTTACAAGACATCTAGGACTTTCTGAAAGGTCTTACAAAACTCTGTTTAGACAAGTTAGATCTAAATGGATTGGAAACATCCAAGTTGCATTTCCCTGGAAGGGAAAAACCATCTTTGGCCCCTGGTTCAAGCCACATGCTTGGGATGCAGATTGGAGATCACACAGCCTGCTAATACAAAGCACCAAATATTTCCCCCACCCCATCCAACAGCATCTCTACAGAAGGAGGTTGTAAGGTCATGGCCACCAGATGTCACTGAGGATGAGAGAGTTGGTCCCTTCTTCAACCAAATTCCTGGTGGTCTCTTCTTGCCTATTCCCAACTAGAACAGAGGATTCTAAGAATTCAGGACAGCAGTCTTCCAGACTAACTTGCCCCCAGTGGCCCTTGCTTCTCTGATGTACCCAATGTTGCAGATGCCAGAGTAGCAGAGTCCCCAAAAGAAGGGAGCAATAGAAGCATCTAATCTGGTTTTTAAGTGTTTTATCACAGTGGAGTTGGGTCTGCTTGCTGATTTGAAGACAGTTGAAATAGCTTCTAAGTAATGAAAGGAAAATAAACAAGCCGTTTTTTCAAGGCTTCCTAGAATAGGAATGAGTTAGCAAAGTTCATGGCAGCTGGAATTTGCTAAGCCCATCAGCTCCTCCCTGATGGCATCCTTGCCTTCCTTTCATCCATGAGACCTTTCAATCTTTCTTAACCCAATTCCCAAACCTGAGTCTCAATATCTTTTATTACCTGACCTCATCCTTCCTCTTCAACCAGTATCACCATCTCACCCACAAGCTCACTCCTACATCCTTCCTCATCTACCCTCCCCTCTCCTACTCCTAAGACTTGCCCAGGTCATCACAAGTAGCTGGAGTAACCTCCCTGCTTTCCCTTGCTGAAATTTGTCCTTTCATTTCCACAGAGCTTTCTGAAATCTCATCTTGTCCATGAAAACTTCCTGCTCTTTGTTTGGGAGTTGAGGCTACAATGACAAAACAAAACAGGCAGAAACAGCTGAAGGGACTTGTATTCTTGGGGTCACTCAAAGACCTGGGTGATCTTCCCGCCTCATCTATCCACACTCCAGGCTATGCTTTAGTCAATGTCAAATCTGCCTTCCTAGAGCTTACATCTAACCATTCCATAAAGTCCAATGGCTCCCTGTCAATAATCTTATCCAGGATCAAACATGAAATCCTTCGCTTGGCTTTTAAAGCCCTTCAAAACATAGTCCCTTCTTACCTTTCCAGTCTCGTTGTACTTTATTCCCCTCCACATACTCTAAGATCTGGTGATGCTGGCCTCCTGGATGTCCTTCCTACATGACATTCTATCTCTGAATTCCAGGTATTTTTACTATCTGTCCCCATTCCTGGAATGACCTCCATCGTCATCTCTGCCTCCTGGCTTCCCTGGTTTCCTTCAAGTCTCAGCTAAAATCCCACCTTCTTCAAGAAGCCTTTCCTGCTCTCCTTCAACGCTAGTGCCTTTCCTTTGATATTATCTCAAATTAGGCCATATATATTTTGTTTAGATATGTTTGTTGTCATGCTCTCTCCCCCATTAGAATGTGATAAACTTGAGAGCAGGGATTGTTTTGTTCGTTTTTTATTTGATGGTTTTTCGTTTTTTATTTGGGTTCAAGTTTGGTTTTTTGGTTTTTTATTTGGTTTGGTTTCAGGTGTTGTTATTTTTTGGGGGGGTGGGGTATTTTGTTTTGTTTGCCTTTCTATATATCCTCAGCACTTACCATGGTGCCTGGCATATAGTACGCCCAATAAATGCTTTTTTTGACTTCGCTTGGGAGAGAAGGGGATCCCAAAACCGACATAACTATCATTCACAACATCAGCTCTAACTCCATAGCACACACTCCCCAAAGAAGTGCCTGTTCAGACAGTGGACGTATCTTATCATGTAAAAGACTCTCCTTCAGCTAATAATAACCATATCCCTTGAGCACCCAACCTTTGCACGTGCCATGAAAGGAGAGCAATGATAAGAAAAATAGCCAGGGTAAAGTACAGCAGAACTTTTCATTCTGAGACCCTTACAACATCAGTGATGGTATCATGGGCTAAGCCTAAATTTGGCCTAGTCCAGTGGTCTCAAGATTCATTTTGTTTTAAATGTGCAATAACTCTTGAACCATAAAAATCAACTACAAATACTTTAATATTTCATGTTAAAAATACTCAATTCTAGAATAAAAGGACATAAATACAACTCCATTTCTCATGTCCTGAACTGAAGAAAGTACAGGCAGTTAAAACTCAGGAAAACATTTCTGCTTCCCTTTCCTGTCCCCAGGCCGCTCCTTTTATAATTCCAGCCACCAGGTAGGCAAAGCACCAGGGGAGGCTGGTTAGCATCATACAACAACCATACAGTGGGTGAAGGTGATATTTATACATACTTTGCACTTGTCCAGACAAGATAACTCAAGCATAAACCTATTAAGGAGAAAGCTGTGGCTGAGTATGATAAGAGGCTGGCCAGCATCCTAAAGTCAAAGCTAAGTAAAAATATGTTTTGAGGAATTCACTTCTACACAATATAACATGTAAGCTCAAAGTACACTTTGGAAACTGCAAAATGGATCATAGCAAATTTGGAACCTGTACAATATTAATGAAACATAGGGCTCATCACCCTAAGGCAGGTATGGAATAATTATTACTTCCTTTCCAAAACTAAGGGGAAAGATTAATAGATATTCTCAGGGCGCAAGACAAAGCAGTCAAAAACCTAGGAAAGTACTTTTGGAATAAGCAGGCAGGACTGCAATGAGCAATAATAAAGACCGATAACAGATACATGCCAGAGGATCTCACAAATATTACTGAAAGTGGTTTACCTCCAATTGGAGCCTATGAAACAGTTAAGATCCAAGGCCTTAATCAAAAGAGCCTCCGCAGGCAACAACTGCATGAACTCGGCCAAGAATATGCCAAGAAGCATCAAACAAATGGCTGACACATGAGAATTTGTTTATGGAAAAGGAGGCGTTTATGATAGCAACTCAGGACTAGGTCATCACCACCAAAAATTACAGAGGGGTTCTCAGAGAGCCCAGAATTAGTGATGAATGCAGATTGCACAGGGTAATAGCAGTAGCAATGTAGCACATCATTGCAGGCTATAAAAATATAAGACCTACTGAATACCTAGCACGATGTGAGCCATGGCTAAAATTAAACTTCAGAATCTTTCTAACTTTTATGGACTTGTTGTTTGTTGTTCAGTCATGTCTATCTCTTCATCATCCCCTTTGGGGTTTTCTTGGCAAAAGTAGTGCAGTGGTTTGCCATTTCCCTCTCTAGCCCATTTTACAGATGAGGAAACTGGGGAAGTAAGTGACTTGCCCAGGGTCACACATCTAGTAAGTGTCTGAGGCCAGATTTGAACTCAAGAAGATGAGTTTTCCTGACACTCTATCAACTGTACCACCTAGCAGCCCTCTTTTATGGACTGACAGCAAATTCTAATGATACACATACAAACCTCAAAATACCCTTGAGAAATTAACCAATAAACTGTCCTTGAACCAGAGAATTATCACAGAACAAACTGTTGCCCACAATTACCCAGACAAAACATCAAGCCACAAAAAACTTAACAACCGTCTTAATAGATGTTACCATATCAAATACTTCTAATCTCCAAGTTGTTTTCAACATTTAGAGACATAGAAGAAGAAATAAAAATCATGTGGGAACAAGATGAGGTACACATCATCCCTGTCATCTTGTCTGCTACTGGAGTTTTCCCAAGGATGTTTTCAGTGAGCTGAAGGAAGATGAGCTTACGTGCTAATACTCTTATTCAACCAGTGTTTTTCTCCACCTCAGCAATAGTCCACAATACATTAAATATAAAAGACTAACAGAAGACAGGAACTTGTTCCAGGTCCATTTATATCTGAATTCCAACAAATAATATGAGTGTTCTTTCAAAAAGAACAATAACTGGCAAGTAGTGCTTCAATGTTTGCAAAGAACTTTACATACATTCATTCATTTTATGCTCACTGCAACCTATACCTTTTAGTGTGGACTTCCATCTTGCGAGCATGGCTATATCCAGTGCTAAATCCAGGGTTCATGCACTTTTTTAATATTTTGATTACTGTATTCCAGTATAATCAATTTCTTTGGCCATCATCATGAGAAGGGGTCCAGAGGCTTCACCAGTGTGTCAGAAGGGTTCATGGCACGAGATTAAAAACTCCTGTAACAAGGCTATCATAGCCCTAGGGACCTATCCTATCTAAATCCCAAGGCTTCAAAGCTAGGCATTTGATGAATGTTCATTAAATTGACTTAACTTGAATGTAGATTTCAGTGAGATGGAAGAAAATTTCTTGATAATTAAAACTATTCAAAATGGAGTCCAAGAGAAGAAGGTAGTGAGTTCCCAGTCACAGGAGGTCTTTAAGTACAATCTAAATAACAATTTACCAAGGATGTTCCTATGCAATTATCAGTCAAACTGAATGACTTTTGATTTGCCTTTCCAGTTCTGAAAGTCAGTGATTTTATGAAATGATTTGTCAAAGTTTCTCCTGCTGATCTTATGAACAAGTTGTAAAAACATGTCCAGGTCATGATGGTACAGATCAGTGGATTTAGAAATGGTAAAAAGTGTAATTATTACTGGTTTGATGTCAACTTGAAAGAGAATTCTTCCCCAAAAGTTTCTAGTGGAATGCCACAGGGATCTGTTCTTGTTGTTTCATTCATTTCAGTTGTGTCTAATCCTTTATAACCTCATTAGGGATTTTCTTGGCAAAGATACTGGAATGATTTACTAGTTCTCCCTCCAGCTCATTTTACAGATGAGGAAACTGGGGAAAACAGGGTTAAGTGACTTGTCCAGGGTCACCCAGCTAATAAGTGTCAGTGGCCAGATTTGAACTCTGAAAGATGAGTCTTCTTGACTCCAGGCCTAGCAATCTATCCACTGCAGCGCCACCCAGCAGTTGGATCTCTCTGGTCCTGTACTATTTAACATTTTTATCAATCAGTAAGACATAGGCATAGTTGGGACCCTCAACAAATTTTCAGAGATAAAAGTGGTAGTTAACACATGGAACGTCAGGAGTAGAGTCCCCAGAGATCTTGATAGATGAGAACGCACAGGATCAAATCTAATGAGATGTAATTTAATAGAGGTAAATAGAAAGTTTTATCCTTGGGTTAAAAGGTCAGCCTTACAAATATGTGATGGGGCAATGTGGCTAGATAGTAGTTTATCTGAAAAAAAAGATTTGTGAGACTTAATAAACTGCAATCTCAACATGAATTGATAATATGCTATGTCAGCCAAAAGTAAAAGCTAATGAAATCCCTGGCTGCATTTAGAGAGGCGCAGTGTTCAAAACTAGGGAGGTTTTCCATTGTGGGAAGAAGTTCCATTGTCCTTGGCCCCACTCAGATCACATCTGGCATATTGTGTGCAGTGCTGGGCACCACGTTGGAGGAAGCTGGAGAGTGTCCAGCCTACGATCAGGATGGTCGAGGGCCTTGAGAAGGTCAAGAGCCAAAGGAGAATCGCTTGACAGAATTGTGGATGTTTAGCTTGAAGGAAGAAAAGACTTAAGGGGAACATGAGTTCTCTTCAAGTATTTGAAGGATCATCATGTGGAAAAGGGATTGGACCAAATCTGCTTGGCCCCATAGGGCAGGACAAGGAGAAATGGTAAAAGTTGTGGACAAGATTTCAGCTCAATGGATGGAAAAGCTTGCATCTCCCACACTGGAACCCTTTCCCCTATCATCTAATCCTCACTCTTTTCCCTAATGACCCAAAGATCTTTACCTTTTATTCAATGCTTTATTCCCAAGGTCATCCATAGGTTGTAAATCACATTGTATTTCTCTTCCTAAACCTCAAAACAAAGCCTTAAAATGAAAAAGGAAATGACCAAAATGTCACAAAAATTTTGGCCACATGTAAACTGAGGAAAGTGTCTAAGTATAAAAGTGATTAAGTGTCTAAGTGATTAATAAATATTTATTGAATGGCCTTTTTAGAAGGCAAAAGATACTAAATTTACATCTTTTCAGGGATTTGTTGCTATTCTTTCATATATAGTTACTCGGATATGTATTTCCCGCCTCACTAAATTGTAACTTCTTTGAGGAAAGCTGTAGAAATATGCAAATATCAAATACAATCCATTAGTAAATTCACTGTTGATGCCAACCACAAGCCCTGACACCAATGAATTAAATGGTAATGTGAAATCAATTCTGTTCTATTACATTTGATAAATATGCATTATGTGCCTATCATAGGGCAAGGCCTGGGCTAGACCTAGGGCACACACAGCAAATGGTAGGTTGGAGACTGAGTATTTAGTATGACAGCATTTATTTAAAATTGTTCTTCATTTTGTATGGATCGACGTTATTTCTGGGTAATTGTGGGCAATACTTTGGTCTATTCCGATGCTCTGGGTTAGTGGCACTATGGTGAGGAAGGAGTACACCAGTTCTGGAGGATTCAAACGGAGATTCAAATCTTAGTTCTCCTATTTATTATCTACGTGAGTACTTCTTGCGGTCTGTTTCCCCACTTCTAAATAAGGGAGTTAGACTAAATAATTTCAAAGTCTCTTCCAACTCTGATTCTATACCCAGAGTTTGACTCTCTGACTCACTTTACCAATCAATCAACAAACATTTATTAAACACCTACCATGTGCCAACCAGGAAGTTAGGTGGCACAGCGGATAGAGTGCTTGGCCTGCAGTCAAGAAGACTCATCTTCCTGAGTTCAAATCTGGCCTCAGACACTTACTAGCTGTGTGACCCTGGGCAAGTCACTTAACCCTGTTTGCCTCAGTTTCCTCATCTGTAAAATGAGTTGAAGAAGAAACTGGCAAACCACTCCAGTATCTTTGCCAAGAAAACACCCAAATAGTGTTGGACATGACTGGAAATGACTGAACAACATGTGCCAGGCACTGTGCTAAGTGCTCTCTTTCATCTCTGTCCTGTGTCTCTTCAATTTCTATTCTCCACAACACCACTCAGGTGCATTTAAAGGAGAGGAAACTCAAGCCAGGTTAGCATTTCTCCTGCTTAAAAACTGTGGCAAAAGGTTAGGAAGGGGAGGAGAGAGGAACCATGGGCCAAATGAGAAGTTTTTTTCATCCTCAGCATCAACATGAAAGTCACTTAATCTCCTACTGTATGCATGGTCCTCTGTAGCTACCAAGCCACTGGAGATTGGGGGATGCACTATGGGCAGCTAATAGACAGTTGTTGTCTTTTTAATCCCAAGTCTGTCATCAATGATCTTGGTAACTGGGAGCAAGATACCGAACTATGAAAGACTTCAGTTTTAAGACTCATTAAAATGAGTACAGCCCAACCTACCTCTTAAAGCAAGAGTTCTTCCTTTTTTGTGACCTGGATGCCTTTGGCAGTCTGGTGAAACCTATGGACCCCTTCTCAGAATTATTTTTTTAAATGTATAAAATACATAGGATTAAAAAGAATTTAATTGCATTGAAATATAACTATTAATTTTTTCAAGTTCACAGATATCAGGTTAAGAATCCCTATCAAGGAGTATAGTCCAGATTAATATGTGAAGAGGGGCAATGAGAAATTATTTCATTCAACCTCCCCCCCCCACTCCCACCCCTGGGGGTGTGGTCAAATGGCTCAAAAGTAAAGATGAGGTGAGAGAAGTGATTTCTAAAGTCCTTTCCAGGTCTGCCATGCTTTGTCCTACATTCTAACATTCTAGAGTCTAAGGATCTTCCAGCTCTGACATTTTATGTTCTGGCATTGTATGGTTTAGATCTTCTCCCAGCCCTGATAATTCTATATTCCAAGGCTCTTTCCCAGTTCTGTTATTCTGTGACAGAGAAGTTGACCTGTCTCTCTTTGTCCCTGCCTCTCTCTCAATCTGGTCTGAAACAGAGTATGGGAGAAGTGGAGTAGGAAAGGGAGTCTAGAGGAGGGGAGGTATAGCTCACTATAAAGAAATCTAAGCCAGTCAGTTGGTTAGAAAGCCCCCAAGCAAAGAGCAATACCACTGAAAGCAGAAGGAAGCTCCCTCCCTCCCTCCTCCCCTCATCCTTCCCTGGCAGCCGCCCCTTGGCTGGCAGCTCTGTGCCTGGCAATTCTGCTTGTCTCCCAGACCTGAGACAGTTAACGGCTGTGGTTTCTGTGGGAAAGCCCACGCCTCACACCCCAATCCTTAAGCTAGGGATAAACCCAACAAAACCCCCAATCAAAACCCGCATTAGGAATGAAATCCTGGGCGTGGGCTGCTCCAGGCGTTCCAGGCACTGAGCAGCAGAAGCCGTGCATTGCACGGACCAGGGCACAGGATTTGCTCTGACCTCCTAAGACTTGGGGAGCTCTGGGCTCTAAGGCTTCCACATTGCAGGTTAGGCTCCAGTCCAGGGAGCCGGGGTGTTTGGGTTCCATTACTGGAGCTGCTGCTCCCTCCCTCTCGTGTCATGGAAGGATTAGAGGACTAGAGGCAGGAGACCTGGGTTCTAGTTCCTGTGTGCCACAACAAACTGAGAGATGCCCCTCTCAGGACTCGGTTTCCTCATCAGCAAAATGAGAACACCAACGTTAAACCTCAAAGGGTAGTTGTGAGAATAAAATGAGAGAGTGAATGTTGAAGCATTTGGAAAAGTCTAAAAGAATGAAATAAAAATATAAAAGAAACCTCCCCATCCCAAAAAAAATAAACAAATGAAAAGAACCAGGCATAAAATGTCCCTCCTCACTGCTATCAGAAGCTCTCCCACCAACTGGAAACAACCAGATGAAAAGCAAAGGGAAGTGTTTAGGGGAGGTAACTTTGAGTTGCCATGGTTAATCTACCAGGCAAATAATAACACTGGCAAATAATGGAAAACTGACTGGGAGGCTGTATCTTCACTACAACTGCAGCTGGCTTGTCCCTGAGTTGGCTTGGGGTGGGGGGATAGAGGGGATTATCTGGAGATTGTCATCAAATGCTGAGAATTGTGCTGGGCCCTTTCTCTTAAGAAAAGGGGCAGATATATGCTGCCTGGAGGGAATGAGGCCTGGAGTTTATTCCTGATGCTGACCCCAGAATCTGGCTATGCAGAATCGGGGACTTTTGTATTGCTTTGCCCACCTAGTTGTTGGAGCCTACGCTCTGGGGCTCAGCAGGTCTGCACTCAATCACTTTGTTCCTAACATAAAACTACAAGTTAGTTTTAAGACACGCCCCAAAAATGTGACCACGTGTCATTTTTGTTAATTGATTTATTCAAAACCATCTACATTATAAATAATTTACATTATTTGTCTGACTCTTTGGGTAGGCTCTGGGCATCCTGAATAGCCAAAGGCTGTTATCTAGAATGTAGAAACAACCATTTGAAAAGCTAAAATGCAAGCTAAATTGATTATGTGAGAAGGTGTAGACAGAGCTGAAAACAGGTTCCCTTTTTAAAATTTAAGTAGATGAGAGGCAAACTGAGTGTAGATCAGATAAGGCACTAGATTCAGGAGATCTGGGCTGGAATTCCTGCTCAGATACTTACTATGTGACCTTGGGCCAGTCACTTCATTTGTACAATTACAGGGTTATATGAAATGCTGTCCAAATTTAGCTAGAGGTTTTAGGTAAAATGTATGAAAATATACTTAAAAAAAGTAATGAAATATCTACTCTCTAGAACTTTCTCTACAAGGGTCTCAGTTCTAGTACTTTAATCTCTTCCATCTTTAATCACTCCCTTTTATGCGTTTTCTTCTCCCATTAGAATGAAAGACCCATGAGGGCAGAGACTGTCTTTCTGCTAATATTTGTATTCCCAGGACTTTACACAAAATAAGAAATAAATGCCTATTGACTTGACTTGATGTAATGGCCAAAGATTATGGCTTTAGCCAAAGAAAATAACCAACTTTAGAGTCAAAATGACTCCGTGTTCCGAGATGATTTGAGGCACGTCACGCAGGCAGCTCTAAGATTGTGAGTTAGGTGAGTTGCCAATCTATATTGGCAGAAAGAGTTTTCCAACCAGGAGTTTCCTATATTGACAAAACCAATGAGAGGGGACTGAATTCTATCAGCAAATCATGATACAGCCTAGACATAGAGAGTGCTTGGCCACCAAATAGTGAAGACATCACCAAAAACACCTGGTAATGAAACTGTTTCCACGATTTTGGAGCAAAGCTTATTGGGCAAGTGACATCATTTATAAGCTATTAGTGTCGGAAGGTACCTTCCAGGGTCCCTTATTCATTTTACAGGTAGGGATAGAGAAGGCCAAGGAGATTAAGTGACTTGGAGTCAGAACAGAATTAGAAGCCAGATATCTTACCTCTCAGTTCCCGGATGTCTTACGTCTGCTCCATCCGATAAAATGCAACCTCTTTGAGGGCAGGGATTGTTCTATTATTTTTTTGTATCCTTAAAGGCCTGACACAGAGCCTTGCATTTAGTAGATACAGAACAAAAATGTATTGATTTTCATTGAATCCTGTTGCTTCTTCAAGAGATGGAGATGGGGAAGGTCCAGAGGGGTCAGTGAAGAAGAGGAAAGAAGGGCATCTGATTCTACTCAGTCTGCCCTGTTCCATTTCACTCTTGTTAAGTCTATCACTGTGTGTCAGGGGAGGTTTTATTGACCATAGGGAGGGCATAGGGTAGAGGAAACTTGCAGGGTTGGGTTAACCAGATAGAACTTGGTACCAATGCTTTAAAGAAGGGAAGAGCTGGGTGTATTCTGACCACTGCAAAGATGGGACTAGGGAGTGCTGAGGGGGCAGGAGGAATTTTCCAAGCAAGGGTGCCCACAAGGCAAATTTATGTCACTCAAACACAGTTTAGTTTGTGTCTGAGTGCAAGAGAAAGAGTCTCGCTTATTTGCCTAGATTTTAAAAGATTAAAGGCAAGAGGAGAGGGATGGGGGAAAGAGATGAGGCAGCAGAATTGGGGTATCCCTCTTCTATAGTGACAGACTGCCCTCTGCTGCCCATCCATGAGAACACATGCAAGCACAAAATCAATTCAACAAATATAGATTAAGCATCTGCAATGTGGATGAAGAATGCAACATGGAGGGTTGAGGCAGAGAACATGAATAAGCCAAGGTCCCTGCCTTCATGGAGTTACAGGTGAATAGGGAGATACAATCTGTATGCATAAGGATATGATATCTGATAGCACAAAACCAGGTGCCATATGAAGTCCCAGGAGGAAAGAGTGACTTACCCATGAGGACCAGAGGGGATTTAAAGAATGGGGAAGAATTCAATCGGTGATGCAGGCATGTCAGGCACAGAGAATAGCATGAGCAAAGGCTAAGAGACTGGAGAGTCATCATGTTCAGAGGCAAGCAAAGAGTCCAGTATAACTATAGTGGAGAATAATACGAAATACATCTGGAAAAGTTAGGAAGTGCCAGATTGGGAAGGGTAAAGGGCAGGCAAAAGAGTCTCCAATTTTATTTAGTAGAGAATAGGGAACCACCGAAAGGGGCTGAACAGTCTGGACTAAGGCTCTAGCTGACTTGGATTGCCCATCATCCCTAACCTGGCCACTAAGTCCATCCCCCCGTCTCCAGGCTAGGTTTCCCCAAAACTAGAGAGGTGACTTCCAGGAAAGGAGACACCATTCCCTTCCTCAGCAGCCTGCCCCATCTTCACGTAGCCCACCCATTCAGGTCCCCCCCACTTTGGTAACTAATCCAAAACTCCTCTGCCATCCTTTATATCCATTTCTTGCCATTCTGTCTTCAGCTGAGAAGAGAAATAGGATAATCTTTCAAAGACCTGAAGACAAGGATTCTGATCCTTCTTCTTCAAGCTAACTCTGGGGCATTCCCCAGCTCCTACTCAACTTGCTTGTATTTCATTATCCCAGAGAAGGGCTATGGCTTCTTCTCCAGCCCAAGAATGATTCTCCACCTCCGTTTCCCTTATTTCTGGGCTGGAGGACAAGGCTACTCTCACCAGAGGGAAAGGCATATGGGCTATTTCTGATAGCTCCCCAGGCAGCCTAGAATCCCAGAGATCAGCTTCACCAGAGATCTGGGATTAGGATGCAAATCGCCCAGCTCCCAGTCTTGGCTCTATGATCGGTACTAAACTAAACTGCTCAGAGTTACCCTAGAGCCCCCAAAGAACAAATTCTAGAGTATCTTATCTGCTTGGGAAATGTCTTCCTCTCTTGAAATGCTTCCGCCTCTCCCCTAGCCCTGTGCCAATTCAGCTCCATCGCTCTCAAGAGTCAGGCACCCTGCAGCTGGCTGACCAGACGGTTGCAGGGTGTGGGCCCAGGCCATGCTCCCCACATGCCCTTACCCAAGCACACAGAGCCACTACAGCCAGGCTGGCCATGTGACACTGGGTGATTCACACACGCAGACGCCCAAATCAGCTCCTTCTTTCTTCCTCTCTTTGACCATCACAAAAGATGCAGTCATAGGCCTCTCTGGCTGAAACCCTTCAGCACAGAGGTGCATTGTTCCCTGGGGTCAGAAGGGACTGATGGTTGGGAAGAATTAAGAAGACAAGGAGTCTTGGCCATGGGATGGTTTTCCATGCAACCCATATGCCCCCTGAGGAAGGCTGAGCCCAATTCCTGTCCTTGTTCCAGCTCTTGGAGGTCAAGTGAAAATCTGCCTCCTTTAACGCCAGCTTTGGGTTTCTTTTTTGTTGTGTGTGTTGTTTTTTCCCCCTCGTTACACGTGCTTGGCTCTCTGGAAATGTGCAAGCCCTGTTCTTTTCTTCTCCAACGCACTTGGTTCTTTGGAACTGGGAGAGAATTCCAGGCCCAGGGACACTTGCCTTTTGAGAATCAGTGCATGGGGGGAGGAAGGGCATAGAGAGTCTTCTCCAGCCCTCTGGACTGCAAGTTAGAAGGTTTAAAATCATAGAATCCTAGGCCACTCCAGCAGCAAAGATCCTCTGATCCAACCCTCTTGTTTTAGAAGAGAGGAATCTAGCCCTTGTTCTAACACAAACTCCACCTCTAACTGGCTGAGCGACCTTGACCAAAGCATTTCCCTCAGCTTCCTCATCTGTACAATGAAGGAATTGTGCTAAGTGATCTGTGAGCCCTCTTCCAGCTCTGACAGTCTACACTTCTATGCTTTCCCTTCAGTTCACTAACCTCCCTCCATACACACAAAGCAAAGGCAGAGTGGGAGGTAATTAAGTGGGGTAAGGCTCATAGGTTAGGAAGGATCATAGTGAAGGTAGGGTATCTAGATAGTATGGTGGATAGAGTTTCAAGCCTGAAGTCAGGAACACTCATCTTCCTGAGTTCAAATCTGGCATCAGACATTTAAATCCTGCTTGCCTCAGTTTCCTCAACTGTAAAAGTGAACTGGAGAAGGCAACAGGAAGCCACTCCAGTATCACTGCCAAGAAAAACCCAGATGGGATCACAGAGTCAGACAGGACTAAAACACCACTGAACGACAACAAAAATGGTGAAGATCCCATAAAATCATGGAACATTAGAGCCGGGGAGAGCTGTAGAGATAATTTTGTCCAGCTCCTTCATTTTACAAATGTGGAAACTAAATCTCAGAGACGGAAAGTGATTTGTCCAAGATCGTCCAGCTCCTTAGTCACCGAATGAAGTCTAGAACCTAGGCTCCCAGTTCTAGTTCTTGTCCCACATGAGAGAGCTCCCTAAAATCTTAGAGTCAGAGGGGGCCCTAAATGTCATCTAGTCAACTCTACCTCTCAGCGTAAGACTCCTCTTTGCAATATTCCCAACAAATGATCACCTAGCCTTTGCTTATACAATTCTAGGGTCAGGATGCTTTACTATAGGAGAGAACTAATATTGCTGGCCATCTCTAACTCTTACGAAATTCTTCCTTATATTGAAGTGGGATCTGCCTCCCTATCACCTCTATCAATCAGTCCCAGATCTGTCTCCTAAAACTATACAAAAGTGGAATTCTTTCTTCCCCATGACAGCCCTTCTAACAAGTTGGCATGACCTTGGACAATCCGTTTCCCTTCTCTGGTCTCTTTCCTTAGTTGTGAAACAAAGGGGTTGGCACATATGATCAAAAGTCCTTCCAGCTCGGACTCTTAGGAGCCTTTCCCTTCATTGCTGCAAGTGCACGGGTCACAGAAACTTTAATAAAGGAGTAGATGTCAATACGATCAGCACTCATCAACAATGGAATGATGTCCATTTGTAGAACACCTGGACAGCCTACCCACTGAAATAATCAAATATCTCTAGTGCTTTTTTATGGAAAATTAAGGAAACTGGAAAAGAGGGCAGGGAGTAGGGTTGAAAACACAATAAAAATAATTACATGAGCACCAGACTTTAGGAAACTATTTCTGACCCAAACCCAAACTGCTATGGAGCATCCAAAACAAATGTCCTTTGTAGATTTCCAGTTGGGCTCCAATTCAGTGGACTAGGTCTGCTGGCAAGGAGAACTCCATTAGGTTTTGGTGGCTATGCAGCTGTCTAGGGGACGGGGCTGGCAGAGGATTCTTAGGTGTTCATAAGTGACCTTGAACTTGGCCCATGCAGTTTGTAGAGATCAACTTTTCCCTGCCATAGAAGGAGAAAACTACCAGCAAGCCCAGGTCATGCCCTGAAGCATAACCAGAATTGCTGGGTAGCCAGAAAAGAGGGGAGTGGAGCAATGGGAAAGGGTCATCATCTCAGGTTGTGCTGCCTAAGTATTTGGCTGCAAAATGGGCCAGTTTCGAAGAAGCTGTCATAGTCAGTTATGGCTTGCTTCCTGTTTTTCCTTTTCACTTGCCTGCTATGTGGCACAATTGTTTGGGAAGATTTGGAAAAGGATATGCTCAGCATTTTTCTTCCCATAAATATAGAGAAGGTAAAGATATAAAGACACAGAGAGGGAAGAAATAGAGGAGAGAAAGAAAGATAGAAGGTGACAGAGAGGGAAAGATGAAAGGGAGAGAAAAGATAGAACATCAAAGAGAAAAAGGAAAGTTGGGAAAATAGGAGGTAAGGGGAAGAGAAAGGGGGGAGGGAGAGAGAGATGGGAAGGAAATAGGGAGGGAGAGAGGGGGAAGGAGAGAGAAAGAAAGAGAAAGAAGAAAGGAGGAGAGAGGGAGGAAGGGAGAGAGAGAAAGAGAGGAAGAAAGAAAGAGAGAAAGAAAGAAAGAGAAAGAAAGAAAGAAAGAAAGAAAGAAAGAAAGAAAGAAAGAAAGAAAGAAAGAAAGAAAGAGGAAGCAAAAGAATAAGTACTCACTGAACATCGACTTCAGTGGGTGTTCAGTGGATATTGAACATTGTACTAGACACTGCAAATAAAAGAAAGAAAATGGAGTTGTCCCTGCCTTCAAGGAGGCTATCTTCTATTGAGAGAAACAGTATATACACAGTTAAGTAAGTGCAAAATATCTGGAGTAAATTCACAGTAATTGAAGGGAGGCTCAGAGAGCATGACAACTTGGAGGATGAGGAACCATTGCATATAGAACTTGGTACCTAAGTTGTGCTTTGAGGAAAGCTAAGGATTCTATGAGGCAAAGGTGAAGGGGGAGGGGGAGCATTCCAAGAATGAGGAAAGCTGCAAACACATGAAGGCAGAAGTTGGAATTTCTTTTACAGAGAATAGAAAGTTGGGCTATTTTGGGCTAGAACACAGAGTGTGTGAAGGGAAATAATATTAATTAATCCCAGAATGAGAGGTTGGAGTCAGATTGTGAAGTTTTAATGCCAGATGGAGGAACTTGCATTCTGTTATACAGATAATAAGAAGACACTGAAGCTTCTTGGATGAATGACATTATCAGACCTGTAACTTAGGGAATTATCAATCCAGCAGCTGTGTGGAGGACAGATTGAAAAGGACAAAAAGACCAGAACAGAGAGAGGAATCAGGAGGCTACTGAAATAGTCCAAATCAGAAATGATAAGGGCCTGAGCTAGAATAGTGGCTGTGTGACTATAGAGAAAGGGATGGCTACAAGAGATGTGGGGCTCAAATAGATAGTATCGGGCAAGGGTTTAGATATGGCAGGCTAAGAGACAGTAAAAAGAAACGAGGGAAAGAGGCAAGATCCCCTGAAACATGAGCTTACTTTTAATCCCTTATACAAAAATAGTAAAAATCACCAATGCAATTCAGTGTTATGAAAGTCATCTCATTCTTCCAGGCAAAATAACTCCTAAGCCTAAGGATTTATTAGACATTAACTATGACCCAAAGCAAAGAGGAAGAGCTATGACTTAAGTTAGATAAAAGGAAAAATCTTCTGGAAGTAGAAGTAGAAGGAAGGGAAGGAGGGAAGGGAGGAGGGAAGGGAGGGAGAGAGGAAGGGAGGGAGGGAGGGTGGGAGAGGGGAAGGAAGGAAAGGAAAGAAAAGAGGGAGGAAGGAAGGAAGGAAGGGAGGGAGGGAGGAAGAAAAGAAAGTAAGGAAAGGAGGGAGGGAAGGAAGAAGGCAGGGAGAAGTAAAGGAAGGAAGGAAGGAAGGAAGGAAGGAAGGAAGGAAGGAAGGAAGGAAGGAAGGAAGGAAGGAAGGAAGGAAGGAAGGAAGGAAGGAAGGAAGGAA
>CM053626.1:52404298-52417488 GCA_028646595.1 Phalanger gymnotis | reverse complement strand
CATTATGAATATCTTTATTTCCTTTTTTGACAAGATTTCTGAACTCAAAAATCTATGGACTGTTTTGCATGCATATAGTTTAACAAGATCGCAGCAGTGCATTGAGTAACACCTCCACCTAACTGGGTGGGCAGTTTCCTGAGGGACGATGCTGCAGTGATAGATGATGTGACTCTTGATTGACAGTGAGACCACTGAGCCTCTCATGCTGTATGCCTGTGTAAGTGGAGAACGCACTTCTGTGAATTTGGAGAGTCTGCTGGGAGAACCAACGAGGACCTTTGAGAAGCAAGCATGGACTTTGAACGGTAGGTGAGAGACCACATCCTGGAGACATAGACATGTAGGGAAGGCAGCCCTCCACACGTCCCTTTACTTCCAGGGACCACAGCCCTAATGATTGCTAAGAGATGACTCCTTATGGTGAAACCATTCTCTGTCCCTGAAAACTAAGGTCTTATCTCCCTCCCAAAGGGCTCACTTGCTCTTGTGTTTTCATCTAATCAATATAACTTCTGCAGCTTCTGTTTACAACTTACTTTGATAAAGAAACTGTTGTTTAGTCATTTTTCTCTCATGTCCAATTCTTCATGACCCCATTTGGGGTTTTCTTGGTAGAGATACTGAAGTGGTTTGCCATTTCCTTCTCCAGCTCATTTTACAGTTGCAGAAACTGAGGCAAACAGGGTGAAGTGACTTGCCCAGGGTCACACAGCTAGTAAGTATCTGAGGCCACATTTGAACACAGAAAGATGAGTCTTCTGATTCCAGGCCTGGCACTCTATTCCCTATGCCACATAGCTACCCACAAAAAGGCTTGCTAACTACCCATGACTTGTTTATGTAGCCAGGGTTTGGTGGGATGGAGCTAAGCTGTTGAAAGTAAACTAACTGTTACCATCCTCTTAAGATTGATCAGGGAAAATGTCATTTATCTGACTCTCAAAGGAACCTACCCTTGGACTATCAATATTTGAGGCAGAGTAGATAGATATAAATTAAGCCCAATATTCCTCTTGGAGACAGGCAAGCAAAAGAGTGAGGTCCTTCTTTTATTCTCCACAAAGGTGGAAATCAGTTCCCTTCAGAGACATGGAATTGGTCTTTCCATATAACAGATCTCATATGTGTGTATACAAACATGTATATATACACAAACACATATACAGATATATGTATGTCTACATATATGTATATACATATATGTGTGCATGAAAATATATCTTCATACCACATACATGATAGCCATTTCATACTAGATTCATTCACACCTATATTGCATATAGGTTGGGAGAGTAAGTCAGAATTCTGGCTTCAATTTCATTAATTATCTTATATTATTCTTGTTGGAAATGCACGGAGAAGTAAACAATATTCTAAGTAAATGGATTCAGAACTGAGTGTATGACTAACCCAAATGACAATAATTTGGCTCAGTGTCTCTATGATGTCTATGGCAGCAGGTCTCTAGTGGAGTGACCCAGATATCTTTGTTTGACCCTGCACTATTTAACATTTTTATCAATTACTTGGAAAAAGGAATAGATGACACATGCCAATTTTGTAGATAACACAAAATGGGAAGGCATCATTCATACATTAGATCACAGGGTTAGGACCCAAAACAGTTTTGACAGATTAAAGCATTGGGCTGAGTCTATCCAATCTGCCACCCATTACTACTACTACTACCACCACCACCACCACCACCACTACTACTACTACTACTACTACTACTACTACTACTACTACTACTACTACTACCACTACTATTCTTATGGTTAACAATCCCCCACCATTTTTCTCCCTGTTCCTGTATATCATACAGGAGCCATATAGAAGCAAACCCTTATCAACCTCCTCCTCTCATTCTCTCATTTGTATCTTCCTCAACTTACCTCATCCATGACCCAGTCCAACCTTGGCCACCCTTTCTATTACACCCTGTGGAATTCACCATACAATGGTGAACAAACTTCCCATCATTCTGTACCTCTTTCTCTCACACTCTTCACAAATACTACCCCTCATTGAAGGCTAACTCCTCCTTGATGACAACAAATTCCTAGTTATCCTCTCCAACACTGGCTATACCTTTATTTATACTCCCAACACATTGGTCCAGGAGGCAGATTGAGATTATTCCTTCTACAAGAATTACACTTCCAGATTCTCAACCTCAAATTCGAATTGGATGTCTCAGAAACATCTCAAACTCAACATATCCAAACTAGAACTCATTACTTTTTCACCCAAACCTACCCCTCTTCCAAATTTCTCTATTTCTGTCAAAGGCACCAACGATCTTTGCATTCTCCCAGGTTCCTAAACTCAGTATTATCTTCACTTTCCCTCGCCCCATATCCAATCAGTTACTAAACCTTGCTATTCTCTATCACCACAGCATCTCTTGAATCCAACTCCTTCTCTCTACCTACACGGCATCCCCATTAATTTAGGTCCTCATCATCTCTCACTTAGATTATGGCAATAGCCACCTAATTTACCTCTAAGCCTCAATTCTCTTCCTACTTCACTCCATCCTCCATATTGTTACAAGTGCAGAAGTGACTGTGTCCCTCCCCAATCAACAAACTCCACTGGCTCCATATTGCCTCTAGGAGAAAATTAAAATTCTCTATTTAACTTTTAAAGCCCTTTACTTCCTGGCCCCAACCTATCTTTAGGGTATTCTCCATCTTATTGATGATCTGGCCTTTTGTTTGGTCCTCACACACAACGCTTCACTTCCTGTCTCTGGGTCATAGCATAGGCTAACCTTCCTATCTGGAATGTGCTCCTTCCTCACCTCCTACTCAATAGCAGCCCTCTCTTCCACCAAGACACAGCTCAGGTCCTACCTTCTATGTGAGGCTTATGCAGACTCCAACAGCTATTCTCTTTATATATATTCAGGAAGTACTTATATAGGCACACATCTCCCCATTAGAATGCAAGCTGCTTCTGAATAGGGATTGTTTTACTCAGTCTCTGTGTCCCCAGCACCTGGCACAATGCTTGAGATATACTAGGTAATTAATGCCTGGTGATTAATTGGCTGAATCTAATAGGAAGAAATCCACTAGGGAACAATCCATCAATAAGTATTTATTAGAGTCCCACTATGCCCTGGGTACTGGGTAAAGTCTCACACTTGGTCTCCAAAAATAAAAATAAAAACAAGTTCTCAAAAACAGGAGAGTCCTAATTTGACATCAATTTGTCTCAAAAAGCTCTGGGAGTATTGGTAGGGAGCAAGCTCTATATGAGTCAGGATTATGATATGACAGCCAAAAGAGGATTAATGTGGTCTAGGATTGAATTAAGAAAGGAATAGCTTCCAGATATTAAAGAGGCCTCT
This sequence comes from Phalanger gymnotis, assembly GCA_028646595.1. NCBI lineage: Eukaryota > Metazoa > Chordata > Mammalia > Diprotodontia > Phalangeridae > Phalanger > Phalanger gymnotis. The sequence continues at coordinate 52,414,127 of CM053626.1, read as the reverse complement.
CTGGGCTCTGTCTTGAAGAAGTAGACCTCAACTGTGTGTTGTTCTCAATTCTAGGTGATACCATTCAAGAAGAAAATGGAAGAGCTGGAAAACAAACAGAGGAGAGCCTTGAGTCCAGGTCATCCAAAGGTCAGCTGATGGGACTGAGAATGTTGAACATGGAGAAGAGAAGAAAGACTGGGGAGCGGAGGAGGAGGACGAGATCTGCCTTCAAAGAAATTATTGGCTTTCATGTTCAAGAGGGATTTGACTTTTTTGATTTGGCCCTACAGGGCAGCACGAGGAACGATGGCTGGGAGTTATAGGGGCAAGTCTGGGTTTCATGGGAAGCCTAAGGGAGGAAAAAACTGCCCAATAATTAGAAATATATATGCATGTGCTAGGGTGTACTGACATCACAAGCACCCAAGGATGAGAGCTGAAACCCTGCACCTTTCCTAGCCAGATTCATTAAAAAAGCCATCTACATTCATTGTCTCTACTTCTTCACCTTCTGCTTTGTTCACAGTAAGTGAAATGCAGTATGGCTTCCAACTCCACTATTTGACTTAAAGTGTATTCTCTAAGTTTTTCAGCGATCTCTTAATTGCTCAATCCAAAGGCCCTTTGTTAATTTCCCTCCTTCTTGACCCCTTTGAGGCTTTTGACATTGTTCATCTTCTCTTCCTGGATATTCTCCTGATTTGGCTTCCATGAAATTGCTTCCCATTGAGTTTTCCTCCCATTTGAACACTTCTGCTCAGTCTTCTTTGTTAGATCATCATATATCAACTTCTTCCTAACAAGAATGTCAGTCATGAGTCTGCCCCGATTCTCCCCTCTTTGCTGTACACAACTTCATTTTGTGAACTCATCGGTTCCCCTGAATTCTATTATCATCTCCATGCAGAGAACTTGAATTCCAAGAAAATTCTTGGGAATGGGTCTAGGATGGTAACCCCTACAGTGAAAAAATGATGTTATGGGTGGAAGAGGGCTTAAAGTCACACACACACCCCAAAAAAGTATTGTGATAATTAAATCTATTAGAACTGGAACAATCCTTTGGGATCATCTAATCCAACTTTTTCATTGTTCAGAAAAGGAAACTGAGGGCCCAGAGATGGAAAATGTTTGAAGCCTTTGTTCACTCGATTCTTATCAAAATCAAGGCTTTGCTGAATTGTTGTCAAATGCAACTCAAATCACATAGACTGACTCACAGGTTCATAGAACTGTATGGACCTTAGAGACCACCTTGTGCAACAATCTCATCTGTCAGAGAAACAGAGATCCAGAGTGAATGTGACAGCAGTGAGTAAAATACAGATCTTCTTATTTCCAACCAACATTCTTTTAACCAGATTGCTAAAATTTGACCTACCTAGATAGCATTTCCCTGGCCCCAGCACCTGGTCTGATGCCTAGGGACTAGTAGCTGATCAGAAAGAGGTCCTTCCCTGTACACTCTGGCCGCTCTATAACCTAGTCTGATTCAGAGTGGGTGGAAGTGGGGGTGGGTGGCAGTTGGACACCCACTGCCCCCATCTGACCACCTGTTATATGTCTCAGGAGCCTGCTCAAGTTACTGTCGGTACTGCTGGAACAAGACCTCTCTCAACCCTGGATCAGATGTATCCCGGCTCCTATCCTATTTCTTTCTTTGGAAAATACAATGAAAATGTATGGGAGGACACTGAGATGATGAGGGGCCTTGAGTTCATGCCATATAAAGAACCAAGGAATATTTAGCCTAGAGAAGACATATAGAGAACGTAATCCATGCTTCAAGAACTCACAGGGTTGTTACCTCTTAACCTAGGTGCCATGCACAACTCCTCTCTCTCCCCCCCTTTCCAATGAGTTGCAAGTCCTTTATTTCTTCCTTCAGAATATGTATCTCACACACACACACACACACACACACATAAACACCTCCCCTCCTCTGACATCACCACCACTCTGATACGGGCCCTCATCACCTCAAGACCATCATAACAGCCTGCTGGTTGATCTCCATGCCTCAAGCCTCTCCCCACTCCAATCCATCCTCCACTCAGTTGCCATGGTGATAATCTTCACAAAGTCCAGATCTTGCCATCTTGTCCTGCCTCCCCATTCCATAAACTCCAGTGGCTCCCTATGAACTCCAGGATCAAATATAGAATTCTCTGTTTAACTTTTAAAGTCCTAGTCCTTCCCTACCTTTCCAGTGACACTCTTTGCTGTTCCTTCTGACACCTCGTCTCTTAGTTATAAACCTTTTCACTGGATGGCCCTCATGAACAGGCATGGCACTCTCCTTGGTCATCTCCACCTCTCACCTTCTCCAGCTTCCTAGGAATCTCAGCTAAAATCCCACCTTCTTCAAGAAGCTGTTCCTAGGCCTGTCTAATCTTAGTGCCTTCCCTCTGAGAGTATCTCCAATTTATTAGATAGGTTATATATGTATATTTATGTAAGTATGGAATCAAATATGACACTAATTTAAGAGGTGATGGCCCTTTAATTCTTAAACATGGGTCACATTCTCTATGTGTCTTCCCTGGAATAGATACATACATTCATGCCATATAAAGAGCTGAGGAATATTTAGCCTAGAGAAGACATAATGAGAACATAATCCATGTGTGCATGCATGTATGTATACATAGACATATGTGTGTTGTTTGCATGTTGTCTCCCCCATTAGACTTGAGTTTCTTAAAAGCAGGCTCTAATTTTGGGGGGATGGAGGGGAGGTTTTGCCTTTGTCTCCCCAGCATAGTGCCTGGAACACAATAGGTACTTAATGAATGCTTGTTGCATGGTCTGAGACAATCCCAAAAGTCTCATGATGGAAAACACTGTCCATATCTAGAGAAAGACCTATGGAGTCTGAATGCAGATCGAAGCACGCTATTTTCACTTTTTTTTTTGTTTTTTGTTTTCTGTAGCTTTTCCTTTTTGCTCTGTTTCTTCTTTTGCAACATGACTAATACGGAAATTTATTTAACATGATTGCATATGTATAACCTATATCAGCTTGCTCGCCATCTTGGGGAGGGAGGATAGGAGGAAGGGAGAAAATTTGAAATTCAAAATCGTATAAAATGAATGTTGAAAACTATCTTTACATGTAATGGGAAAAAATAAAATATTATTTACCAAATAAATGAATAAATTGACTGACTGTCCTAGAGAAAGCACTAGACTCATTCTGTTTAGCCCCAGAGGGCAGAAATAGGAACAATGGGTTGAAGTCACGAAATGACAAATTCAGTCTTGAGTAAGGAAAAACTTACTGACAATTTTTTTTTTGCTGTTGTTCAGTCATCTCAGACTCTTTGTGACCCCATTTGACACTTTCTTGGCAAAGATCTTGCAGTAGTTTGCCATGTCCTTCTAATTTTACAGATGAGGAAACTGAGGCAAACCAGGTCTTAGTGACTTGCCCAGGTTCACACAGCTAAGAAGAGTCTCAGGCCAGATTTGAACTTGAGAAGACGAGTTTTCCTGACTCCGAATCTGGTACTCCATGCACTACGGTGCCGCCTGGCTGCCTCTGCTAACAATTAGAGCTGTCCACAAGTGGAATGAACAGCCTACAGCCTTGCTGTGGGTCAAGCAAAGTGTGGATGACCACTCACCGTATAGGTTATAAAGGGATTCCTCGGGTGGGCCTGGATCACGACTGAGGTTTCTTTCTATTCTGTAATTGTGGGGACTATTTTTGCTTGTTTGTTTCTGCATGGCCAGCACTTAGTAACTGCTTCCTGTAAACACTTAATAAATGCTGGTCAAATTGAACTGATTGTGTGCATGTGTGTTTTTGAGGAGTGAGGGGAAGTACACGGATGTGTGTCCACACGCATCCATTCTTTCAAGGAAGGATAATCAAGTACGTAGTTGTTGTCCTTGGCCCTTTGCTGTCGAAGAAGACCACAATGTACAGTGCATCTAGGTGGCTCAGTGGATAGAGCGTTGGCCATGGAGTTCAAATCAGGCCTCATATGCTTACTAGCTGTGCGCCCTCTCGATAAGTCGTTTACTCTCTGACTCAGTTTCTTCAACTATAAAAAGGAGATACACCTACGTCACAGAGTGGTTATGAGGATCCAATGACATATTTATAAGGGACTTAGCACAGTTTCTGGCACATAGTAAGTACATAATAAATGTTTCTGCTCCTCCCTTTCCCCTTGTGCTGAGTGCCACATAATAATAACTCACATTTGTCTAGTACTTTTAACTTTACAAAGGATTTTCCTCATAGCAAACTTGGGAAACAAGTAGTGTTTAATCTTGCCCATTCTGCAAATGAGGAAACTGAGACTCAGAGAAGCAGCTTATCTTTGAGCATCCAGCTGGTGTCAGAGCCACAGTACGAAACCAGGTCTCTTGATTCCAAAGCTAGTATCTCCTCTCCATCATCCCACACCATACACTTAGGCTGTGGGTGCCTGCTCTGCTTGGCCAGGAGAGAAGTAGCTAAGTGTGTGCAATGGGCGTGCCTGTGTGTAAGCCAACTGAGTCTATTGTGGTGTGTCCTTTCTTTCGTTAAGCCTGGGGAGAGCTTTGTCCCTTCTTCTTCAGCATATGCCAGCTAATTGCAGGGGTCCTTCTCTTTGAAAACAACTTGCCTTGTGTAGCCATTCATGTCTCCTCAGAGGGGCTGACTGGTCTGGACAGGCTCCAGTCGCCAGACCAATAAATGGCAGCCCAGGATCTCAATGGACGGCTTTCTTAATGGCCCATGATGCTTGTGGGCACAGTGCAAACACAACAGTAGCTATTAGACTGCGGGGCTAAAATGGAGTTGCATTTTGTGTGTGTGTGTGAATTTAGTATGCCTGGGAGTCGAAGGGGATGGTGCTGGTTAGAGACATTGCGAGGGTATTATTATGGTCTGGCATGGTAGGGCCCGCTGGCTTTTCTGAGGCCTCAGTGCCAATCCACCACATTCCAGAATTGTAACACCCCTGGAATTTCTAATCCAGGACACCTCCCCAAGGCAGCCCCATCGCAGCCCCAATGCCCCCACCCCAGCAGCCTTTGGAGCTCCAAGTGTGGCATTTCCCCAGGGATGCCTCCATAGTTTTATTTTCCTTTTTTACCATCCTGTCTCTCACTCTTGTTGTCCCAATACACTCTTGTCTCCCCCAATTGCTCAGCTTCTCTCTTTGGTGGTGATGTTACCATTTAAAGTTTCACCTTTGCTGCAGATAGGGTAGGACCACAGAGCAGGCAATAAGTCAGGGATTCCTTGATTCCTTCCCCCTCTGTTATTTTCCCTCTTCACAATTCTTCTCAAGACCCATTCTCTGCTCTTCTCTTATTATATCTATCAAGTATGGGCAAACCCAAGTAATAAGTGGAGAAACTGAAGCACATGGAGGTGATGGGCATCACTCAGCTAAGCGGCAGAGCCAACAGAAAATTCTGATGTGGATGTTGGATTAGATAGTCTCTAAGGCCCCTTCCAACTTGAAAAATTAGGACCTAATAGAAAGAGCAGTGATTCTAGAGGCAGACGTGTCTGTATTGGTGGTTATAGAGATGGTGGTGGTGGTGGCAGTTATGTCGCATCTAACTCTCTATGACCCCATTTGGGGTTTTCTTGGCAAAGACACTGGAGTGGTTTGCCATTTCCTTCTCCAGCTCATTTTACAGATGAAGAAACTGTGGCAAACAAGGTAAAGTGACTTGCCTAGGGTGACACAGCTAGGAAGTGTCTGAGACTGGATTTGAACTCATGAAAAGGAGTCTTCCTGACTGCAAGCCAGGCACTCTATGCACTGCAGTGCCACCTAGTTGTAAGAGTCAGAGGACCTGGGTTCAAATCCTACTTCTGACATTTACTGCATAGGTGATCTAGGGAAAGAAACTTAATCTCGCTGGGCCCGTTTCCTCATTTATAACATAAGGGGGTTGGATTAGATTGTCTCTCCAGTCCCTTCTAGTTCAGGCTCTAAGACCTTATAATCATAGGATTCTAGAACTGAAATAGACCCAGAGATGATCTAGGCCTATCCCTTAATTTTACATTTTGAAGAAACTAAGGCTTGGCCAGCTTTGCCTGAAGTCACACAGTTAGCAAGTAGGTGAGCTAATTAATATTCAAACCCAGGCCCTGGGATTCTAAAGCTAACACGATTTGACCCAAGAGCTTCAAAATGGCAAAAATGGATGAAAGAGCAACTAGTTATTGCCCAAGATACCCTCAGGGTTAATCTGTGCATACCATCCGGGCCCTATGCTGTTCCCCCTTCTATAGAGGTATACTTTAATAAAAAGCACAGGGCCTGGAGTCAGGAGGACATGAATTCAAATGTGGCCTCAAACACTAGCTGTGCGACCCTGGGAAAGTCATTTAACCCTGTTTGCCTCAGTTTCCTCATCTGTAAAATGAGCTGGAGAAGGAAATGGCAAACCACTCTCCCATCTTTGCCAAGAAAACCCCAAATGGGATCACAAAAAATCAGACACGACTGAAAATCACTGAACAACAAAAAATAGAGATGTATTAGATGTACACATATACATATACGTGCATACATATGTATATGCATATGTCATTTGGTGCCCAGGAGTAAATGATAATGGCTATGAATTTGCCCAAACATGCATAGATTTCGGAGGCACTGAGAACAAGTCTATACTTTTGCATACTGATACCTTTAATCAAAGTTCAAGGTCTTCCTTAGGTTGACAAATTACTACCATTCAGAAAAGAAGTGTAATTAGAAGCTAATTCATGGGCTTGCTAATTACTCTATCCCAGAAGGAGAGGACCTGTTTATGGTCCTCCTTTTGTGCTCCTGTCCTTGGAGGGAGCCAGACTCTGGCTTCTAGGCAGGAGAGTTTCACAGGCACCACCATCCACCAAGCCCACTCCTGACCAAGCACTCAATTTTCTATCCAGACTTTGTTCCTTCAGCGCTTCCCCTTACATTTCCACGGCTTTCTCCCTCTTCAAACCACTTTCCTATCTATTATCAGAGTTATCTCAGCATGCGAGCTGGAAAAGGGCTGCCTTGAAAGTAATCTATCTTAAAAATAAATTCTTCCGTGTTACCCTGGAGGAAACTGAGATGCACTCAGAGGAAGTTACCCAGGTTATGTCACGTTCATGAGATAAATAGTCAGTTCACGAACATTTATTAAGTACCTACTATGTGTTGGGCCCTGTGCTAAGCACGGGATTTACAAAAAAAGGCAAAAGCCACTCAGCCTCTCAGGAGGCTCACAGTCTAATAAGGGAGACAACATGCAAACAACTATGTACAAACAAGCTCTATGCAGGTCACGGCTCAGACCCGATTTCAGCTGTGTGGGGAACTCCTCTGAGGACCAATCAAGGTTAGCAAACGCTTCTCAGCTTTCTAGCCTTAGTTGTCCATGGCACTAAGCTAAGATGCTTGCCCAGGGATAGGGAGCAGGTGACCCTGTATCAGAGGTGAGTCTTGAGCCTGGGTTGTTCTGACTCAGGGGACAGATCTCTCCCACGCTGCGTTGCCTATCCTGTCTAGGGTCTAGCAAATAGCAAAATTATGATTCGCACCCAGGTACCATCAACTCTAAATTCAAAGTTTTTTCCACATCACCATGTTACCTTCACATTCTGCCAACACACCTTCACCCCCACACCATACTCCTATAAAATAAGTAGGACTGATACTATGATCCCCATCTTACAAAAAAAAGAAACTGAGGCACAAATGGGTGGGATGGTTGTTCTGAGGTTTTGCAACCCATTATCAGCAAGGCCAAGACTAGAACCTGGGTCTTTTGAGTTCTAGTTCTCTCTCTTAAAAAAAAAAAAAGGAGTTCTAAGCTGCCTGGCTGGCCAACTGCTCCCCACCCTGCCTCTTCTGAAAATGCTGAGTGAAAAGAACCATTGTCTTTGGCTCCTGCCTGGGGCCATAAAGTTCACTGCCTCGCCAGAGCCTGAGGCAGGCTATGCTCTCCGAGGTTTGGCTTGGAGCCCTAAACCAGAGCCTTCCAATCCCAGCCCAGTCAGCCCAGGGGGAAGCCTCCCAAATACCAGCCTAGTCAGCCCAAGGGGAAAGCCAGTGTCTGCTATCTTTAACTCATGGGGACTGAGGGAGCTTGGAATCAGTCTGAGGTGGGATTCCATAGAATCTAAGAATCTAAAGGGATTTCTGCTTTTCCCCAACTGGGGGAAGTGCTAAGGTGCAGTGGATCCCAAAAAATCTGGTTCCATACTGGCCCTGTCTGGGTAGAGCCCTGAGTGGATCTGCTGCAGAAAGCAACATATTAGAGGATTTTAAATAGGCACATCTAGGAGTCAGAAGATTTCAATCCCTGCTGGCTAGTCACTTCTTTCTCAGATCTTCATTTCCCCACCTATAAAATGGGAAGAATGAGGCCAGATGATCTCTAAAGAATCTAACATTCTATGCTCTAACATCTAGCTCTAACATTCTATTTTGGGGGTCTCAGACATGGGGAAAAGATGGATGAGGAAAGATATCTAGATGAACAGGAGAGAGGGACATGTCATCCATAGGGCTCTGGGAAAGGTGTCTATCCATACCCAAAATACATCTCATACCACCTGCCTGAAATTGTACCCAATAGAAATCCATTCCTCAGACTTTCATTTTTCTTTGAGAGAAGGGAATGAATCTGGACTGGGCCTTTTGTTTTATCAATATGGGGAACTCCCAGGGAAGAAATTCCCTCTACCAATGCAAATCAATACCATTTCTGTAACTTACAGCACTTTGATCAATGAGGATTATAATGTGTGTGCTATTACTTGCCTCATGGGGTTGTTGTAAGGGAAGGCACTTTGTAAACCTTTAAAATGCTCTAGAAATATGAGTGGTTGTTATCTGAAGCCCCAGTGGACATGTGGTCTCATTCATGTGACCACAACTTGCCTTGATGCAAATTTCAGCCATACATTCCTTCTTATCTTTTGTGACTCTTGTCCACAGGAATTCTATCATTAAGCCTCTTGAAATTACACCTATTTCTGGAGCCAGGATGGCGCTGGAAAGCAGAGACTTGCGTGAGCTCCCCCCGCCCCAGGTCCCTCCAAAAACCTATTAAAAATGGCTCTGAACAAATTCTAGAGCTGCAGAACCCAAGAATAGCAGAGGGAAGCAGGACTCCAGCCCAGGACAGCCTGTATGGTTGCTAGGTAAAGTCTATCCCACGGAACTAGGAGCGGAGCAGAGCAGAGCCCAGCATGGGCTGCGCCCGAACCAACCAGATTGGGAGCCGGGCAGAGCAGGCCCTAGTACCCTGAATCAGAGAGTTGTGACAGTTACCAGACTTCTCAACCCACAAACACGTAAGAAAACAGAGAAGGTTACTGGGAAAAGCTGCGAGGGGAACAGAGTGAAAGGAGTCGGAGGTTAGGTCACAGCCTTGGGGCCAGCGGAGGAAGTGCAGCTCTAAGGACAGAACTACAGATGCAGCTGCTTCTGGCTCCAGGCCCACCTGGTGGGAGAAATTAAGTGGCAGATCAGAGCAGGAGTGCAGAGCCTGCTGAAGATCTGAGTCGCTGTTCGGGTTGGCGGTTTTTGGGGGAGGAGGAACACTGGTGTGGCAGAGCTTGCTGTGTAGAAATAGCTCTGAAAACAACAATGCAACCCCTCAAGCTTGGGACAAAGTACTTTCTACTCTACAAGCAGTCATACTCCCACGAAAAACTCAAGGGTCAAGTAGTTGGCTGGGAACATGGCCAGGCAGTGAAAACGGACTCAGATTCAGACTCAGACTTTGGAATCTTTCTTTGGTGACAAAGAAGACCAAAACATACAGCCAGAAGAAGTCAACAAAGTCAAAGAGCCTACATCAAAAGCCTCCAAGAAAAATATGAACTGGTCTCAGGCCA
>CM053626.1:52328662-52403798 GCA_028646595.1 Phalanger gymnotis | reverse complement strand
TGTGAAGTAATCCAGGATCAGGAAAGGGGAAGCATGAAGGACATCATTTGAGTGACAATCAAAGGAAGAAGATATAAATGCAATTTTTATAATTGGAATATATAAACAGCTGTCACTGGAGAGAGGAAATTGATGAGGGGCAAGAAATAGATCATAAGCCTGGTAGAGAAGTATGGTGTAATGTTGGGGTGGGGCCCTTCAAATTATTCAGACATCTGCTGGAATTTTCTCTCTCTCCCTGCCCAAAGTAGGAATGCCTGATCGTGCCTATAGTTATCTTAACGATGAGTTTATCCTTCAAAAGGTGGAGGAACCATCAAGGGACATTTTAATTTTGGGTCTGATTCTCCCTAACAGGGAGGATTGGCTGCTGGCAAAGAAATGATAGGAATTTTGAGAGGAAATGGCCCTTCCACCCTAGAATTTGTGATGGAGGAGAAGAAATCTGGACACAGTCTGACATGTACCCAAGACTTGGGGAAAACAGAATTCGGAGTTCAGAAGGTTAGGTAGGATCCCACAAACCCTCCTAGAATTCTACAAGGAAAGTCATCCCGGGAATAGCAGCAAATTCTCAAGGGGGAATATGAAAATACCAATGGAAACAATTCCAGTGAGAGGAACAATGGGAGTTGTCTGAAGAAACCAATGTGGATGCACAGAGAACTCTCCAACCAACTAATACAGTTTAAGGATGGAAGCAAGTGCACGTAACAGAGATGACTGTAAGTTGATGATATAATTTACATTCCTGTAAAAAAAAATAGTCCAGAGTGCTAAAGCTCAGAATGGGCCACGGCTGGCAAGGAAAGCTAAGTACAACCAAAAAGAAGGTATTTGTTTTGTTTTTGTTTTTAGCTACATTGGGCAGCTAGGTGGCGCAGTGGGTAAAACATTGGGCTTTGAGTAAGGAAGACTCAGCTTTATGAGTTCAAATTTGACCTTACTAGCTGTGTGACCCCGTACAAGTCACTTTACTCCGTTTGCCTCAATTTCCTCATCTGTAAAATGAGCTGGAGAAGGAAATGGCAAACCACTCCAGAAAGTTTGACCCAAAAAAAAAAAACCCCAAATAGAGTCACAAAGAGTCAGACACAACTGAAAAATGAACAAACAACAACAAATATTGGTGGAAAAGGCGTAGATGGTAGCTGACCAAATATGTATATAAAAGTTAGGAAGGATGGCTAATGCACTGAATGACAGAGTCGAGATCCAAAAAGATCTTGATATGCTAGAGCGCTGGGCAAAATCCAATAAGATGAAGGGTAAATTTATCCCCAAAAAGTCAGTTTTACAAGTTCGAGATGGGAAAGATGTGGTCGGACAGCATTTCATTTGAAAAGGAATATGGAGATTTTAGTGGACTATGAGCTACTAAAGGAGTGCAATGTGGTAACTACCAATGCTAATGTAATCTTGGACTGCATTAAGAGAGGCACGGTTTCCATGAATAGGGAGATGATGGTCCTCTATACTCTGCCGTAGTCAAACCACATCTGAAGTATTCCATTTAGTCCTGAGCACCACGGTTTAGGAAGGAAATTGATAGAGTGTTCAGAAGAAGGCAATCAAAATGCTGAAGGGAAATGTTAAACCTGGAGATGAGAAGCCCAAGAGGCACACAATAGTTGTGTTCTGTTATTTGGAGCAATATCACATCATGTCAAAGAAAAATAAAATCGTCCAGTTTGGCCCCAAAGGGAAGAACCAAGAGCAATCGGTGGGTGTCGCAAAGAGGAAAATGGAATATATAAAGGAAAACTTCCCAACAATTAAAGCCAGGAGTGAGTATATCAGAGCCAGCCCCAACCAGCTCCCAAGATCTAACTGTTTAATTTTCATTTTGGGCATTTACACCTTGGAAATTAGTGAATGCTAGACACTGAGGCTTGATTTATTATATTATTGACTTAAGAAAGTGACAGCAAAAATGTCGATAATGCAAGTGAATCTTTAAGAAGGTGGCCTCTGTACAATTTTTTTTTCAGAAAACTGGTTGCTAAACATTTACCAGCATACCTCTGATTTTTGTTGTTCTTTTGTTTCAATTGTGTCCAACTCTTTGTGACTCCACTTGGGGTTTTCCTGGCAAAGAAACTAAAGCAGTTTGTCATTTCCTTCTCCACTTAATTTTACAGATGAGGAAACTGAGGCAAACAAGGTTAAGTGACTTGCCCTGGGTCACTCAGCTAGGAAGAGTCTGAGGCCATATTTGAATTCGCAAAGATAGTTGTTCCTGACTCCAGGCCCAGCACTCTATCTACTGTACCACCCAGTTCTCCTATACTCCTGATTAGAGCAATCCAAAAGTGTACCCTAGTGGATAGGGTGAGTTCTTCCTCAGGGGTCTACAAGCAGAGTTAAGATGACCACTTCTAAGATAGGTTACAATAGGATTTCTTTTTCAAGCTTGGGTTAGATATGCTGGCCACAAAGGTAGCCTTCTCCACTCTAATACTGTCTGATCGAGTCTATGAATGAGAGAAGAAAGTCTTCCCAACATAGGAACGGCCTAAGCACGTACACAGAGATTAGAAGAGAACAGGATAAGAACAAGGAATATAGTTAGTATTCTCATTCAGTTCAAAAATTGATTGATTGAAGGGAAGTAAAATAAGGATGGAAAGGTAGGTTGGAGGTAGATTGGGAAAGGCTTTGAATGCTAGGATGATGAGTTTGCATTTTATCCTAAAGAGGACATAGACACACTCGAAGGTTTGGAACAGAAGAGTGACCCAGATTGACCTATGCATTAGAAAGATTGCCTTGTCAGCAGTATAAAGCAGGCACTGAAGAACATATAGGCTGGATGCGGGGAGCCCATGTAAGAGGGTGGCCATGGGCACTGGGCCACAGGACAGAAAAAGACTGATGCATATGAGCATTGGGGACTTGTCCGAGGAATCACAGAATTGTAGAATTCATGAATTAGAAGAAACCTTGCTGGTCAAGCAGACCACCACGTACATTAGTGGGACTCCCTCTATATCATTCTGGTTTAAAAGCTTTCATGAAGGGGAACCTACTTCCTCCTGAGCCGATCCTCTCCACTTTTCGATAGCTCTAATTGCAAGGACATTTTTTTCTTAAATCAGGTGGAAAAATGCATCTCTCTAAGTTCTACCATGGCCCTTTGTTAAATGCCTTGTGTTCATTCTATGTGTAATGTGTGTGTGTATGTATGTGTGCATGTATGTGTATGTGTATGTAAAAGATGTTGTTTCCCCTAAGGTAGTAAGCTCCCTGAGAGCAGAGATTGTTTCATTCTTTCTATTTTTATCTCCAGCAACCCAGAAGAGAGTCCCTGGCACATAGTAGGTACTAAATAAACAAACAAATGACTAATTCTTAATTGACTGATCAATCTTAGTTCTACTCTCTAAAGCCAAGCAGTGCCAAATAAATCCCTCCTCTATGTCAGAAGTGTCCAGTGTGACCCATGACGCTCAAATTAGATTAAAATATAATTGGGAAATACTTAACAAAGAAAATAAAAATGCAAAAAAGCCCACAGGTAATGTTAATATGTGGTTTTCTAAGTCAATATGCGACCCACAAAAATTCTTATAAAAGGTTTAGTCGCCCTGTTTCTGCTGGAGTTTGACACCTTTGCTCTATGTGATGATAGCCCTTTAAATACCTGAAGGTATTTTCATGTTCCCTCCGAGTTCTTTCTTGGTCAAGTTAAATATCTGCTGTTACTTTACTCAGTCCTTGAATGGCACCATTTCCAATATTTTCACCATCATAGTCAACATCCTCTGGATGCACACCGGCTTGCCAATATCCTGCTTAAAATGTGATGCCCAGAACTGATTATAATATTCAAAATTTCACTGACTAGGACAGAGTACAGTGAGACTATCACCAGCCTTCTTCTGGTGGCTCTGCCCCTCACATTACCTTCTTTGTCAACTACCTCATAATTTTTACTCAGAAGGAGTTTGTAGTCCACTAGAACCTCAAGATCTTCTTCATAGAGACTGCTGTATGATAATTTCTCCCATGTGCTGTATCAGTGGTATTATAGTTTTGTTTGTTTTTTAAAACAAAAATGTAGACCTTTACGTTTAACCTCATTGCATTGGTTGAATTTAGATTCAGTATATCATCCCAGTGGTCAGAATGGTTTTTGTTCCTGACTTTTCCATCTAATGCGTAAACTCTTCCTCCCATCTCCATGTCACCTGCAAATCTAATAAGCACACCAACTGTGCTTCCATCAAGGCATTAATTAAAATGTTGAAAAATCCAGGGCTAAAGGCAGATCCCTAGGACATTCCATGAAGAGTTCCTTTTAAGTCTATGTCAACCCATTAATGACTATACTTTGGGTCTAGTCATTCACCAGGTTCTCAATACACTTTGATATACTACCATCCAACAATTTCTAATTATTGCTTCTGCCCACTGGGATATTGCTGGAAGTCAGTAATGGGAGGGAACCACTACAGTCGACATAAGATAGAGCAGGTGTGCTCAGACAAGCCCCAGAAGAAGCATAGTGAGGTCTGGAAATGGAGGAGGTTTGACAGACAGGAGAAAAAGGTTACACACAGACACTGAGTCAGACCCCTGGAGACAGGCTTGGGAAACCGCATGGCCTCTTAAGGGGACCACAATTCCCCAAGGATGGTAATGGTAGAGCAATGAAGAGTTCTTGGGCCAAACTTCCAAGAATAAAAGAACATTTGTGGGTACCAAAAGAGACCCTGATTCAAACCAAAGACCATCTAATGAACCCAAGTTCTTTGCTTGCTTTGGGGGTTCCAAAACCTCAGGGTGACATTATGTATCTGAAGCAGTATATAAGTCCCTGGGGAAAATGGAGATGGCCATAGGAGTGGGCTAGTTGACTCCCTAGGGGAAAACACTAAGGTGTTTATCTTCTTGTGATGGACCATATACAAATAGGACTAAAAACTGAAAGCACTATACAGGTTCTTGGGAGGAAGAAGGACATTATTACAGGCAGGCTATCACAGAATTATAGAATTTAAGAATTAGAAGAACCCTTGAAAGTAATTTAGTCCACTCCGTACTTAAACATGACTTTTGAGCTTTGGAATTAGGTCTTTGTGTTTTCTGTCAGATGAAATAAAACTTGCCCTATAGTTGAAGCTCTGTTAGCTTCTGTTCTTGTATGACAATTGAAGCCCCTTTTCATACTGTTGTGGAGACCAATCGAATGCTGGTGTTTCCAGAGGAACCCCCAAGTTGATGACATAAGCCAAAGAGGATCACAAAAGACACTCCCCTTCCCAATGAACTCAGTTCTTGTGATTACAGACCTTGAGTTCTGAGCCACAGGTTACACAAAAGTGTGACTATTGACAGGAGGAGGATTCCATGCCTAGAGAGCCCATAGAACCCAAGAGCCAAAATGAATGGACATATCAAGAGGTATCTAGTCTAGGTGTCCCAGTTCTCAGCCTACCTTGCAGCTCCCCAGATAACAAGGCCACCTGCGAACTCCTGAGTTTTCGTAGGAGTTAATTAGGGCTTAGTATCAACCGTTTTTCTGTTGTTCTGTAAACAGATAGGAAGCATAGCCTTTGTTTATAAACCCTGGGTCTCTCTCAAGAACATGCCTCCCCACCCATAATTACTTTCAGAGCATGCTGTTTTCAGTTAGGGAAAACTGAGCTCCCTTCCAAATGGCACTGGACATGACCTGAAATTATATGTTTGGCTTTTTGGAAATGGACATTCAAGTCAAATGAACAGCCAGCGTTCAAGTGGGGTGGGGGAAGGAGAGCCAGTCAAGGCACCAGAAGTCCTGCCGCTGGATGAAACCAGAGAAGGGAAGGCAGGACCTTTTGTCAAGCAATATTGTGATGAGACCGAGTTTGTGGTGTACTGGAAAGAGTACTGGACCAGAAGTCAGATATCAGCTCTGACTTGTACAATCGTATCGTTAGCGTCACTTTCCTCAACTTCAAAATCAGGATAACCTTTGTGCTACTTTCTCCTTAGTTTTATTGAGAGAAAAGTGCTTTGCAAAACTTCAAGGACTATAAAAATGGAGAATTGTATCATTCACCTTTGGTGCTCTTCCTCCTGATCTCAGACAATGCCCTTCTTCCTGCACCAGACACCCACACTGGTGCAGATAGAGGCGGCTAGGTGGCACAGTGGATAGAATCCCAAACCTGGAGTCAGGAAGACCTGGCCTCAGGTCTTGACTGGGCAAATCACTTAACCTCTGCTTGCCTCAATTTCCTCTACTGTAAAGGGGGATAACCGTAGCATGTACCTCCCAAAGTTGTTGTAAGGATCAAATGAAATATTTATAAAGTCCTTAGTCACAGTGCCTGTCACAGTGTAGGCACTCATAAATGTTTGTTCTCTTCTACCTTCCCCTTGTCCTATCCTGTCTCTTTGTATCCTCCAGGCTCTCTATGCTTCCCAAAGCGACAGGCGATCTGGTAGAAAAAGCTATGCCAACAAAAGATGGCTAGACACACTCTTCCATTTTCAAGAAACATATGTGCATTTTCTCCATATTTTCTGGACACGGTGCTCTGACCCATATCATGTAGGAGTTTCATTCCAGATGGGAAGAAAGGTATGAAGCAGCACTGGAGAGGGAGGGCAGAGACTTTGGGACTGCCCCACCCTTGTCACTAACTGGTTTGGGATTTTGGACAAATTCCTATCACCTAGATGAAACCAAATTGTCTCATTTGTACAAAGATGAGGGTGAATTAGATTGATCTCTAAGGTCCTTTTCCACCTCTAGGTTTCCATGCTAGACACAGTTAGCCCAACCCTGATGAGCTGATTCCTGAATGCTTTAACTGGGACTCAGCCACAGAGTGTTGTTTCAGATCCAATTCATTACCATTTGTAGGAAACCACTTGGAGTATAAAGCAGAGAGGTCCAGGTATCCTTAGATACCTTAGATACCTTAGAACCTTTCACTTTGAGGATAACCAATTTCTACAATAGGATACACCCTCTCTTACCTGCAGGGCCTGGGCTGGCCACACTCTGAGGCTAATTAGTTCCTATCCTAACAAAAAGCTTAGGAAAAACTTTCTGTTTGACCAATCAATAAGACTTTATTGGTTACCTTTTATGTACAGAGCACTGTGCCAGTCACTGAAGACACAAAGAATAAAATAATTGTTGCTCAGTTGTGTCTGACTCACAGGTAAAGGTCAAGAGACTGGAGTGATTTGCCATTTCCTTCTCCAGCTCATTTTACAGATGAGGAAACTGAGGCAAACAGGGTGAAGTGATTTGTGCAAGGTCACACAGCCGTTACGTTTTTGAGACTGGATTTGAACTCAGGTCTTCCTGATTCCAGGCAAGGTGCTCCGTCCATGGCACCACCTAGCTATAAATAAAATAATGCCTACTGTCAAAGAGCTTACATTCTAAGAAATGGAATCTTTTACTCTCAAGATCTCCTCAGCATTGGTGTTTTCTAGCTTCTCTAACACCTTTCCTTATTCTGGTCTCCTCCCTGACTCTTGACCTGATTTCTGACCCAATTGTCTCCAAAAGCAAAAAGAAGAGAAAAAAATAAAAATGAAGGAAGTATAATTTGTGAAAAAAGTGACATAAAACGTGAGAGTAAACATGACATAATGAATAGAGGGCCAGCCTGTCATCAGAATCAGGATGACTTGAGTTCAAATTCCACCTCTGACATATACATGGTTGCCCAACCTTGAGCAAGTCACGTGATTTCTCAATGCTTCCAACAACTCTCTAAGACCACTAACTTGTTGAGTGGTTTGCCAAGCTCCACTGGTTTACCCACCAATACTTCTCTACACCAATGAAATTACAGGTCCAGGGAAAACCAGCAGGCAAAAAGAAATGTAGAATCTAAAATAAATGTAGGATGAAGTTTTCCAGGGTTTGAGCAAGAGTAGAAAAAAAAGGGGAAGAACTGGAAGATTTTGTAGATCCTCTGGTTCTTCCTTCCTCCCCTTGAATGGACACCTTAACATGCCAGCTACCTATAACCCACCAGTGGGATTGAGAGAGAATTGCTGAGATTTCAGCCATTCGACAAATATCTATTAAGCATCTACTATATGCAAGTTGTAGTGATAATGCTAGTGACAAAAAGACAAAAATTAGACAATCTGTGAGCCAAAGAACCTCCATTCTATTAGAGGCAGCCAGGTGGTTCAATGGGTAGAGCTGAAGCCAGGAAGAACTAGGTTCAACTTTGGCTACAGATACTTATTAGCTGTGTGATCCTGGGCAAATCAATTAACATCTGTCAGCCTCAGTTTTCTCATCCGCAAAATGGGAAAAACAATAGCACCTACCTCTCAGGGTTGTTGCAAGGATACAATGAGATGATATTGGTAAAGCACTTTGCAAATCTTTACAGTATATATAAATGTTAGCTATTATTACTATCAAAAGGTTATAACATATAGTCAGATCTTTACTAATACAAATAACAAATCCCCAGAAGTGGTCTGATTATTTCAATTCATGCTGCATACATCCATTTGGACTGGAGCCAGTTACATAATTTATATAATTATAACTTCAAATAGTTGCAAATTCGAATACATGAAACCACTTTGGGAAATTCATCACAGGCATTAATTGGGACCTAGCTGTATATACAAATAAGTAGGTAAAGGAGGCTGCTCCAAGTTTGGGACATTTGTTTGTTCAGCTTCATTTTCACATATAAGACAAGAATTAAAACAAAGGGATTGGAAAAGAGGATAATGCCCTCTCAGCAGTTCCCCCTTATTCTTTTATTATTGTCCTTCGCCTACAAAGCCCTTTGCTATTTGTTGTAATGAAGCCCCACAAAATGTTTTTCCACTCACCCATGTTCTGACAACCAAGCATTGACTAGAGCTAAGGAGACTTTCTAACCTTAAGTCAGAGAGAAGCTCTGAACAAAGACAGAGTGAGACATGGGTTGCAGAAGAAAGAAAATTCTGAAACAAACTAAGTGCTTGTACATTCTTATAAACTAGCTGGCTAGTCTGTTTCAAAAGAGCTTAGCTCATTCTCTTCATGGAGTATGTATTTGTAAGAAATCATACCCTAGGTTTATGGAGGAAATGCTCTATAGCTATTTTTGTAATTATGTTACAGAATCAAACATCTTTGTTTTGGATTAATTATCTGCTGATTCACGAGTACAAGAAAAAACATTGGTCGGGGCTCACGAAATACAGCTTTGAATGGATATGAACCCACAAAAAACCTTTAGGCTAATGTGACTTTTCTTTAGGGTTTATGGTTCAAGAAGGGATTTCTATAATCATAATACAGGCTAAGGAGTGAAGGGAACAGACAAATGGCTCCATAAATATTTGAGGAAGTAAAGAGTAATAATATGAAGTGGGTGGGGAAAGGGAATCAGTGAATTCAAAGAAAGATAGCACCTGAACTGAGCTTTGAAGCAAAATAAAGATTCTAAAAGGGGTATTTGGGAAAGAGTATATTGCACTCCTGGCAATTGGTAACCTATGTTACCCCAGTTTTACAAAATGCCTATGGCTATTCCTTCCCATATTTTATATATGGGAGAAACTGAGGCCCGGGGAGGGTTGGTTGACTCTTTTTCCTGGGGTCACAATGAATCACCAGTGGGAGCCAGAAGCTGACCCATCAACCTTGACTGCTAGCCGGGAACCCTCACCACAGGCCCCTGTGAAGCCAAGAGAAAGAGTCTAAGAACTGAAGTCAAAGCCTGTCCAACATCATGTGGTTCACTCAAATTGCTTTTTATTTTACTCATTTTATTTTTTTAGGGAAACATATATACGTGTATCTATAGTGCTCAGTGCCCTCTGGTACATGAAACAATCCAGCTTTCAGATGATCTGGAAAACCCCAAATTCTCCTCATTAAGATCCCAGGGCCCTCTCAACTGAGCATTGGACCTTTAACCTCACTGCCTGACCAAATTCCGGTTAGACATTAATGGTCATGCTGTGGTCTTAAAATTGCTCTCATGACCCTCCGCCCTGCCCCCCCTTCCTGCACCCTTTCCTCCCATTCCAAGGTTCATGTCTTTGGTATTCCACAAGTCCACACTCCTTCCGATTTGACTTTTTTTCTTTGTCCTTGTGAAAAGACAGGCAGGATGGAGTGATAAAGGCCATTTTCAAGTATCTGAAAAAGTGAGTGTAATACATAAGAGAGTGTCGTGTCTCAGTTCTACCCAAGACCAGATAAGAAGATATGGAATAGGTTTACAATAGGACCAATTTGGATCAACATTATTTAAAAAAAACCTTCCTAACACCAAGGATGGCTAAATTTTAAAACAAGAAAGTTAAGTGGATCCAATGAAACAACAGCGTTCACCCAGAGAGCCAGAATAAGTGGATGGTTATAGTAATACCATGGTTGGTTCTCATATAATCTACTGATTTATGACAGTATGTAGTACATGGATCCAGGAGAAACCTGGATTCGAATCCTACCTTCTACTCATACTACGTGAGCATGGGTAAGTTGCTTAACCCTCTAAGCATAATCCCTCTTTTGTGAAATGGGGGTAATAATACCTTTAATATCTACTTCAGAGAGTTGTTAAATATTGGATAAGAGCTCGATTGGCAGGCTAGGAGAGTTGAAAGAAAAGAATAGAAATATATCATCACACTTCTAAAGATGAACTGCAACTCTTGTAAGGTTAGGGTAGACTGCAAGAGGAGTCAGCAATGACACAGTGCCCTTCTGCTTCCGGAGTATCTAATACAGTGTTGGAGACCCTGCCTTTAAGGAGCTTACATTCTACTAGAGATACCTTTCATGTACAGAGAGGGTGTAATACAGAGAACTATCTGACGAGGTCAAGCAAAAAGTCCAGAAAAGGTGTTCTGGGAATATTTGAGGAGAGAGAGAACTTCTAGCCGGGGTAAACAGAGGAAGAGGTGGAGATGGGCTGAAGGAAAGGAAGAATTCATAACAATTCGAGCTCTTCGGAAGATGAATGGGGTGACTCAGAACACAGTGAATTCAATAGTCCTGGTGGACCACAACTGTACTACCCGCTACCAGGGAGTCCGAAGATGTTGGATTGCATGAACTCAAGGGTTCTGAGCTGCAGTGGGCTAAGCTGATCATGTATCCTCACTATGTCGCATTTATTAAGTGCCTACTATGTGCCAGACAATATTCTAAGCACTGGAGATGCAAAGAAAGGTAAAATACAGCCCATGGCCTGTCTTTGAGGAGACCTAATGCTAAAAAACAAGAAAGAAGGAAGAGAAGGAGGAAGAAGAGGCGGCAGAGGAGGAGTACTAGTAGTAGCAGTAGCAGTAATAATGACAGTAGTAGCAGTAATAGCAGTAGTAGTAATAGCAGCAGCACTAGTGGTAGTAGTAGGAGCAGTGGCAGCAGCAGCAGCAGCAACAGTAGTAGTAACAGTAACAGTAATAGCAGTAGTAGCAATAGTAGCAGTAGTAGTAGTAGCAGCAATAATGGCAGTAGTAGTAGTAGTAGTAGTAGTAGCAGCAGTGGTGGTGAGAGGAAGAGGAGGAGAAGGAAGAGGAAAAGTCTTTTTCACTGGAAGTCTGAAAGCAAATGTTGTATGACAACATTTTAAGGATATGGTAAGGAGCCGGTATTATTCTTCAGGGATGACTGGGGACTTCATGAGCCCTGAAGTCCCTTCCAAATCTGAGAGTTGATATTTCTTACAGGTTTTACAGAAGAAATGGCATCAAAACTGAACCTTGAAGAAAATTAGAGATTCCAAAACCTTAGATGAAGAGAAAGTGCAATCCAGACTTGGGGAAAGAGGAGGAACTGATAGGGAGATTTTGTGCATTTAAATGTACAGAGGCAACAGATAAAGTTCAAGAAACAGGTGGTATTTTACTCTGCCTGGAAAATAGATCATGTGAAGGGGAATAATATAAAATAATGTTGGAATGGTAGAATAACCGGCATTATAAAGGGCCTCAAATGTCAGGCTAAGGAATTCCTCTTTTATCTTGGAGGCAATGGGGAGCTACTGAAGGATTTTGATTAGCCTGTGGAAGGGTCGTTCATACCCTTAGAAAAGATTCTTTGTCAACTGTGTAAAACACAGGTTTGAGACGGGAGGTACTGAAGCCCATGAGACCAATGAGAAGGAGGAGATTTCAAGATTTCCTTTGGCGCTAAGTTCTTGGAGCAGAGAATCAAGAAGGAAAGTAGTTTAAAAAAAACACTTCAAATTTGCAGTTATAACCTTGTTAAGTTTTCTATTTTTAAAATGATGCTTTCTGGAAGAAACATTGACCCCTTTAGAAAGCAGTTTCTGACAAATTCCCTTGCAAAGGCAAGTTGTAAACAAGGTTGCTACGGGCAACTTCGGCTATTAAGAGAAGCTTCATTGACTTAAGCTTCGAGCAACACCTAGCAAAGCAGCTTTCTCTTGCTAAAGGGGGAAAGTTTCTCTCTTCTGGAAAAAAAAGAAAGTGGAAAATTACTGGTTTCTGATTGGGAAAAGGTTCTGAATGTTTCACCTGGAATTTCAACCACGTGGTGATAATCTCTCTTCTTGGTCCACGTAGAAGAAAACATGCAGGAAGTCCAAATTCAGTTCCGCAATCAAACCTGCTAGAAAGGGTTCGATGATAGATAGGGCTTTGCGAGGGATGAGCAGAAAGCAGCCAAGAAACATTCTGAGAGCAAAATCACTGGCGCTCGAGAAAGGCTGGCCCGAAGCACCCAAACTCGTGGACTGGGATGTTTTCAGTCCTACTTTAAATGGGCGAGCTACAAGGCAACATGCTAACCAAACTGTGTGAAAGGTTAGAGGTAAACTCACTACTGTGATTAAAGAAACGATAAAGAAGGTGTCTGAGTATACCTCTAAAAAGTTTTCTTCACTTGCTTTCGATAACTATTCATTGTTGAACTACTTTAATAAAATGGTCTGCTTTTTAAGAATAATAAAGGGAAAAGAATGCTAATCTATTTGCATTATTAGTCATACTATTATGAGGTATTTTTCCAGTTGATGGTTTGTGGGAGCTGAGAATATGAAAAAGGCAGCTAAATGGTGCAGCGGATAGAGAGCTGGGCCTGAAGTCAGGAAGACTTGAGTTCAAATCCAGCTTCAGACACTTACTAGCTGTATGACCCTGGGCAAGTCCCTTAACCTTGTTTGCCTCATTTTGCTCATCTGTAAAACGAGCTGGAGAAGGAAATGGCAAACTAGTCTGGTATCTTTGCCAAGAAAACCCCAAATGGGGTCACAAAGAATCAGGCACAACTGAAATAACTGAACAGAATATAAAACAAAGGTTTCTATTGTCACCTCATGGCAATGTGGTCTAATTGCAGTCTCAGTTCTTTTCGAAGATGATTAAACTGAAATCTATGGGAAATTCCATTGCAAACCTAAGCACAAACAAGTCACAGCAGAAACATTTCAGGGAATGTTGGGGGGCAGTGTTTTTTTGGAGTCCCTTATAGGCACATTGCTACAATTATTAAAGCCTGTATGGGAGAGCAAAGGTGAGTCCTACCACAATGCCTTGTTCATCATCCAAGCCCGTTATTCCTCTCTGGAATTGTAAAGCATTGCCTTGGTCACTGGACATCATCTAGAGATGGGAAAGGCTCAGAGCCACACTCTCAGACAACAGTCTAATTAAATCTTTATTTGGCTCCATTTTTCTCAAATCTCCCTCCCTTTATCTGACTAACTCCAACACCATCCTGAACTTCCCACAGAGAGAGAAACCAAAAAGCACACTATTGCACACAGACAAGTCTCCCTTCTTATGAGAACTCAAAGATAAGACATGTTTCCCTATAGCCAGTTCTTAGAAAACTGGCCCAGAAGCAGACGTGCAAACTCATATGACAGACAAGTGGAGGGAATGTATCCCAAACATTGAAGGCTAGGAAATCCCTAATCATCTGGCTCTATGTGAGAATCCTGGTTCTAAACCCCAAGAGAGCTCCCATTCTACAATATCTCTAAAAGGTAATCACCCAGAATCAGATCACCAACTTAAGAGTCACCTTCTGAGCTCCCAAAGACTACTTCTAATGGGGAGGTGGTTACTAAGAACATCATTCAGATACAGAATATGCTCCCACCCTTACTCCCCATTCATGAGCCTGTACTGTTACAATCTCTGCTGCTCTACAACCGGGTCATGTAGGAACTAATTTCCATCCTACCAAGTATCTCCACCCTGAAAGTAAAAGTTTTCTTTTTGTCCCAGAATCTCAGCATTAGAAGGGACCCCAGAAGCCATCACTCTAACCCAAGCCTACAAAATGTTTCCTTCTACAACATACCCAACAATTGGTCATCCAGCCTTTGATGCCTGCTAGTAAGAGAGAACTCACTCCATCGTAAGCCTATTCCACTTTGCTATGGCTCTAAGAGTGAAGAAATTTTTTACCTTACATCAAGCTAAAATCTGTCTCTTGACCACTTCCATCCATTGCTTCTAGTTCTGTCTTCTAGAGACAAACACAATTTTGATGCCTCCTCTACAATCCTTTAGATATTTTAAGACAATAATCCCGTTCCTCCTGAGTCTTCTCATTAACAGGTCAAACATTTCCAATTTCTTCCAACTCTCTTAGGACAGACTGCTTGCTCTCCAACCTTTCAATATCCTGGCCAGCCCACCCCCACTTTAGATAAGCTCTTGCCTGTCACTTTCCACATCTTGTGGCTAACAGAAGAGAATACACAACCACAGAAGTAAAATCTAGAGCTTCCCTATATAAAAGCAAAAATAGAATGTGCCTTAAATTGAGCATGGGGTGTGAGGCATTTCTTCAAACCAGCCCCAGAGTTGAGCTGTTGTTACCAACACCAGCTACCAATTAGAAAGTTAGAGATTTTACATCAGGCATTTCTTTCTCTTTTAAGCACCCAAAATAAGCAGAACCTAGATTCTATTCCTCCCCTCCCCATAAGCTCCCACCTCCACCATCCCATTTCTTAACTCAACAATGGTTGAATGAACACAACTGAAAGTTTCCAAAGAATTTCACTGTTGGGCCAAGACCAAGGATAGAAACTTTTAGCCTGGGAAGGGAATTTTGGAGGAAATGGACCAAGTGAAAACACAAGGTTGGAATTAGGAGGAAATAAGAGCGGCATCACAGCTTCCGGAGCCCTGGTCCCCCCAGATACAGCAGTGCCGGGCCCATCAGATCCTGTAATTACTCCTGACATGAAGAACAAGGCTGATGACTCACCCAACACCGGCTCTGACCTCTTAGAAAGCTGCAGGAATAGCTGTGCAATACCAGATCTTAAGAAAAGCCCCTCCTCCAGACTTTGTAATTCAGGTATGATAGTTTCTCATTTAGAAGTTCCTAGAACATTAACTGTAAAATCTTAGAGATCGAAATAATAGTTCATTATTTTCATAGTTCTTTTTTCTTCAATTCAACTCAATAAACATTTGTTAAGTACCTACTGTGTGCCAAGCACTGTGCTATGCTCTGGATACAAATGAAAAAAGAGAAAGTCCCTGACTTACAATCTAATGAAGAAGGATAACACACAGAAGGAAGATGAAAAAGAGGGGGTGCCACCAGGAGTTGAGGGCATGGGGCTCCATGGAATCAAGGCCGGACAAAGCTGCTGAGGGAAAAATGAATTGCTTGGAAGATTATGAATCCACAATAAAAGAAGGTTTTGAGAGGAGTGTAATGCTGTACCTTCTAACCCTCCAATCAGAGGGAAGATACAACTGAGGATGCGTTGAGAAGATGTTGAGTATCAAACCTGCATGATGATGAGATTTCATGACTTATAAGCAAGGAAAGCCTAAGAGCTTTCTTCACAACAATCTTTTGAGACAGGCAATGTTAATCATCGCACCCCAATTCCACAATGAGAAAAGTGAGGTTAGGAAAAGTTAACTGATTTGCCCACAATCACCCCGTTAATAAGTGAAAGCCTGAGCTGCTCGTCATTTCTTATACCACGGTAGTATTCCATCGCAATCATAGCCCACAACTCGTTCAGCCCCAATTTATGGACATCCTCTCTATTTCCTATTCTTTGCCACCACAAAAAGAGCTGCTATAAATATTTTTGTACATATAAGACTTTTTCCTTTCTGTTTTATTTTTTAAATCTCTCTGGGATGCAGACCTAGTAGCAGTATTGCTGGATCAAAGAGTATGCACAGTTTTATAGCCCTTCAGGCATGGATTCAAATTCCTCTCCAAAATGGTTGGATCACAACTCCACCAACAATGCACTAGTATCCCAATTTTTCCACATCCCATCCAACATTTGTCATTTTTCTTTTCTGTCATATTAGCCAATCTGATAGGCATGAGGTGATATCTCACAGTTGTTTTCCTTTGTATTTCTCTAATCAATAGAACATTTTTATGTGACTATAAAGAGCTTTGATTTCTTCATCTGAAAACTGCCTGTTCATATCCTTTGACCATTTATCAGTTGGGGAATGACTTGAATAAATGTTTTTAATTGATCGATTATGTAAATGTCAGTTATTATTTTCATCATCATCATCATCAATGGCTGCCAGCCCCCTGATTCTCATTCCTTATGCTCCCTATGCTCTAGATATTTCTTTTTTCTCCTTTCCCTCTAAACTTACCTAGAATCAAAGATGACAAGGATAAAATACTAGAATTGGCAGGGCCTACTGCATGGTGTAGAGGAAAGCACATTAGTCATCGGATTAGGAGATCTGGGCTGATGCCTTGCTTCTAACATGTACCAGCTGTATAACTCCAGGTGCATCCCTCAACTTCTCTGAAAACCTCGGTTTTCTATAAGATAAGCACCTATAAGATAAGGATCACTTGTACCATCTGCCTCACAGAGTTTGTTGGAAAAGCATCTTGCAATCTTTAAAGTGATATACAAATGTAAGTTATGATTATGTAGTCCAGAACCCTCAACTTGGAACTAAAGAAATTGAAGCCTGTATAAATTAAATAACTTGCCTGAGGTCACACAGCTAGTTATTAGCACAGTTGCAATTTCAACCCAGGCTCCTGAATCTCAGGCTGATGTTCTTTCCATCGAGAGGCACTGTCAGCTGTGAAGCCCAAAACTGGACATAAGACTCTGGTCGGTCAGGTGATGTTTGAGAGGGAATGTACTACTCTCCTGCTTTTTTACACTCTAGTACTGTGTTTGATTTTTATTTTATCGACAATATTTTGGGAGGGGCTCAAGTTAAACTGAGGTCCACACAGAAAGACCCAGTTTTCTCTCTTTTCTGACCTAGTCTAGAACTAATTATTAGTAACCAAGATGGAGGTTGGGTCCTACCTGTCTTGCATCTCATTCTCTGAGTCATACTTTTAGCCAGGTGATGATGAGTGGTGATAGAGAAATCAAATAAACTCATCCCTGAAAATAGACAGGCCTCTTAGCAGGCCTTCAGAGTATTTCAGACAATCTCCACCCATGCTGTATGTATTATCCTGCTATTAGACTGACTAAATGTAGTATCTCCTCCAAGTGTTTCCCTTACCAGTGTTACTTTGCTGGTAATATATTAGCCTAGTGAAGATACACATGGCCCCAGAAGGATCCAAGGAGTGACTCTCATATGTCATGAAAATTTCAGGCAGTCATTATGGCTAGTACTAAAGGAGAGATTTCTAGGAAGGTGGATCTTCTAGAATCTCTCATATAAACTCCATTCACATGCCACTGACTCTCTTCAAGTCAATCCTAGGGTCTAGCAATCCTTGGGGGATACCTTCAACTGATTTGCAAAGACCATTGGCACCTTTTTGTGGATTAACCCTTTATTGATAACTGTCTTTTTTTCTTTTCAGCAGATTCATCTCCTTTTCTTTCATTCATTCAACAAATATTTGTTAAGCATTTATTATGTGCCAGACAACATGCTAGAATGAAGATACAAAGATTAAATAAAAGACCCCAGGCAGGCAACCCATCCAACAAAGATGTTGAAGGGGAGTTACATGAGGATTCTATAAAGAAAGAAAGGACTTGCAGACCCTATAGTATCAGGAGTTGTGAGTTTACTTTGCCTCCCATGCATCCCATATATATACCTCGATATCATCATACTCTAAGTTGGGGTCCATTTCTCCCATATATTCTATGTGTTGGTTGGAGAGAGCTCCCCAGGTCTAGGTGGGAAAGGAGAGCCGGGGAATATTTTATAACTACCATTCTTGCCATGGAATCTTAGTAAATGCCTCTGTCTACTGGCTGATTGTTAATGGGAAACATACCAATAGGGGCTTATGAACTACCATAGTAGGAGCAGTCAATCATAGGATTACCCTTAGAACCACAGAGTGATAGCACCCTCTGAAGAAAAGTAGCCCAGAAGGAGTATGTTACATATATAAGATAAAAATAAATTAGTTTGGGGAAATAGTAATAAATCATTTGCCACCCCTTCCTCACCTTGAGGACCCATCTCTTCAAATAATGACAGGCCATGGCAATGAGGGACAAAGAGTGATATGCCATTATTGTGGACTCTGAGCCACCACAATCAATCCCTGTGATACGTGTCAGTCCTTCCTATATGAAGTGGGGGTAAGGGAGCAGCATACAGTAACTACAGTGAGAAGGGTTAGGGCAGAAATAGCAGGCTGGTCATATTTGACTGTCTACACTTTCCTTATGCCCAATGACAAATGGAAGTCTATGCAGATGCAGCTGTTAGGGAGGGAACAGCCACACAAAATGCCAGTGATATCTTACCACTGTAATGCCTATCCAGACATTCTCCAAAGTACTTTGCACCCAACTGCCTGGAAAAGGAACCCAGCTCAGAGCTCTGATACCCTTGACCAGAACTCTTAGTGGGAAGCAGGAGACAGATGGGGATAGGGGTATCAGGAAGGCCAAACCTAGAAGGGAAAAAGTGGGAAGGAGGGGTCCTAGTTAAAGACTAAGTGTTATACTCCTACATGTACATGTATGGTCGGTGAAAAACCATTTGGCCAGAGTATGATGAAAGAGACATTGGAAACAGGTTAAGTTTGTGGTGGTGGTGTTTTGGCCCTAAACCCTTCACCCCAGGGCTGGGTCTAAAGACCATAGGCTTATAGATGTAGAACTGGGAGGTCCCTTAGAGTTCACTTTTTTTAATACTTAAGGAAACTGAAACTGAGGAGAAGTCAAGGCACTTCACCAAAGTCAAGCTCTGACCTATGTCTCCTTTGTAAAATGAAGGGGCTGTTCTAGAAGGTATATCCCTTTACTAAATCCTATTATACTAAATATTAAAATATCCCAGCTTCAGATTATACCTGGTACTCCTTCGGGGTGTTCTACATGGGTTTTGGTGGCCTGTGACCTCACAATTTTGTCGTAAGAGCCCTTTAAAGATATGTCAGCTTGAGTACGCTTCTCCCTAAAATTTAAAGTCTATAACTAAGAGAGCCTTCAAGTGAGAGTAGAGAGGTATGACCATAGCAGTTGTGAACTTGACTTTGGATCCACCAGTATTGGCGGTCCTTAAACCTCCTATTGACTCTCCTAGGAAGTGGTTAGCTGACATACAACAAAGGAGTGAAAAAGTCTTTTAGAAATTATCACTTCTCTTCCCCTGCCATCAAGCACAACTAGAAAGGATATCATTCTCTCCCACCCTAAAAGATATCTGGAGAACAAGGGTCAAATTTCCCCAGGGAAAATATTTCATCTCTAATCAATTGCCATGAATTTGAAAGGAAAATTAGAGAATCATGGGTTTCATAAGATCTGAATATGGTGAGGAGTTTAGAGATCATCTAATCCAAACACTTCTTATTATAAATGAAACTGACTGCCAGGGAGGGAAAGTGATCTGCCTGAGTCACAAAGAACAGAAAGTAGCAAAGCCAAGCTTCAAACCCAGTTCTTACAGCTTCAAATCAGCTCCTCTTTGCCCTACACCAAGTCTGAAGCCCAAGGGGAGAATGATTAGAAGGACAGATAAGAAAGTATCTCTCTTGTCCAACAAAGCCACAGCCAACCTCAGTGCTTCCCAAGATCTGTGGCCAGTGAATTTGGGATGAGATCAATACTGCCAATGTTTTGGATAGGGCCCAAAGCCCAGGATGAAGGATTTATCCACGGGAAGCTGTAGGAACTTAAGGTTGAGATAGCAGATTCTGCCAAGCTGAGACTCTGAAAAGCCTTGCTGTGTATAATATCAACCAGTAAGAGTTAGAACTAATCTAAAATCAAAGACGAGTCCTGGTAGAAGGAGTTTGGATAGAAAAGAAGAAAGAACTAAGAAGACTAAGGCTAAATCTCTGTGATTGACCCTTAGGACCAAGACTCATCCTTAAGATTAATATGCTGTGCAGCTCCTGACCAAATTCTGGACTTTCACAAACCCAGTCCAATGCTGGAAGCCACTTTCCATCTAATAAAAGATACAAAGGTAAAAAATGGAATAATCACTAGCTTTGAGGAATTTACATTGTATTGGAAGGAAAAAAACAGTCCCTCACAGGGTACCATGGGATCTGCAGCCTCATCCCAGTCATGCAGAACACCAATTCATAGCAGTGAAAGGCCATGAACTGGCTAACAGAATGACCAATAAACACGAGGGCAAGAGAATGTTTCCATTTTGGAAAGAATATAGAATCATAGAACCATAGATTTAGAGCCGAAAGAGACCTTTGGACTGAATCGACCCCCCCCCTCAGCTTATCGATGAGGAAACTGAGGCCCTAGAAGTTAAATGATTTGCCTAAAGTAGTAAGTAGCAAAACCAGGCCTTCTGAATTCAAATCCAGTGTTCTCTCCACAGCATTATATTTCAGTTTCTATAGTTCGTAATCTAACTTCATGCTTCACTGGAGATGTGGAGAACCTAGTATCTACAGAGAATCATCATCCACAAAGAGGTAAAACAATCGATGACCACAAATAAATGCCACTTATTATTTTAAAGAGAAATATAAAACATTCCACTCAGCTTTTGAAAACATGACCAGCTCTATCACAACCAATTCCTTTACAATTTGTTTCAACAATCACCTAAGGTGTTTAAACTCAATCTACACCTAGTCTCAGAAGATTCCCAGGAGACTTTCTAGCCCCGACACGACAATACAGCTCCCATTTCCCTACACAGCATCCACGTTCCCAGCTAATTGTTCCATTATGACAGGGTTCAAGTTACTGATGAATCACCTAAAATAATAATAATAACAGTTCACATTTATATAGTGCTTACTATATGCCAAGCGCTATGCTAAATGCTTTACAAATATTATCTAATTTTAGGCATTAAATGTGAATTCAATATTTAAACATTATCCATATGTACCAACTCAGTGAAGCAATAAATCATGTGATTTACAGGTGGTACACTGGCAATAAAACAGATATTCTGTCAATAGCAACACAAGACCACAGACACACACCAACACCCTGTATGTAGGTAAGCCATAGCCTTCACATCAGAATCATAGGTACAGGTTATGGTTTCAGCAAACACATGCCAATTGCATTATTAGTAGAAATAAATAACAGACTTTCATATTTGCATTTGTCTTTAGTAAAGCAACAAATGGATGCCTGCCTCTGGGTTGCCATAGTCACTTCAGTTGACTCTTTTGCCTACAGAAACTCCATTGAAAGTATTCTTTTTGCCCTGAAAAGTTGTAAAAAATTATTCAATAACTGTTTTTCTCTGGCTATGAGCCTTAGCCACAGAGAGTGCTCCCTCTCCAGGTGTTCCCAATCACCCCTTTCCCTTCTTCAGTCAAACAATAATATACTTAGTATAGCAATGCAAATGGTGTTTAAACACAAAATAGGTAAATAAACTGTTAAGAGACAAAGATAAGCCTCCTAAGACTAGGAGAAATATCAAACTTGTGCCCTTTCAGACAAGAGGAATTATCATTTTCCATCTGTAGCCCAGATGGATTTAAGCAAAGTAGAATCCATTCATGCCGCGTTGAATCTAGAGCCCAAGACTCATCCTTAATGGATGTAGGCCCTCTCTTTGTATCCATGGGGGCTGCATCTCTGAAACTCCCCTCTTTCCTGTGTCTTGAAGCATCTCAGTGTCTCTTCCCACAAATAAAAAGGAGTTGGAGGAGCTAAGCTTAAAATTGGCGTTCCAGTCTCAAGGTCAGACCAAAACTCTCAAAGACAAAAAGGAAGCAGGGACACTTCTGCCTGGTACCAGCAGGCATCCATCTCCTGGGTCCTGATATCCCCAGCAATTCCTTAAAAATTAGATGGAGGAGATGTGAACGAAACGGCACTATACAAGAAATATAACATTCTGAATGGCAAATAATTAAAACAAATAAAAAACCATATTTGATTCTAGATTGTAGCCAGTTAAATAAAATATCCAAGATCTATTCCAACTCTAAAATTTTATGGTTCTTTGGCTCTGAGATGGAAAGAAGAGAAAGGGAAATATAGAGGAGATGATGCAAGATCTAGATGAAAAGGGAAAACAAGAAAAAAATGATAGGAGATAAAGGCAAAGACAGAGAAGTAGGTACTTTGTGCAAGCAGAGAAAAATGTAGAAGCAGACACACACCCACAGAATAACACAAATACAGGCAGCCATACACTAACACAATTTTATAGCTGAATATTCTTATCTTGTTGTCATTTATAGATTATGCTGCTCAAGACTTTAAGCCATGTTGCAATTTTACAGCCACAGGCACAAGGGAGACATCTTGGCACTTGCTTTTGTAGGCTGGATAACAGCAGAACATCCTGGGTAGCTTACAAGCCACAGCAGTTGCTTTCATTAAATTTGATCAATATATGAGAATGAAAAACGAGTCAGAACTAATTCAGTACTTAAGAGTATTCAGAACCCTCACGAGGAGAAATAGGAAAAAACGTATATTCTGTATACATACATACACATGTAGCCAAATTATGTTTTGCATGATTTTTAAATTAAAATATGCCATTCATAAGAAAGATACATGTTCAAAAAGAATTAGTTTGGCACCCGGATTTGGAGGCTGATTTCAACTCACTTCCTATAAGAAATCTATTTCTCCCAGCCAGTTCCATGACTTGATTTAGCTTAGAACTGGAATTAAATGAGGAGCACGTTGCCTAGGTTTTACTTAAGCTTTGAGGGCAGCACAGAGCAAGCAGAATCGCAGATGTGCTTAGAAGGAGACAGAACTACTCAGGACCCAGTAGAGGCAATGTGCGAAACTCAAGTAATGATCATGCAGAAAGGTGCTGTCAGAGATAAACAGGGTCATGACGCCAAGCAAGACTGTTTGGGGGGAGCAGCCAATGATGAGTGTGGTTGGAGGAATTGTAGGAAGCCTACATTCCAACAGAGCTCCTCACTGTCCTATAGACTGGTACCATTAGTTATTAATTTCTTTGGATTCAAATACTATTCAAATGAAAATCACCTGGGAGAGAGAAACAAGTAGGCCATTATCAGGCATTGACAGACTTATTAAGAATTAGTCCTGAGATCTTTCCAACTGCAGCTAGTTGAATGTGTGTGTCTGTGTCTGTGTCTGTGTCTGTGTCTGTGTCTGTGTGTGTGTGTCTGTGTGTATGTAACTGGATCTCTCTATTCCACTCAACCTGAAAATACAGCTGCCACTTAGAGGGCTGATCCCACTACTGATCATCCCAGAAGCTTTGACCTGCTCCATTTTTCCAACCTGGAAAAAGTTGAAAGTCTTTCCTAAATTTGAAAGTCTGTACAGCTAAAGGAGCCTTCAGGTGGCAGAGAGTAGAAAAGCATGACTATGGCTGCTGTGAAGATGACTTTGGATCTACAGTATTGGAAGTCCTTGAACCTCCTACTGACTCTCCTTGGAAGAGACCAGCTAACCCAAAAAAAGGAGTGAAAAGGTCTTTTAGAAACCATCTCTTCCATTCTCCTGCATCAAGCACAGCCAGAAAGAATACCCTCTCCCATCCTAGGTTCACTTTTATGCATGATCGTTATACTGGGTTTAGCACTCTCTGCCTCCACTGAGTCCCAAGCAATCCCATTTCCTTTCTTCCCAGTATTTCTATGATCCCACTTACTCTATAATGCCCTCAAAGCTTAAGTAAATCCAGGCAACAAGTTCCTTACCTAATTCCAACTCCAATATAGCCAAGTTAAATCAAGTCATGGAACTGGGAGAAATAGAGTTCTTCAAGGAAGTCAGCTGAAATCAATTTACCCTTCCTTAGGCTGCTTGCTGCCTCACCCTCTTCCTGGAGGATCACCATATTGGTGCCATACTTAGTGCAAACACCCAATGAGAATTAACCTTACTACAGCTCAGAACACCCAGCTTTTATGATCCAACTAGTTAATTTTGAAAGAAGAGGAAGAAAATTCTAAAGTACCAAGTTCAGACTGGGGAAGAATAAAACCTAGGGATGGAAAAATTTTATAATTTTTCCTACTCCCAGACTGATCCCTGCTTTTAATCTGCCTGGCATATAGTAAATGCTTAAAAAATGCTTTTTTTATTAATAGTACAGAGACACTCTTACCTTTATTTTCTTCTTCCTTTCTCCCAAAGTCAGATATACATGTACACCTAAGATTCCAAATACAAAGGTGTTGTTGGAGGATGTGGGGAAAAGGGAGGGCTGCAGGAAGGTGTAGGTGTGTATTTAGGGAAGGAGTTGTCTAATCCCTTCCTGCTCCTTTCCTTTTCCTCTGAGCTTCAAAAGGAAAGCAACTGCCACAGATATAGCAGGAGGAACTGAGATTAGACAACAAGAAAACTCTCCCATCCAAGTAGTATGACATGAGAAAGGATGAGAAACTCTAATGAGAACCCCTCTGCTGAGAGGTGAGAAGAATGCTTCATTTTCTAAACTTAGATTACAGGCTTCCGAGCTATAAAGGACCTTGGAGAGCACCTCACACAGGCAGTCTCAACCTTCTTTTGTGTTGTGGACCCCCTAGGCTATCTGGTGAAGTCTATCAATCTCTTCTCAGAATAGTGTTTTTAAATGCATAAAATAAAGTATATAGGATCACTAAAGAAACCAATTATATTGAAATACAGTTATCAAAACAGTAAAAAAAAAAATAAGTTCAAGGACCCCTGGTTAAGCACCTCTGATCGAGGTTATCTTATGGATGGGGAAAGCGAGATGAAAAGAAATTAATTGTCCAAAAGGTAACAGAGCCATCATCTGAATCCAAGTCCTCTGGATCTAAATTCAATGCTCCATTCCCCTCCATCTGCACAAATGGGTCCATTTCCCCAAAAGTAGATGGAGATAAGACTCAAAGAAGCTAAATTTTCTGAGGTCAGAGAGGAGCAGGAGACCAGAAGTCAGGCCTTCCTTGGCCAAAGTATTGAGGCCTGAGCTCCAGGAGGTGCCCAGGAGGAGGACTGGGGTGGGGGAGGGGAAGGTTAAAGATGATTGGGGGAAAAGGGACTGGTCACAAGAGGAGAAAGGGAATAATTGCTGAGGTGGAGAAGAGTGGTGAATAGCTAGTAAAGCCTTTTGGCAGCCTAGGGTTCTGTGGGCCCTGCGTGCTTTGGGAACCACAAAGCCAAAATGTAAAGGAATCTGTTTTCTTAGGAAAACACATACTTATACATTCTGAGTAATTTCCCGTGGAACAAGACAAAAAAATAAACACAACACCCTAAATGGTTTTTCGCTTACAAATGGATTCGGGTAGAAAAAAATGGGAAAGGAAAAATATAGGGTCAGGGGAAATCTCGATGCCATTTCCAAACCTCAGAAACAGCTTTGAGGTAGAGGGGAGAAGGGAGGAGCTGGGGGAAGATGGGGAGGGAAGTTGGGAAAAGGGAATTGAGTAGCGGGATGGATGGGCTTGGAGGTCACTCAGCTTCCTTCTCTGAACTCCTTCATCCAGCCCTGATGGGGATCTGAATTTCACACTAAAAGAGAGGATATATTTTATATATCCAGGAGGCCAGTAACCCTCACTAAATGGAGCCCTGACAATGACATCCAAGAGAAAGAAAATCATGGGCCCAGAAGCTAGAAGCTTCAACTGTAGTCTAAGAAACAAGTTTATTCTGAAAAAATAGCCATATGCAGATGATATAGGAAAGACAGGTATTAGAAATATCATCTGGTCTGTTTCCTAAGCTAATGTTGGCTGCTAAGACATCCTGGTCTGGCTAGTCACAAGTCACAAGAGAACAAATGGATACTTGGATACTTTGATGGATTTGTAATTTCATCAATGTGGGTACCCCCTTCAATGGTACAGTTTACAAACCATTCATGGGTTCTCATCCCATGAAAATCTTGACCAGGGCCTCCCATAAATCCTCCATAGGGTGATCTACTCAACATCCCAGGGGCCTTTCTATAAATGTCTAGTCAAGCATAGTGTGGGTCCCGTGTGATTCTGGAACAACTCGACACTAATCCCAGATTAGGGGAATGGTTGTGAGAGATGTCATGGGGACTGAATACACAAGACTTGGAAGTTGACTAGGTACATGGTGGGGTAAATACTGAAAAGTCAAGGATGACTCCAAGAATGGTGGTATTAAAAGCAGAAATAGGGAAATGTAGAAGGATGAATTTTTGGAGGAAGATAATGAGTTCTGTTTAGGACATGTGGAGTTTGAGATGCCTACAGGACATCTAGTTCGAAATGTCCATTGAGTTGGTGATATGTAACTAGAGTTCAAGAGAGATATCATACATGTTGTTCTTGTAAACCTGGTTATGCAAGTATGTTTAAAGTTCCCATCTGGTGTACTCTCTACTAACAGTCCAAGAACCAAAATAAAATAATGGCTTTTTTAAATAAGGAAGCAACATAAATAATAAAGGAAGTATATACTCTCTCTTCTCTAGGTTTTTGTGATATTGCTTTGTCAGTTCTCTTCCTAAGTGTCTGATCACTCCTCCTTAATCTCTTCTGCATCATCATCGATATCCCCCTTCCTAACTATGAGTATACTCCATGGGTCTGTCCTAGGTTCTCTTCTCTTCTCTTCCTATCTCTCTATTTCTCTCCTCTCGGTGACATCAGAACTTGTGTCTAAATATCCTCTCTAAGCAGATGACTCTCAGAAATAGATTTCAATAAATCTAGTACCTCTCCTGAACTCTAGTCGCATATCACAGCTACCTCTGGACAGTTTGAACCAAATGTCCTGTAGGCATCTCAAACTCCACATGTCCTAAATAGAACTCATTCTCTTTCTCCATATCTTACTCCATAGTTTTTTCATTATCTTTCTCCATTATCTTTTCTCATCCTTCTTCTACACTTCCCTCTTTCTACTTTTGGCAACTCCACTCTCCCAGTCACTCAGGTTTACAACCCTGGAGTCATCCTCACTTTTCAGTATTTATGGCACATACCCAGGCAACTTCGAACTCTTGCATATTAAGTCCTCAGGACATCTCGCACAACCATCCCTTTCTCTCTACTCACATAGCCACCACTATAGTATAGACTTCTTCATCTCCTCTCATGTGGACTATTTTATAATAGCTTCTAATTGGTGTCCCCACCTCAAACCTCTCACTTCCCCAATCTATCATCTACTCAGAAGCCAACATGATTTTCTAAAGGACATATATGATAGTCTGATGTATGTATGTATATATA
Organism: Phalanger gymnotis; assembly: GCA_028646595.1. Lineage (NCBI taxonomy): Eukaryota > Metazoa > Chordata > Mammalia > Diprotodontia > Phalangeridae > Phalanger > Phalanger gymnotis. The sequence continues at coordinate 52,376,305 of CM053626.1, read as the reverse complement.
TATATATATATATATATATATATATATATATATATAGCCTGATGTTCAATAAAAAAACAAAAATCCCAACTACTGAGGAAAGAACTCATCATTTGACAAACACTGCTAGGAAAACTAGAAAGCAGTCAGACAGAAACTAGTCATAGACTAACATCTCATACCACAAACCAATGTAAGCTCTAAATGGGTACATGACTTAGATGCAGAGATGACATCATAAACAAATTAGAGGAGCAAGGAAGAGTTATCGCTCTGATTTAAGAATAAAAAGAGAGTTCCTGAACAAACAAAAGATACGAAAGATCACAGAAGATAGCATGGCCAGTTTTAATTACATAAAATTGAGAAATTTTTGCACAAATAAAACCTAAAAAGCTAAAATTAGAATAGAGGCAGATAAACAGAAGAAAATCTTTGTAGAAAGTTTCTTTGATAAAGGTCTCATTTCCAAAATAAATAAGAAACTTATTCAAATTTATAAGAATAAGACACATTCCCCAATTGGTAAATGGTCAAAGAATATGAATGGGCATTTTTCAGAGGAAGAATTCTAAATTATCAATAGCGATATAAAAAGTCCCCACATCATTAAAAAATTTAGAGAAATAAAAATTAAAGCAACCCTGATGTTCCAATTCACATCCATCAGATTGGTAAAAGTGACACAAAAGAGAGTGGCAAATGTTGGAGGAGCTATGAGGAAAAAAAGTAACATTGATGCATTGCTGATGGTGTTGTCATTCTGAAACGCAATTTGGAATTATGTCTTCCCCAAAACTGTGCATGACCTTTGGCCTAGCAATATCACTATACCCTGAAGAAAGCAAAGAAAGAAGAAAAGGATCGACATATACAAAAATATTTACAGCTGCTTTTTTATAGAAGCAGAAGTCTGAAAACCAAAAGTTCCCATTAGCTGGGAAATAGCTGGGGAAAAAAATGGTATATAATTGTGCTAGAATACTATTCTTCCATAAGACAGAATGAAAAGAGAGCAGCTAAGTGGCGCAGTGAATAGAGCACTGGCCCTGGAGTCAGGAGGACCGAGTTCAAAACCAACCTCAGACACTTGACACTTACTAGCTGTGTGACCTTGGGCAAGTCATTTAACCCCAATTGCCTTGCCTTTCCCCCTCCAAAAAAGAAAAGAAAGAAAGATGTATGAGTTCATGCAGAATGAAGAGATCAGAATAAAGACTATATATATATATAATATAATGAAAACAGTAGTATGAATATGATATAATATAATAGCAACTTTGAAAGATTTAAGGACAAGGGTCAATACAGTGACCAGCCTTGAGTTTTTGTTCATTGAACAATAAAATCAAACTTTAAAAATTACCATAGAACTTCAAAAAGTCTCATGGAGGCATTTAATATAAGTTGAGACATGACCTTTGACCTGCCCTCCTATCCTTTACATTCTTCCACCAATAAAAATTTTCAGTCCCTGAAAATCATATCTGGTACAGAGGCAGTTTCTAGATGTGCATTACTATCTATTAATTTACATATAGCAAGGTTATATGAACACCACCATAGATACAGAGACCACTTGTAGGTATCTTCTAATGAGCAAGCATCACATCACATAAAGTTGCATTAGTAATCAAAACATAGAGATCATTTTTTAATTCATCTAATCACATGCAAATAGGGCAATTATGTGGTTCAGTGGATAGAGTACCAGTTCTGGAGTCAAGAAGACTCATCTTTGTGAGTTCAAATCTGGCTCGAGACCCTTACTGGTTGTATAAACCTAGGCAAGTCATTTAACCTTGTTTGCCTCAGTTTCCTTGGCTGTAAAAAAAGCTGGAGAAGGAAATGGCAAAACCACTCCAGTATCTTTGCCAAGAAAACCCCAAATGGGGTCACAAAGAGTCAGACATGACTAAACAACAAAATCACATGCAAGGTACACATTATTACAATCTGCCAGTGGTCACCATCTGGTTCATCCATTACCCCTGGAGCATCTTGGACACTCCCTTTCTTCAACTGGAAAATGAGGGGGTTGAACTAGATGATCCCTAAGACCTCTCCAAATTCTGGAATTCTTTAAAAGAGCCTGGGAGTAAAAATAAGAGATTTTAGATTTCACTTGGGACCACTTCAACACCCTTCTTTGCAACTCCTAACTAACTCCCTAGATTTGTTTACATCATGAACTCTGGTTTGACCCACACAGAATTCAAGGCACTTTCCCACATCATTACTTAGACCAGTTTTCTGCCAGGCTCTTTCTATCCATCAGGCCTTGTTCATTGCCCCTAATCATCATGATAGTGCCACGACTGTTTTATGGGCAAGGTCAGGGGATTCAATTACAATTCAAAAAGTCTCCATTAAGCATCTCTTGTGTGACAGGTACTATATTAAACTCTGAGAATATAAACACAGAAGCAAAATAGTCCAGCCCTCAAGGGACTTATGTTTTCCTGGAGTGAAACAATATGCACAAATATTAGTAAATATAATTATACGTGTATTTACATATTTGTACTATACACACAGAGATATTTATGGAGGCAAAACTGACAGCAAGTAGGTGGATACAGGGAGATCATGCGAAACTATGGAGGAAATGGAGAGCTGAGAATGAGGTTGATGGTACAAAAGCAGGAGATTGGAAAGATGGTGGTGCCCTCAAAAGAAATTGGAAATTTCAGAAGAAAGGTGTATTGGGATAAAGAGAAGGAATTTCCCTATGGATATATTGAGTTTCAGATGCTTATGGCACATTCAGGTAGAGATTCTCAGAAGCAGTTGGCATACTGGGAATGAAACTCAGAAAAGTGATGAGGCCTGGATATGTAGATTCAGAAGTCCCAGCTTTGACATTCTATGACTGTGACACAGGGCAAGTCACTTAACCTGTCAGTGTTCTAATCTAGTGCTATCAAACTCAAATTAAAACAGATCTACTAAACTATTCATAAGGATCCCTGCAGGTCAAGTATCAATTTAGAAAACTACAAATAAGCATTAGCTATGTTGTTTCATATTTTCATTTATTTTGGTAAACATTTCCCAATTACGTTTTAATTGGGTTTGATGGCACCCTGGAGTTTTTTAGGCTACCTGTGGGCTGCAAGTATCACACCTCTGTATCCCTACCACTATAAGGTGTGTCGACCAGCAGTGGAAGAGAAGGTTCCTCATTGGGAGTGCCCTTTGACAATGGAATCATAGGTCCAGCCTCTATCCCTCAGAACCACAGTGTCATAAAATCTACTCCTCACAACCAATAAAACTAGCTGAGAAGGAACCAAGGCCCAGAGAGAAGAAGAGACACCTAGAGATCACCCAGTAAGTTAGTGGCAGGGCAAGGATTAGGACTGATGACCTACCTGTCAATCAAGTGATCATGACACTAGACTGACTGTTCTGCCTCATGTCGAGGCCCTGTAGACTATCTGGGGTCAGGTTGAATTATTCAATTCCATTTAACAATTACTTATTAAGCACTAAATCACCATGCCGGGTATTAGAGATAAAATGACCAAAATCAAGTAGTCCTTGTCCTCAAGGTATCTATATACTACTGGAACAGGCTATAATATGCCTATAAATAAGTGAAAACAAAATATGTACAAAGTAAAGGCCAAATTATATCTAAGAGAAGAGCTCTCGCAGGGCAGCATAAAACCTAGAGGGTCTTTGTGGGACCCACTTTTCCCCATCTAGCAGTAGTTGCTTTCCATGATTTACTCTGCAGGAAAACAACAACTATGATCCTGCCAAGACCTCCCAGCCGTCACCCTCAGCTCCCCCTAGCCTTGTCTCTTGTCTGTCGCCTGCCAGATTCCTTAATTAGATTTTCTTCAAAGATGAGCTCCTCCGACTACTATTTTAAACAAATGCTCCTCTCTCTCCACTGCATTACTAACCTCTCATCCTTTCCAGGACAGTTCTGACTTCCCACCTCCCCATAACTGCTGCTAGTGGCCGCAATGAGAGGGGAGGTTGGCATTTACCACTTGGTGGCCAGCCCTTGGGCAGAGTCCAGCCGGGCCTCCTAGGCATTTCTACCAAAGGAGACCAAACTCAGCTTTCCTTGACGTATGCCGAGGAATGCCAGCAAGAGGCCACAGCCCCCACAGGCCAATGACATGATATTTGGGCTAGGAAGGGATGGATGGAAAGGAAATAGATCTTTGTCCAACCCTTGACCAAAGTCAACAAATCAATAGCCTCTACCTTAGTCTTTTCAAGGGGGAGGAGTCCAGAAGGGAAGTCAACATACTATTCCCCATCCTACCCTTCTAAATACTCAAGTGTATGACCTGGAGCAAATCCTTGGCCTCTCTAATCCTCACTTTTCTTAAATAGCAAGAATTTACCTACACCTCAAAGAAAGGTAAGGAGAAAGGCTGATAAGAACAATGTGACCATCACAGAATTACACATTTTGACCCAGAAAGGTCATTAGAAATCACCACATAGCTTGAGAGTTGAGAGGAACCTGAGCAGTCATGTGGCACAACCCATGCATGAAAGGAATCTGTTTTCGCAGACCTAGCAAGCAGTCATCAAGCCCTTGCTTGAAGACCTCCAGGGTTGGGGAGTCAAACCTTTCTGATTTTACAAATGAAGAAACTTAGGCCTAGGGGTATTAATTAATTTGGACAAGGTCATACGGGTAGGAAGAGCTAGAGAATGGATTTGAAACTAGGTCACCTGATTTCAAATCCAGTGATTTCTTCACTGTAAAATAAGAGGCTTTTGTATTTTTTTTATGTAACTGAGATGTACAATTATAAGCTTTGCAAAGTGTTTTATATGTTATTTCATTTGACCTTCATGACGGCATCATGAGGTGGACACTGCTATTAACTCCATATTAGAGATGAGAAAACCAAGGCAATAACTTCCCTTAGTAAGTGTTTGAGGCAAGATTCAGATCCAGAGTTTCAGGGCTCCAATCTAGTCCAGTACTCTACCTACATACTAGGTTATAATAAAGGCATAGGGTACCATGATTATTCAGTCCCAGGTATAATCAGAGAGTTCCCATATGCCTCCTCTGGCCTTGGGCTCCTGGTGGAATCAGATTAAGCCCCATAGACTAACTTCTAATCTGGAAGTTTGGGATGGTTAATCCCAGAGAAAGAGATCAGTCATGTTACCCATGAAGAAAGTAGTGGCCTACTTTGTAATGGCATCCAAGATAATCAGGGGAAGCTAAGGATCCTGTGGAATGTTGCAAGATATTTGTAAGTAGTCACATTATTGAAATTATCCTTCCATGTTATCTCTGTCGGCCTCTGTGCTTCTGTCTCTCTCATATCTCTTCTTCTTCTTCTTCTTCATCTTCTTCATCTTCATCTTCTTCTTCCTCTTCTTCTTCTTCATCATCTTCATCTTCTACTTCTTCTTCTTCATCTTCATCTTCTTCTACTTCTTCTTCTTCATCTTCATCTTCTACTTCTTCATCTTCATCTTCATCTTCTTCTTCTTCTTCTTCTTCTTCTTCTTCTTCTTCTTCTTCTTCTTCTTCTTCTTCTTCTTCTCTCCCCACCCCTCCCAAATGGTAACATTTCATCATTCTAGTAAAAGGATCTAGCCGGAAATTCAATGTGGACATCCATTTCCAGAAGGAAAGAGCCTGCTCTAATTTTGATAGTGTCACCTTAAGAAGGTACAACTGTCCCTTGACAAGGTTAACTCCTCATAAGGTATGAATTCTTTGACTCATCTGCACTTGTCCCCATTGACTCAACATTGTGGGGGATTGGTTAGTTCATGGCCAGTTCTTATTCCTGGGCTATATCCTTGGACTTGAACTTTAAAAGGGACATTGAGACACAGAAGGGAGAACTAGAGCTGGAAAGTAGGATGGAGAGAATCAAGCATAGCAGACACTACCACCCCCCAAAACTCATGTGCACACACACATACATACACAGACTCAATTTAATATTTCCTTGGAGCACATGATTCCTTGGTGAGAGAAGGCTACTCAGAGTCAAAAAGTCTTTTTGTATAGTAGAAAAAGCATTGGACTGAGAGAAAGAAGACCCATATTTTATTCCTAGCTCTTCCACTAACTTACAGTATTACCCTAGGCAGATCATTCATCTCTCAGTTTCCCCCTCTGTAAATTAGGGGGGTTGTACATGATCCTCAAATATCAGAATGGGGCAAGACTTAAAAAATCAGCTAGTCTAACCCACACCTGAACAGAAATCTCTTTTATAACACCACTGGCAGTTGGTCATTTGGGTTTGGTTGAAAGACATCCAGTGACTGAAATCTCACTACCTCCCCAGAATGCCCATTCCATTTTTGGACAGCATTAAATATCAGGAATTTTTTCTTTACATCAAGCCAAGATTTGCTTCTCTAAATCTTCTACCCATTACTCCTAGTTCCATGCTCTGGAGCCAAACAAAACAGACCCAATCCCTCTTCCTCATGACTGTCCTTCAAATACTTGAAGACAGTTATGATGTTTCCTATAAGTCTTCCCTTCTACAGGTTGGAGATCCAGCTGAACCATTGATTCAACTGATTCTCATTTGGCGTGATTTCCAATCCTCTCACCACCCTGGTCATCCATCTCTGGGCTTTTTCCTATTTGTCAATGTCCTTCTTAAAATGTAACAAAACATTTATAAAGCACCTACTGTGTGCTAAGTGCTTTACAAATATTATTTCATTTGATCCTCACAATAACCCTGTGAGGTAGGTGCTGTGATCCTCTCCATTTTACATTTGAGGAAACTGAGGCAGGCAAAAATTAAGTGATTTTCTCAGAATCGTGCACAGCTAGTAAGTGTCTGAGACTAGATTTTTACTCAGATCTTCCTGACTCTAGGCACAAGGCTATATCCACTGAGCCACCTACCTGCCTCTTTCTGACTACAGCAGAGTATAGTAGAAGGTATCCCCTTGCTTATTCCAAGCTTAATGAACTCTCTTATGGAAGGTTAAGATTACATCAGCAACTTTTTGTAAATATGTGACATCATCGATGTATACAAAGATTACATATTTTTATACCCCAAAGGAGGTCAGAAAAGAAAAAAGCTCTAGATGTAGCAAAATATTATTAGTAGTACTTTTGTGGTAGCAAAGAACTGGAACCCAAGTTGATACTCATCAAGTGGGAATCGGCTAAACAACCATGGACCATGAATGGAATACAATGGAATATTTCTAAGCCATAAGAAATAAGGAATATGAAGAATCCACAGAAGTAGGGGAAACCAATTATTCTTAATGCCTCCAGGAGCAAATGCACAACACTCTGTTTGGCATTCCAAGCTCTTCATAACTAACCCCCTCCTACCTTTCTAGTCTTCTTACACCTTACTCCCCAACAAACACTGTTCAATCCAATGACACTGGCCTCCCAGCTGTCCCACAAGCAAGCCATTCCATCTCTTAGCTCCACAACCTTTTTCTGGCTCTCCCCAATGCCTGGAACTTCCTCCCTCCTCTTCTTCAACTGCTGTCCTCCCTGCCTTCCTTTAAATCCTGACTAAATCCCACCTTCTTCAAGACTTCTTCAATCCATCTTAATTCCTGTGCCTTCTCTCTGTTAATTATTTCCTGTGTATCTTACATATATATGTATATATACACACATCTATATATACACACATGCATTATATATGTGTATCCTTGTATATTTTATATTTATCCTTTATGTATATCATATATACACACATATGGATGGATGGATGGATATCCTTTGCATATATTTGTTTGTTCCCCCACTAGATCATAAGCTCCTTGAGGGCAGGGACTTTTACTTCTTTTCATATGCCCAATACTTAGCACAATGCCATGCACATAGTAGGTGCTTAATAAATATTTATTGATTGACTGATACAGAGTAAAGTAAGAGGAACCAGGAAAATAATACACACTAGGACTACAATGATAGAATTGGAAAGAACCGCTACTACAAAAGAAACTAAGATAATTGTTATCCTCATGACCTAGGTTGGCCTCAGACAACTATTAAAAGAAGTGCTTCCTTTTCTTCCTTTGCAGAGATAGAGAGGCATGATGTGGAAAACTGCCTAATACTGTCAGATTTGGTTGATGTCTTGGTTAGTTTGCTAAACTGTTTTTTTTTCCTCTATCTTTATATACTTTGCAGGGGGAGAAGAAATTAATAGAATTAGAATAGAAGAAATTGGTAGAATAAAAATCAATAAAAAAGTTTTAAAACTCTGTCTTCTTCTGGAAGAAATGCCCTTTGGGGGGACAGGGAGACCTAAAAAGTAGCACTCCTCTTCTTTCCTCCAACCAACTCCCCCACCTCCCAGCACTCCCTAAAGATGCATGAGTGACCTTTGCCAAAGCACCTGCTGGTGTCTGTGCATGTCAAGGGAGTCAGGCTCAGCCTCAGAGTTATTTTTACAAGTGTAAGCTAATACCCCACTGTGCCCCAAGGCTTTCCAAGAAAACCAAGAGAGACACTAGCCTCAGTGGCTCCTGGGAGCCCAGACCACAGAACACCTTTGGCATAGCTGTGGTGCAAAGAATAGTTTGATTTCAAAGGAGGCAACAGGTCTAGTTCATAGATCACTGCCTCCCAGAAGCCCTTATGTGACCTTGATGTTGACACATTCAAAGGGAGTATAAGTTAACCTGGTTATTCCCCATTTAACTTTCTCTTTGCTGCTATTTCAAAATGTGCAACCAAAATCCTCAGCTTTTCCAAGATGAGAAAATTGTAGGGCGATCTGGTCATTTTTAATAAGGGAATAGAGGAGGAGGGAGAGCAAAGAGAGAAGGAAAGAAGCAGAGAATGTTTAATTTGGAATATTAGAGGCAGCCTAGGGTAGTGTATGAAGACCTGAGTCAGGTTACATGGGTCAGGAAGACCCGAGATCAATTTCTGACTCTCATACAGAGTCTATGTGATTCCCAACAAGGCTTTTAACCTCTCAGTACCCCAGGAAATTTTCCACCACCCTAAATTAAGAAGTAAATGCTCATCTGCATTAATAAAAGGAGTCTCTTCATTGGGGGGTCTTTATACTAATGAAATAATGGGTCTAATATATAAATACAAACATACATATGTATATACATATATATAATGTAGACTATATAAAAGCATATTATAAGCACAAGACAGCCTAACCAAAGTCATCATGTTTACGGTCGTTTTCACAGAGCCTCCCTGGAACCCTTGGGACCACGCTCTTGGGGGCTCATGCTGCCAAAGACATCCCCTTTAAGAGCAGATGTGAACTGTTTTTTTCTCCAACTTTTTCAACTTCTGTCTCTCCCTCCCTCCAACTACCCCCCCCCCCAATCCCTGACTCTTTGCCCAGGAAAGCCAGTGTGGAGAGGCCTCTGTTTACAAAATTATAAGCTTCCTTTGTCCCCAGCCTCCTCCTGTTACAATAACACTCCTCGGCTCTTCGAGAGCTTTGGGGGGCATGGAAAATATGACTTCACCACTTAAGGATTTTTCTGCTTTCACAAGTGGGTATGGTTGGGGTGGGGTGAGGGGAGCTGAGGGAAAGGGGAGTAAAAGAAGAGAGAAAAAAAAGAAAATGCCCTTTATGACCCATGCAGAAAAGGCAGAACTGTAGCCCAATCACCATGGCCCTCGTTCAGATATAGAGAAAGTCTCAAAGGGCCCCTCAAGAATCCCCACAACAGATGGACTGCTGTCTGTTCTATGTAGGAAGGGTTCCAAGAAAGGAAGGAAACAAGCATTTATGAAGTACCTACTATGTGTCAGGCACTGTCCTAAGTGCTTTGCAAATACTCTATCATTTGGTCCCCACAGCAATCCTGGGAGGGAGGTGCTTTCATTATCCCAATTTTACAGTTGAAATAACTAGGACAGACAGGAAGTTAAGTGACTTACTCCAGATCACATGGCTAGGATGTATCTGAGGCCATATTTGCACTCCCATCTTCCTAGGCACTACGCTCTATCTACTGTGCCAACCAAGTGCCTCCTCCAAAGCACCCCTTACCTCCCTAATCTTCCTACCCCACCCCTCAATCTAAACGCCAGGGCCCACTGTGGTACAGTAGGGGGAATGACTGTCTCTGAAGTTGGAGGACTAGGGTTCAAATTCTGCTTCTGTGCAACCTTGGGCAAGTCACCTAACCTCTGAGGTATTCCATTTGCTCCTTTGTAAAGTGAGGGTAGAGAGGCAGCTTGTCACTTAACTTCTGTGGTCCTCATTCTCTTCTTCTGCAAAATGGATGTAGAGAGGAAACACAATGTAGTAGATGCAAAGCTGGCCTCAGAGCCAAAAAGACCTGAGTTCAAGTCCTTACTTCCACTCTTTCTGGGAAAGGTATTTAACCTCTCCCTGCTCTAGGTCAGAGGTAGAATACTCCCAGAAATATTTAACAAAATACCTAAAATTCAATAGAACATAAATAATATTAATATGTAGATTTCTAAGTCAATATGCTACCCACTGGGATCCTTATGTACAGTTTAGTGTCCCTGTTTCTGTTTGAGTTTGACACCCCAGCTCTAGGCAACTCTGTAAGACTATTCAATGTAGCTTAAGTACCAACCGGTTTGGTAAAGGGAGTGTGCATGAGATGAGATGGCTTTTGAGGTGCTTTCAGACTTGAGTTTCTACAGTCCTGTGAGCCCCTGGAATGGGGCTCAACCCACTAAAATTTTTAATAAAAGCAGCCAAATGACATTTGGCATCAGAGACTGATTTGCCACATTCATTCATTCAAAAAGTGTTTCTTGAGAGTCTTGTGTGTGCCAAGCACCCCTGCCAGGCACTTTGGGGGATACAAAGAGTGATAAGTCACAGTCATTGCCCTCAAAGCAAGAAAGGAGTCATCTAGTGGGAGAGAGAAAGCCTATGCTTGCTTCTCCACTCCCCAAATACACGTTCCCACCTTCAAGGCCAATGTTACTCAAAGGTTGAGTCTAAGTTAGTGCTAGACAATATATTATCAAGTGACTTACCCAAAATCATGCAACTGTAAGTAGAAGAACTGGGCCCAGAACCCGGGGCTCCTAAGGTCTATCTGAACCACCTCTCTCATCTCTGAAGCTAACTTCCAAATAATTGGTATTCTCTAATCTCCAGCTACCCATTTCCAGGGCCGACGTGCCCCCAATTACAAATACCCCAGTTTCTCCCTATTCTCTCCCATTCTTTGAGAATCCTCAGAATATTAGAGTTGAGAGGGACCTTGGACATCTGTTCCAAGCCAGCTACTTCATTTTACAGATGAGGAAATTGAGGCCCAGTGAGTTTGCTGCAAAATCAGAATTAGAACCCAGGTCTCACATCCAAAATAAATCCCCCTCTCTTAAGCCCTCCCTTAAGCCTGACTGAAGATTTTCCACATTACCAACTATGTTTAAGGAGCCCTGCATTTTAACTGAGCAGTTTAACGAGGTTAAGGCATTACATTCCTAGAAGACACTCATACCAGCAGACACATTTAGTGGAGACAGTTCAGTGGGGTTTTTCACTAGATCTGAATTTAAGTCCTGGCTTTGCCAGGAACCTCGGGGACCCTAGTATCCTCAGGCAATTCCTTCAACCTTTCTAAGTCTCATTTTCAGGGGCAGCTAGATGGCGAAGAGAGTAGAGCACTGGCCCTAGAGTCAGGAGGACCTGAGTTCAAATGTGACCCCAGACACTTGACACACTTAATAGCTGTGTGACCTTGGGCAAGTCACTTAACCCCAACTGCCCTGCCTTTTCCTCTCCAAAAAAAAAACAAACAAAATAAAAATTCTTACTTTCCTTATTTAAAAAATGCTTGCACTGGCAGTGCAGGGTCCTTAACCTGGGGTTTGTGAACTTTTTTTTTAAAGAATATTTTGATAACTCTATTTTTAACTGTATAAGTGATCTCCTTTGTTATCCTGTGTATTTTATTTTGTGCACTCAAAAACATGATTCTGAGCAGGGGCCTATAGGTTTCTCCACACAAAAAGTGAAAAATCCTCGGTCTGGAGAACAGTCTTTTGCCTCTTTGTATCCCCTGTGCTTAGTAAGGTAGGCACATGGTGGGTGCTTAATAAATGCTTCTTGACTGACTGCCATCTGAAATCCCTCTCATCTTCAAATCTCTGGTCCAGTCTAATCAGCCCCGCAGTGAAACCTAGCAGAAAGCAAGGCTCCATGGAACTCGGGATGGGAGTAGAGTTTTGCACTGAATTGACTATAAGCTCCATATGGACAGGGACCATATCTGATCTAAATGTTGAATGTCCCTTTAGGACAAGCACAGGGCTCTGTATGCAGTAAGTAATTAATAAATGTTTGTTGAATGAATAAATTAAAGGTGATCAATAAAGACTGAATGAATGAATGGGATCTGGAGGGGACCAAGGAAGAAGGATGGAGAGCAGCTTCTAGAGGCACATTTTATCTTCTTCATAATTTACTAAAGAAAAAGGGCTCCCATATTCAGTGCTTCTCTTACTCAATCATAGCTTGTAGCATGAAAGGCTAGATTGAAGTCAGGAGGACCTGGGTTCGCATCTCACTTTGGGGGCAGGGGGAGGCGGAGAACAAGCATTATTAACTCCTACTGTGGGTCAGGCACTGTGCTAAGCGCTTCACAAATATTATCTCATTTGAGCCTTACGACAACCCTGGGATGCAGGTGCTATTACAAGTCTTATTTTACAATTAGGGAAAATGAGGTAGAGGTTAAGTGACTTGCTGGGTCACGCAGCTAGTAAGTGTCTGAAGCCAAATTTGAGCTCATATCTTCCTGACTCCGGGCCCTGCGCTCTATCCGCCGCACTGCCTGGTTGCCTCTAAGTATCTGCCTTAGACACTCAGTCCTGTATGACTCAGGTCAAGTCACCGAATATCTCTTGCTCTCAGCTTCTCATTCGTAAAATGAAGAGTTAGATGTGATGGCTCCTAAGGGTCCCTTCCAGCTTTAAATCTATGATCTGTAAACCAAGTGGTGTTTTCTCATACCTAGTCTAAGAGATTCTCCAGGGAAGGAAGGAAGGAAGGAAGGAAGGAAGGAAGGAAGGAAGGAAGGAAGGAAGGAAGGAAGGAAGGAAGGAAGGAAGGAAGGAGGGAAGAAAGGAAGGAAGGGAGGGAAGGAGGGAGGGAGGGAGGAAGGGAGGGAGAGAGGAAGGGAGGGAGGAGGAAGGGAGGGAGGAAGGAAGGAAGACTCATGGCAAATATGGATTGGGAAATAACTGATTATAATCAAAGCCAGACAGAAAAGATCTGGGATCCATAAATGGACCACAAGTTAATCCTCAGGCAGCCATCGAATGGATATCTGGTGTTTTTTGTTTTGTTTTTATCCCTAGAGTTAGAGATTTATGACTGAAAGGGACTTTTGAGATTGTATAATTCATCCCCATCATTTCACAAATGATTCTCAAACAAGGCCTCATAGAAAATTCCAGTCACCTGTCTGCTCAACAGCATTAGCACCACCCTCACATACACACTTGCCCCTCCACTCCTACCTCAGCTCCCCTCCCCCCAATTCTTTGTCATTCTCTCTGCCCCCATTTAAGAGGCAGCAGCTCTTCCAGGTCCGGTCTCCGCTCCTACCCTCATCCCCTCCCCATCACAAGCCAACCCCCTCTCACTCTTCAAAGGCCTGAAATCTTTTGATTATTTCCAATGGGCAGAGCCACTGCAAAGAAAATGACCCCAGTGGGCTTGGCCAGGTTCAAGGACACACTGGTCCGGACAGAGGCCTTGGGGCGTATGTATGTACACACGCACTCGGGGACACAAGCCACAAATGCCTTCCTGCACGTACACACAGAAAGCTTTGTTCTTGGGCTCAATCTCTGCAAGTTCCAGGCTCATTCCCTGGAGCCTAAGTAGGAGCTGTCCTCAAACGTGGTCAAAGACCATCCCCTAGTGGCCAAGGGAAGCCGACTCCAAGCTGCCTGTACAGCAACTGAAGCAGGCATTCCCTATTATGTCCTTCCTCTGAAGTAGCAGCTAGATGGATGGAGGCCATCTGTCTAGCCAAGGCCAAGGCAACTCGGCGAATTGAGTTTCCATGTGGTGCCCAAAGCAAGGAGCAAGAGCTCTGGGGATCTCGGTCAGGAGGTTGGGACCAAGAGAGGGATGCAAGGTTAGGACTGAGCTATTTGTAGTGGAGAGGGGAGAGCAAAAAATTATGACCTCCAGAGTTTATTCTGACTACCCCTCTCCTTCAGGCCAGCCTTCCTTCCCGTGCCAAGAAAGTCCGTTAGGGAGCTCTCCTATTCTGGGAAAGCACACTGAGCTGGGAGTCAGGAGTTCAAATACCAGCTCAGCCACTTAGGAGCTGTGGGATCTTAAGCAAGTCTCTGGGGTAGAGCTTCTGTAAAAGGAAAAGATTGGACTCATTGATTTCAAGGTCATCTCCGTATCTGGACCCCATGCTCTGAGTTTTTAATCCTGGTTTCATCTCTACTTCACTGTGTGATTCTGGGCATATTAAAATAATCTCTCAGCCTTAGTATCATCATCTATAAAATGAGGATAAATAATACCATGCTCTGAGTTCTCATCCTGGCTCTATCTATAATTCACAGTGTGATTCTGGGCAAATTAAAATAACCTCTAGGCCTCAGTATCCTCGTCTATAAAATGGAGATAAATAATACCTTCCATGCTTACCCCCGCAGACCTGCTGTGAGATTCTAGTGAAGTAATAATGTATGTGAATGAACTTTGAAAAGTGTAAGTTCCTGTACAAATGCACTATCATATTATCTTTACAGACCACAGGACCATGGTGAGCCACCTTACCAAATAGGCACGTCAGTGCCACAAAGATGGCACTTGGGCTGGTTTTCCCTTTGGCTGGATTGCTGCCATGCTTCTCCTCCCCATGATTTTCCTGATTTACCACCCACTAGAAGACAGAGAACTGGCCTCAGAATCAAGACCTGGGTTCATGTCCTGCCTTTCCCTCTCAGGGTCCCTAAGTTACTTTCTACTACAGTAAATTACAAAGAAGGTCATCATCTAGATTGGTAGAAGACAGTCCTCACCCCAAATTCCTTCCATCAATGAAATCACAGGTCCAATAAAAGAAATAAACACCCATCGAGTCATTTGAGGAGCAGATTCTGAAAGCCTTCATGAACGGATTCACCACTCAGGCCTTTCACTGTTCTACACAACACATTCAAATACCCACAACTTCAGAACTTGTGGTTCTACAAGAGTCAAAAGATCCTTCCTCTGCCCTTGACCCCCTCCTCCCAAATCCCAATAGATCAGAAGAGCCTCAGCCCTTGGAGCAGTTTCTCAGCCTTGTTTTAGATTTATTTATTCATTCCGTTGATGAACCTAGCTGGTCACTGTGTACAAAGACAAGGTTGGGCCCTATGCCTTAAAAGTCTGCCCAAGGTAGCACCTCCTACAGGAAGCCTTCCCTAATCTCTCCTCCAGATGAAAGGTTCTCAATTCTGCCTCAGAATTCTTGTAGCATTTTGCCTAGAGGTTTCCTTTGTATTTATCATCTTCTCCTCTGCAATTTCCCTGGGCGCTCTATCTCTCGTACCTCATGATAGAGATGGATGGGGCCTTTTGGAAGCCATCTAGCCCAATTCCCTCATTATACATATGGTGAAACTGAGGCCCTTGAGAGAAAAGAGTCCCTGCTTTCCGCCTTCATTTCCCTGGAATGTAATGTAGTGCCTTATAGATACAGTATCTTCAGTCAAGTCCAACCCTTCATGACCCCATTTGGGGTTTTCTTGGCAAAGATGCTAAAGTGATTAGCCATTTCCTTCTTTGGCTAATTTTATAAACTGAGGCAAGCAGAGTTAAGTGACTTGCCCAGGGTCACACAGCTAGTGAGTGTCTGAGGCCAGATTTGAACTCATGAAGATGAGTCTTCATGTGCTCTATCCACTCCGCTACCTGGTTGCCCTTATGTATACACTCGGTGCTTCATAAATGTATCTAGAGCACTGGACTTGGAGTCAGAAAGATACAAGTTCAAATACTGCTTCAAATACTTGGCAGCTTTGTGACCTTGGGTGAGTCAATAACTCTCTGCCTCATTTTCCTCAAATGTAAAATGAGAAGGTTGGACTTGATATGAGATTTTTAGGTCCCTTCTGGCTCTAAATCTATGATCCTTGTGACCCTCTGTGCATTGAAATGCACACCTAATCCCAGCCTCATTCTGCATCCCACTAGGGCCACAAAGAGAGACAAGCCCCCAGTGAAAAGAATGTTGGAGGTCGTTTATTACAAACCACTCCCTTCATTTTACAGGGGAAGAAACTGAGGCCCAGAGAGACATGTCTTGACCCAAGTCACAAAAGTAGTAAGTTGGGAGAGCAAGCACTGGGGACATATCAGATACCTAGTTCATGAAGAGGACAGTTTTTCTCCCCGACCAGCTTAGGATCACTCAGGGGCTCAAGAGAAAGACACACAGCTTCCCGCCCTTTCTCTCTCCCTAAAATTAATGCTCCAGGCTCATGTGCACAACTGTCCAATGTTCCCAGGGTCAAGTGGAGTGCCTGGAATCTCTGAGACTCTCCCCTCTTCCTCTAACTCATCCTCTCCCCACCCTCAACCTCAAAGACTCTATTCTGACTGAATGAAGTCACTCTGCCACCTCGCAGATATCATTGGGAACTGCACTTTCCCAAAAGGAAAGAGAAGGATGGAAGAGAAAGAATTAAAAACTGTGTGGATGTTCTGACGTGGGCAGAAATTTTCCAGGCCCAGAGCTTAGAGGTTTCCACTCTTCCCGTCCAGATTTTTTTTCTCCTCTATAGGTACTCTAGGCAGCTAAGCGATATAGTGAATAGAGGGCTGGATGGACCTGGAATTAGAAAGATCTGAGTTCAAATTCCACCTCACTTACTATGTGACCCTGGGCAAGTCACTTAGCCTCTCTCTACCTTTGTTTCCTCATTTGAAAAGTGGGGATAATAATAGCATTTACTTCCCAGGGATGTTGTGATGATAAAATAAGATAACACTCATAAGACATTTTGAAAACCCCATAGCACTATATAAATGCTAGCTATTACTGTGTTATCATAACTGTTACTAACCAGCCTCATCCTTCATGGTTTAGCTGAAATTCTACTCTCGCATCACACAGTGGAAAGAAAGTGGCAAGACCTTGATTTGAATCCCAGATTTGCCACTTAACCTCCTAGGTGACCCTGAGCACATCACTCATGCTCCCCATCTCATCCATAAAACAAAGAGTTGGACTGCACGACATATAAGGTCACTTTCTGCTCTAAATCTGTATCCTCAGTGTGGGCTTCTATGCCACCACATTGCACAGGGAATTTCTCTCCTCTGAGCTTTTCATTGTTTAAATGCCTGAACCGGGGCAGCTAGATGGCAAAGAGAGTAGAGCACCGGCCCTGGAGTCAGGAGGACCTGAGTTCAAATCCGGCCTCAGACACTTGACACACTTACTAGCTGTGTGACTTTGGGCAAGTCACTTAACCCCAATTGCCCTGCCTTCCCCACTCAAAAAATAATAATAATAATAATAATAATAAATGCCTGAACTATTCATTTATTACATATTACATGGGACCATAGGCGAGTGTTGAGTATGCCCATGCCAGCACACCCAGGGGAAGTGTTCCCGGGGCCCGTGTTCTATATGCACCTACGTGTGGGAATCATCAGATTTAGCAACGGCAGGGACTTTATAGAGTATTTAGTTTTTTTCTTTTCCTACCAGCTAATCTGATTTATTTCAGCTTCATGAATATTATGGTATGCCAGATGCCATCTGTTGGCTGTACCTTCTATCCCTCCCTTGGCTGTACCTCCAATCCCCCCAACCCCTGCCCAGCTTCCTTTTATATATTGCCTTTCCTAACTAGATTATAAGTTCCTTGAGGGCAGAGATTGTCTTTCTTTTTCTTATTTATATCTCCAACCCTTAGCACAGTACCCAGCACATAGCAGGCACTAAATAAATGTCCATTAACTATGACTATGTCTAGTCCAACCTCTTCATCTTACAGACCAGGGAACTAAAGGCCATAAAGGTGAAACAATTTACCCAAGATTTGAACCCAGACTCCTTTCACTCCAAATCCAGTATTCCTTTACTATTTAATTCAACAAAAATATATTACCCACGTGCTATGTGCTAGGTGGTGCCGTGGATAGACTGCTAGACTGAAATCAGGAAGATTCATCTTCCTAAGTTCAAATCTGGCCCCTACTAATACTTACTAGCTGGGTAAGTCACATAACCTTATTTGCCTCAGTTTTCTCATCTGTAAAATGAGCTGGAGAAGGAAATAGCAAACCACTCCAGTATCTTTGCCAAGAAAACCCCAAATGGGGTCAACAAAGAGTTGAACATGACTGAACAACAAACAACAATGTGTTAGGTTCTGGGAATATGAAGATGAAAATGGTGCAATCCCTATCAACAAGGAGCTTACAATAAAATAGGAGAGATAGGACCTGTAGGTAGGCTGGGATGATAGAATGTCAATTCCTTGAGGACAATTTGTCTTTGTACCCCCAATGCTTGCCCATGGTAGGCTCTTAATAAATGGTTTTTGATGGAGGAAAAGGAGAGATCCAAAGTGCTCTGTGAAAATTTAAGGAGGGTGTAAAAACAATGTTACTTGCAGCTACTTTGGTTGTGTAGGACCAACAATACCAGCACATAGAAGGGCTGCCAGCACAGGTTCTTTCTAAGGAAAGCAATTTTAAGGGGTTAACAATCTTACTTTAATTAAACGTATACATAGCATTCACTTTGTTCAAGGGAAAAGCCAGCACCCTGAACTTCAGAGCAAATACAAACAGAAATTACAAACAGAGACAATACAAACAGATCAACATTTCTGTCTAACCAAATCATGATATATAGTTGCCAGAGATGCTCCAACATCTGGGTTTTCAAAGTCAGGGGGCTCCAGCGGCTACCCAGAGTCTGATTAAATCACAGGACATTCCCAGTGAGTGAGAACCCCCAAGGGCACAAAAGGCCAACCTCAGAGCTTTTATACCCTGTTCAGAGCCTTGAGGGCTCAGAGCCTACTTAGCAAACAGTTAGTGAAAGCATGTGGGCCTGCCTCTAATCAGGCCTCCCTTTGTTGGCCCTACCTGAGGTCTATTCATTGGGTGAAAAAGATCTTTCATTTACAGATTGGCCTTACAGAGGGAGAGATCATTTTCAGATGGGGAATCAGAGAAGCCTTCATAGAGAAAGTGTCACCTAAGTTGAGTCTTGAAGGAAGGGGATTTCAAACAGATGGAGGTGAATAAGCCCAAGTGCATTCCAGGTTTGGGGTGTGACCTCTAAGGATCCACAGAGGCAACAGATGGTGGGGTTGCGCTGAGAAATACCTGGTAGCCTTGCTTTGCTTGAACATAAAGCATGTAAAGGGGGTTTAAGTATGAGATAAGGCTGAAAATGTAGATTGGTGCCAAATTGTGAAAGAACTTGAATTTGTATTTTATTCTAAATACAAACTGTATTGTTAGTGATTTGTTCATCTATACATGTATCTTGTCTCCCCAACTAGATTACAAGGTCATAGAAGGCAAGGAATCATGTCTTTGTATCTCCCAAGGTGAGGTAGATGCATAGTAAATACATTTGGTGGTCATTCAGTAACTATACAATTTGGCTTTTCTCTGCTGCCATCTTGTGGCAATGCTTAAAATAACAGTCCTTCGTTTCTCCCCCGCTCAAAGCAGGACAGAGATGGACGCTCTGGGAGAGGGGCTTGAGAAGAAAGGGTTCCTCAGATAAGCGGTGGGAGCTGAGTGCAGGGTAGGAGGGAAGCCGAGCTAGGTCGATGTTCTTTGAATAAGGTGAAATGTTTTTGATGTGAGTCTCTTAAATGCAGAGATGTTTTGTTTTTTCTTTGTAATCCCAACATTTAAAACAGTGACCAGCACGTGGTGAGCTCTTAATAAATGCTTGTTGGTTGATTTGGTTAGTTCCCTTCTCCTCCTTGAATTCTTGGGTTGGCAATGAGGCACCAAGACTATGAGGAAAAACCCATCCCTCAACTGTGTGTTATAACTCTTTTTGAGGTGGCAAGCAATGGGAATCTAAAAGCTGCCTGTTAATTGGGGAATGGCAGAACAAATTATGGTGCAGAGATGTGATGGGATGCTATTGTGCTGTAAGAAATGATGACAGGGATGGTGTCAGAGAAACCTCAAAGACTTTATGAACTGATGCAGAGTGAAGTGAACAGAACCAGAACAATGTGTATGGCAATATTATAAAGACAAATAATTCTGAAAGACTTAAGAATTGCCGTCAGCTTAGTGACCAACCCCAATTCAGGAGGCAGCTAGGTGGTACAAAGTGCTTGGTCTAGAGTCAGGAAGACTCATCTTCCTGAGTTCAAATCCAGCCTCAGACACTTACTAGCTGTGTGACCCTGGGCAAGTCACTTAATCCTGTTTGCCTTAGTTTCCTCATCTGTAAAATGAGCTGGAGAAGGAAATGGCAAACTGCTCTAGTATCTCTGCCAAGAAAATGGGGTCACAAAGAGTTGGACACAACTGAACAATAACAATGATGAAACACGCTACCAACGTCCTGATAAAAAAAGACTTGGAATGAAGAGTAAAACACGCATACGTGTGTGTATGTATGTGTGTGTGTGTATGTGTTCCTTTTGGACAC
Organism: Phalanger gymnotis; assembly: GCA_028646595.1. Lineage (NCBI taxonomy): Eukaryota > Metazoa > Chordata > Mammalia > Diprotodontia > Phalangeridae > Phalanger > Phalanger gymnotis. The sequence goes on along the minus strand of CM053626.1, from coordinate 52,355,728 downwards.
GGGCAATGCAAATATCTATTTTCCTTGACTATGCATGTTGGTAACCAGGGTAGGGAGAGAAGATCTCATGAGGAACGTACCAAAGAGAAAGGAAACAAGAAAGAAGACACAAGTGTAAGGCAGACTCATCCCAGACCCCAGAGGCAGGTAGGTATAACCACTTTGGTATATCCAAGGAGTCTATTTCAGCAGACTATTAAAACTTTTCACCACCACACAATATGAACCCCTGAGTCCTAATGGCTGAGAGGAAGTAGTCACAGCATATCTGCACATGCTCTAAAGTGGAATGGAGGTTGGACAGGGGAAGGGCCCCTTCATCATGATAGCCTAGAAGAAGGCCCTCCTCAAGCTCCCTGGTATACAACCCATCTGAGCATAGCCCCAAGAGGGTTGGCCCAGGGCAGCCCCACATTTGTAAACTTCTTGAGAGCAGTGTCTGTACTGACACTTTGAATCTCTCTACCCTGGCATAGTGCCTTGCACATAGTAGGTACTCAAGCAATGTTTGCTGAATTATTTCAATTGATTAATAGATAGATATTGAATTTCCTTAGAGTCTGATTACTCCTGGATAAACTGATATACTCAGAACCGCTCCTCCCTTGAAGTTCACGCTTTACAAATGTATTACCCAATCCACAACCTAAGAGAATTTCTCTGCCAGCCCCTAGATAATAGTCACTCCTTTCTATTCCCTACTTGCACCTCCTTTACAGAAGATGGCCCTTTTTACCAAGCCTGACCTTCTCAATGTGGCCTTGATCCCACTGCAGACCCTCAAGCAGATTGCTGTCATTATTATCTGCTCCCCTTCTCAATTTCAAAATACTTCCTCACTTCTCCCTTGTGTGACAAGGGAAGAATCCTGGACTACAGAGAAAGGTGGATTTGTTTCTTCCTAGCTGCTTCCAAACATACCCAAGTCTTCTCCATCCCTAAAACAAAAGCTCTCACTTTACCCTGCTGGCCCCACAAATTTTCATCCATTCTCTCTCCTCCCTTTCACAGCCAAACTCCTAGAAAAAAGCTACCTGCTCTCCTGGCCTCCATGCACAGTATCTTCACTCCTCAGTCCTTTGCAGTCTGGTTTGTACCCTCAACACTGAGTCGAAATTGCCCTCTCCAAAGTGACCGATGATCTAATCACCAAATCCGGTGGATGTTTTTTAGTCTTCATCCTTCTTGACTGCTGAAACATCCTCCAGGACACCCTTTTCCCTCTGGAATTTTGCAATACTGTTATTTCTTGGTTCTTTTCCTACTCTGGTCTTGCCTTCTCAGCATCCTTTGCTGGATCATCATCTGATACCTGCCCCCTAATTGTAAGTGTACCCCAAGACTCTGTCCTAGACCCTATTCTCTTCCCTCTCTACATTTTATCTCAGTACCCTTATCAGGGCTCATAGATTTTGATCTCATCACTATGTGAGACTCAGTCTACATGGCCAGGGGGCCTCTCTCTTTATTGTTGAATCATTTTTCAGTCATATCCAATTCCCCACGGTCCCATTTGGAGTTACTAAGATAGTAGATACTATAGTGGTTTGCTATTTCCTTCTCTAGTTCATTTTATAGATGAGGAAACTGAGGCTAACAAGGTGAAGTGACTTGTCCATCATCACACAACTAGTAAGTGTCAGAGGCAGGATTTGAACTCAGGGGTTGAGTCTTCCTGATTCTAGGCCTGGCACTCTTTTCCCTGTGCCACCTAGCTATCCAACCTTTTTCTAATCCCATCTTAATTATGGAACTGATAGCAATTCTCATGGAGAACAGGAGCAAGAGATATATGAGAGGGAAGTCTAGAAGCCCTAGCCAATGGCAAGAATCCTAAGCCCTCAGGGGGCTGAAGCAAAAGCATAGCCATAGTACTTTGTCACAGAATTGGGAGAGCGTGAAGGTTGGGAAAACCAAACGTAGGCCTAGAAACCCTCCCCCATTAACCATATACGCTTGTCCTAAAGCAGGTAAACACTTAGGGAGACGAGGTTATAGAGAATGACTCCTCCAATGCACTGAACCTACAGTTTCTCTACAGTTTCTCAACCCCAACAACCTTGTCCTCTCTAGCCCTTCAGCCACAGTTCAGTGTGGGCACACCTCTCACAGAACAGCAACTGAGTTGATGTCACCCACTAATATATTTCATTTCACTAAAACCTCACACAACAATTCATCAACCTGAGGGAAATTTCCCTAAAGGGTCCAAGGCAAATTCCGACAAGAAGAAGCTATAAATAATAACACTGCTTCTTGGGAGCCCTCTTTTTGGGGCTCTGTGCCTCTAAGATTGTGACTTTTGGAATTCCACCTTCCAACCACACCCATCCTCTCTTTCCATTTCTCTCATTCCCTTACTCATACCCAAACCTTCTTTGACCTCAAAAGACTCCAGTCATTTGACCTTTTCTAGGACCAGAATAAGATCCTTGTAGAACTGGAGTTCAACAGGCCTATGATCAACTTCAGAGGTCAATGAACTTAGATGGGGAGAAAAATCATATATTTATGTCACTAACCTCTAGTTAAAATTCAGCATTGCCTTCAATTATCAATTTAGGTAACAAGATGCAGGGGTCCCCAGAGTGCCAAAAGGGTCTGTGGTACAAAAACACTTAAGGGTCCCTGTGGGAGATGCTAGACATGTTTCTTATTCTCCTTAGTGGATATGGTTTTATAAATATATCATTTGCTGGAGTTGATCTAAGAATATTAGAACATTAGTCTCTCAAGAAATCAAAGTATCAGAGGTCAACAGAGAGGCGATGGTCGATGTGAGAGGCTACATTGTTCTTGTTGAGTCATTCACTTGTGTGCAACTCTTCAACCCCCTGGTCCATAACACACCAGGCCCTTCTATCCTCCACTATCTCCCAAAGTCTGTCCAAGTTCATTTTCATTGCTTCCATGATGCTATCTCATCTCTTCCTCTGTAAACTCCTTCTCCTTTGCCTTCAGTCTTTCCCTACATCAGGGTCTTTCCAATAAGTCCTGTCTTCTCATGATATGCCCAAAGTATCTAAGCTTCAGCTTCAGTATTTGACCTTTCAGTGAATAGCCTGAATTAATTTCTTTAAATATTGACTGATTTGATCTCAGCATCACAATTCAAAAGTGTTCATTCTGTGGCACCCAGCTTTCCTTATAGTCCAACTCTCACAGCCACGTATTACTACTGAAAAAACCATAGCTTAGACTATACAGACATTTGTTGGCAAAGGGATATCTCTGCTTTTTATTTTTTAATAGTATTTTTTTCAATTACATGTCAAGACAATTTTTAGCATTCATTTTTAGAAGATTTTGAGTTCCAATTTTTTCTCCCGCCCCTCTTCTCTTCCAAAAATGGCAGGCAATTTGATATAGGTTATACATGTGCCATCATGTAAAACATATTTCCATATTAGTCACAGTTGTGAAAGAAGAAACCGCTCAAAAGGGAAAAAAAACACAAAAAAGAATAAAGTTAAAAAGGCATGCTTCAATCTACATTCAGAGTCCATCAGTTCTTTATTTGGAGGTAGATAGCATTTTCATTTGTGAATCCTTCGTACTTTTCTTGGAACATTGTAGTGCTGTGTCTCTGCTTTTTAGTGTGCTGTCCAGATCTGCCATAGCTTTCCTTCCAAGAAGCAACTATCTTTTAATTTCATGGCTGTAATCTCTGTCTACAGTGATCTTTGAGCCCAAGAATATAAAATTTGACACTGCTTCCATTACTTCTCTAGTTTCCAGGAAATGATGGGACCAGTTGCCAAGATCTTAGTTTTTGTTTTGGTTTGGGTTTTTTATGGATTACAAACACAGATCGGCAAAGATCTGAAGTAAAGGATCTCACAAAAAATACATATATAATCGAAGAAGATGGGCTCACCACATGGAGAGATTAAAGGATAGCTAATAGATCCCCATGATCCACTGGCACGCATCCTCTGCATATCAAAAGAAAGCAAAGAAAGCCCCTTGCACATTGGAAGGTCCCCTGAATGGCCAGTGGTCACACAGGACAGGCAGGCATAGATAGGTTGCCATTTGCATCGCTGGAGGGGATAATCATACTGAAGTTACAGATTCATTTTAGTAATTTTTAAAAAGATAAAAAAAACCAAGCATGACATTGTAATATGTTTTTAAAGATATTATATTTGTTCATTATAATGTTATACTGGACGTTAGCACAGGCTAAAATTTTTCAAAGGTTTTTTTTAATTATCCTAGGCTCTGAGACTACTGTGTCTACTGTACTTTTGGGATAACATTACCTGGAGGAAAGAAATAATCATGTATTAAGCAACTAGTATGTGTCAGACACCATGCCAAGCACTTTACAAATATCTCATTTGGTCTTCACAATAATCCTTGGAAATTGGTGCCATTATTATCCCCATTTAACAGTTGAAGAAACTGAGGCAGATAGATATTAAGTGACTTGCCCAGAGTCACATAGCTATTGAGTGTCTGAGGCCAGATTTGAACTCAGGTCTTATTACCTCCAGACCCAATGTTCTATCCATTACACCATCTAGCTGCTTCTGGACCCCATCCTATTCTCTCAGTACATCTCCATACCCAGCCTTTAACTTAAGCTCCCATGATGGACACTGAGCCCATGACTGGTGAGCATTCACCTCACCTTGCCCAATTTCAGACCCATCACACCATTTCTCAGTTACCTTCATGCCATACCACCCCCAGGTCAGACAAGCCAGCCTAGCGGAATAAACAATGAGGAAGAGACAGGAGGTGGCATGGGCCAGGTGGGTCAAACCACTACCTGCACTTCAACCACCACCTCCCCTCAAACTATGATAGAGACAGCCCAGGACTCTGAGCCCAAGAGCCCCACTACCCCTCAGACCACTGGTCCTGCTTCTTGACCATCCTTGCAGCCATCACCCTGGGAAGCAATCTGGAAACTGACCCCATGTGGCCCACAGCCCCTGCCTCCTCCTCCAGAAGTCAAAGGTACAGAAGAGCAGGAGACTTGGCACCAAAGTCCTTGGCACTGTCAAACATAAGAAATGGGTATAATTTTATCAGTGGAAATAATGTTAAAGAAGATGTACTACCATATGCTTTGCCTCTGCACCCTAAGGATCATGGGGTCTTTCCTTATGAAATTGTAGCAGAAATTTCCTATCTGTGTTGTCTCCTTCATTAGAATGTGTGCTTATCGAGAGCAGGGACTGCCTCAATTTTCTATTTGTACCACCAGACCTTAGCATAGCGCTTCATTCATTCATTCATTAATCTGTGAAAATCAAGCCCCGCCCCCCACTCTCATGGTTTACAAATCTCAATCTGAGAAAAAGAATCAAATTGATGTTACTTTCCTGGAGGAGACATATCAGTCATTTGTCCAATGGCTCCCATCATCATCTCTGTGACTCCCCTGGCTAAAATACCTTTCCCTTGGTGCCACCACCACACTGAATTGTTGCTTTTTCTTATTCGGATGTAAGCTCCTCTGGAGCAAGAGCTATCTTGTTTGCTTGAATTTTTGTTCCTAGCACTTAGCATAATACCAAGCACATAGGAGCCCTTAATAAATGCTTTTTCATTTAGTCACAGTCTTCCATACTGCCTTGACTCCTTAACCGCTTTCACTAGCCATTATTCCCAGAATCCTTCATTCCCATTGACCTGCCATTCCTAATTTGCTAATCCCCATCTTAGGGTACTTCTCACCATCCAATTTCTCTATTTCTGCTTCCGGTCTGCTCAGCATCACTGGTTCATTGGCTTCAAAAGTAGAAAGGACCTTACAGACCATGGAAAAAGTCACCAAGTCCAGCAGATTTCACCTACTACAAGGTGACACTGCGTAACCCTAGCTGGGCCTCTTAGCTCTTCTACAGCTTGAATCTTTGCTCTCCCTGTGTACCTGGCTGCAAAAAGGGATAAGGCAATTTCCCAGAGATAGGAGATATCTACCTTAAGTGCCAAGAATTGTTGCGATTGGGGTTGAATAGGGAGATCCATAGGTGGACACAAAGATGCCTGGAGTCTTGCTAGCCTCCAAATTGAGGTTTCTCTCCAAGACCCACAGTTGACTGGTCAATCAATCAAAAGGTAGTTAGTTAACCATATGTGGGTCCTAGGAGAGGAAAGTACATCCCAAGGGTTCCTGACCTCAAGGAATTTGTCATCTTGTTGAGAAGATAGCTCACATGTTTATAATCCTTTACATTCTCCTGAACAAGATAGGTATAGTTATTGTCTCCATTGTGAAAACAGAGAGTTAGGCAGGTTTAATGACTTGTCCAGGCTCACACAGCTATTGAATGTCTGAGCTAAAGCCCCTGGACCCCAAGTTCGTCACTGTATCCCACTACACCACCTTCCCTCTAGAGTAAGAGTTCCATCTCTTTTGTGTCATGGACCCCCTCCAGCTATCTAGTGAAGCCTTAAGCCCTTTTTCAGAAAAAAAAAAAGTGTTTAAATGCATAAAACGAAAATGAGATAGGAAACAAAGAAAACCAGTTATGTTGAAATACAGTTATCAATTTTTTTTAAAGTTAATGCCCTTTAGTTAAGAATCTCTACTTTTCAGGAGAAGAAATATGCACATTGAAACAGCAGAAAATACTGAAAACTTCCTTAACAATGCAAAGAGCTAAGGGGTGTGAGGATGACTTTGAGTGCCTCCAGGAATTCATTGAGATCACTGGAGACAAGAGCATTTGGGAAGAGCTTCATAGGGGAGGAGGAATTTGAGCTGAGCCTTAAAGGGTGGGGAGCTGAGGGACAAGAAGAGAATTCCAGGCAGAAGGGACAAACAGTGAGAGCAAAGACAGACAGAAACACTTATGACCTGTGTCAGGACTCTTGAGAGAATAGTTTAATTGGAAGGGTGGTTGTGTTGGGCAGGCGGTAGGAAATCGTTGGAGGATGGGAGAGAAGATTACGAAAGGCCCTAGCCTTCACATCTGACACTCTCCTGGCTCAAGGTGATTCCTCATGGACAGGAAGGAGGCAGGCAGGAAGTGTCTGGTGGAAAATGAGATTACCAGGCAGCCTCTGGCTCTCTCTGCTGTCTGTAACCATGACTTCCTGAGTCTACATGTGGCCCAGGGCTGGGCAGGTCTCCAGCAGGACCCAGAGAACACAACTCTGACATTTAAGAGTTTGGGGGCTCCCACTGGTAGAGTAATGAAGGAATGAGTTAATTCCATGAAATGCCACACGATAACTCATTAATGGAATGGAATGTTTCCCTGTAGGGTCTAAGGCAAATTCCAGCATGAACAGTCTATAAATAATGCCAGGCTTTAGGAGCATAGGATTTAGTGTGGGTCTTTAGGCCACGTAGTCCAAATCTTTAATTTTGCAGATGAGGAAATTGAGGCCCAAAGTTACCCAAGTTCACGCAGGTGTCAAGCAGCAAAGCTGGGATTCAAACCCTAGGCATCTGATTCCAATGCAAGTCATCTATTTATTGAAAAACTGCCTCCTCAGGAGACTCTGCCTGTGTCTGCCTGCCCTAGAGCAGCTGTCCTTGGGTTGATGGGCTCAGGATTCTTTCTTTTCATTAGTGTGGTGACTGGGGGTCTTTTGGTTTTGTGGCAGTGGTCAGTGAGAGTGAGAAGTGGTCAGTGGGAGTGAGAAGAATGTGGCCCTTCGAGAGGCCCTGAAACCAAAATATTTTCAGAAGCCCTGCTTTAGCTCCCAACTATCCCATCCCTATGGAGAACAACCCAGGACAGTGCTAATTTGAGGAAAGGAAGTTTCCTTTAGAGTAGTTATGCTTTTGCCATAAGAACCTTCTGCCCCACTTTTTATTTTGAAAAAAATAGTGTTACCTCATTCTTGGCTTTAAAGGTACTAGTGGTCAAGAATGTATTTTTTTCTCTCGGAAAAGAGGTGGTAGACTACAGGTACAGAATGGGGTATAACTTCTCAGAAAGGGACAATGTAGTGGTTTGCTTTGCTTAACCATTTTTTATGCCAAAGGAAGCACTATAGGGGTGGGAGTGGGGGTGCTGGCAAAAAAGATTTATAAAAAGTATCAATAAAACTATTTTTAAAGAAAATTGGGTCAACTACACACACACACACACACACACACACACACACACACACACACTTTTAATCCAGGTCAGGTCATTGGTAACTTAATGCATATAACAAAATAGCAACCAGCTCCTCAGATTCTCTCCATTATATAGAAACTCAGATTAAATTCCTGCTTTCCCCCTTACTGGCTCTGTTACTTTGGCCAAATTTGCTTCTATTTCTGGGTTTCCCTTTCTTCATCTACAAAATGCGCAGTTTGTATCATTAAGGTCCCTGTGATCTTAGGATATCTCTAACCTCCTGGGTTCCCTCTATAGGCTGCTACCTCCCATAAAGGAATGGTTCCTTCCCTCCCCTTCCAAGCACCTCCCCCCCATATCAGAGACTCTTCCTCTTCCCTAGGGCTCCTTCCTCAGAGTACAATGAAATTCAATTCACAGATGGAGGCCTGCCTGTCTGATCTGAGAGGAAGGAGTCAGGAGCAAGAGAGGGCTCAGGGTCCAGGGTCACCGGCAGCATTGATTAGAATCACTCATTTCAGCTGAGTCAAATTTTCGGCAACATCGAATGTTCTTACATAGCTTTCACTTACAGGAAAAAAAAAATGCTAAAAAGAAGTTTCATTTCCAGGACACTTTGTGAAGTGTGGAATATGCTCTGGGCTCTTTCTTCTGATCACATCTTCCCACCCCCCCGCCCAGGTTTTGAGGGTGCCATGAAGAATTTGAAGCTGTCTCTTCTCTAATACTACACTGGCTATGTCACCCTCACCCCCACCCCGATACTGTTGGTTGCCAAGGAAGTATGCTGTTCCATTAATCCCCTTACCATCAATTAGTTTTTACAAAAGGATATTTGCTTCCAAGATCCAGCAATAACAAAAGTACAAATGATTTCTCCCAACACCTATAGGTGAGGGGACACATTTTCCCCTATCCCACTGCAGTCTCCAGGGAGAGCGGGCTCAAACTTAGCTCGGTTCCTACATAACATTGGTCCCACCAAGATCATGTCCTGGTGCATCATGTCTTCTGGATAAATCATTTTCTCAACTACATCTGGTCCGAGGACTCAGAGGTCACTCCTGAAGGTAACTCCTAGCTCCTTTGGGCACTGATACTTAACTTACAAAACCCAACGCTGGGAATCCCAGAAGTTGTCTCTCCATTACCCTTCATAAGAGCAGAGGCTTCAATCCTTTCCCTACAACAGAAAAGAATTCATGCAGAGGCCAAAGACCACTACTTGGCACCCAATGGTCTAGATGGGGGAGGAGACCCCAAAGCCTCTCTTCCTTACAGCATTGTCAAACAACCGAAGTACAGGCAAAGAGGATGAGCTTAGTCCGAGGCTGACACAGGTCTGTTTGAAGACATCCCAATTCTGGCTGTACCACAAATTGAAAAAAACTTTTCCAAATCTCATAGTTCTCAGAACAAAATCAATTAAAGAGTATCTACACATGTTCCATAGTCCCTCCAAGTTAAGTGGCATTATGATGACTCTCTTGGAAAGGGAATGGGGAACAAGCCTTTATTAAGCACTTCTTACATGCCAGATTCACAAGCAGGCTCCCAAGCATCTTCCCACTGGAAGACACCATTAGAAGCAGCTGATGATGCAGTGGGCAGAGCGCTAAACCTGGGCTTAGGAAGACCTGAGCTCAAATCTGGCCTTAATACTTACTGGCTGTGTGACCCTGGACAAGTCACACAATCTCTGTTTGCCTCCTTTTCATCATCTACAAAATGATGATAATAAAAGAACCCACCTCTCAGGACTATTGTGAATATCAAATGAAGTAATATTGATGAAGCACCTAGCACAGTACCAGGCATACAGTAAGTGCTTAATAAATGCTTATTTCCTTCCTCTCTTCTATTAGAAATATTCTTTACATGTCCCAGAACCTCATAATTTGTGTGACTTCTTTCCATTAAGTCACTCCATTTACCTTTGCTCTTTGGAAGAACCAAAGCATATTTACAAAGGCAGGTGCCTCATGTATTCATGGGAGTCCAACCCCCTCATTTTACAGAGGAAGAAACTTAGAGTATAGAAGTGACTTAGTTAAGGTCAAGGACAGCAAGGTGGTACAGTGGATGGAGTGCTGGGCCTGGAATCAGGAAGACTCATCCTCCTGAGTTCAAATCTAGCCTCAGATACTTACTAGCTGTGTGACCCTGGGCAAGTCACTTAATCCTGTTTGCCTCAGTTTCCTCATTTGTAAAATGAGCTGGAAAAGGAAATGGCAAACCACTCCAATATCTTTGCCAAGAAAACCCCAAATTGAGTCACAAAGAGGCAGAAACAACTGAAAATGACTGAACAATACTACCTGAAAAATTTGACAGAAATTGTTGACCTACTGACTAAAATCAAATGAAATTTGGATATGGAACCCTTTTCATATTAAGCTTGGAAAAAATCAGTGACAATAATTCAGTGGAAGGCAAGCTAAGTGATCTTCACAATTGCCAGAAACGTCAATGAAGTCACAAAATTTCTGGTGTACCCATGAAGAAGCAGATCTCATTCACACAAGGTTTTAATTCTATTCACGGCAACTTATCTCCATGAATTGAGATCTCCAGTCCTGTTTGTTCTGAGTCAAATTCAAAGCAAGAAGCAAACTAGAGACTGGATGTTATATTCGTAATTTTCTTCTAAACAAAACTATCATTGTTTGTGCCTCTGGGGTTTTCTTGGCAAAGATGCTGGAGTGGTTTGCCATTGCCTTCTCCAGCTCATTTTACAGATAAGGAAACCGAGGCAAACAAGGTTAAGTGACTTGCTCAGGGTCACACCGCTAGTAAGTGTCTGATGCCAGATGTTAATTCTGGAAGATAAGTCTTCCAGACTCCAGGACCAACACTGTATCCACTGTGTCACCTAGCTCCCCCTATACGGACCATAAAACTCCCATTTGACAAAAAACAGAATCCTGAGCCTTACTGAATTATCTGACTGTGTTCTGATGAATAGTTAATAGCTTTATGATACTAAAAATTTTAAGTGCTGAGTAAAGCTCTCTTTATGAAAAATTAACTAAACTCTTGATTTTCTTTCTCATATACTTTTACATGCACAGAGTTTCTTAAATTTTTTTGTGTCTTCAATCCCTCTTGCAATCTGGTGAAGTCCTTTTCAGAATGCTTTTGAATGCATAAAATAAAATACATAGGATTACAGAGGAAGTCAATTATATTGAAATATAATTAATTATATATTATATATAATATATTATATAATTGAAATTATAATTATTTAATTGGTTAAGAAACCCTAGAGCCTAGAATTTATTTCCTTTCAGATTGAGTAGGGGTATGGGAAGATTTGCTGAAAGCCAAGAGATACGAGAATTGAAAAAGTCTGGGAACACCTGCTCTAGAGTTTAAAGCAAATTCTACCATTAAAGGGCTTCCTGAAAGCCCTTCCCCTCCCCCATCTGGTCTCCTGAGAAGAAAAGGCTCTGGTTCTCCATGACTTAGAGCCCAGATTCCTACATCAGCCCCAATTTTTGCTCAGGTTGCAGCTACCTTCTCAGGACATACTCCTATATCTGAACCTTGGGACACTGCTCTTTTGCTGATTCATCATTTATATAACACTTTCTAATTGTGGGTTTTCTCCAAAGCTCTGTCCTGGGTCCTGTTTTCTTCTTTCTCTGCATTCTTTCTCTTGGTGACTTCATTAACCCCCATGGGTTTAATTATCATTTCTATGCAGATGATTCACTGGTTTATATATCCAATCCCAGTCTGTCTCTGGGGCTTCAGTCCCACATCACCATTTGACTCATAGATATTTCAAAATGTATGTCCTGGGACATTGCTTGTGTTCAAAACATAAATCATTATGTCTTCCCCAAAATATTTTGTTGTTTTTGTTTAGTCATTTCAGATATTTTGTGACCTCATTTGGGGTTATCTTGGCAAATATACTGGAGTGGTTTGCCATTTCCTGCTCCAGCTCATTTTACAGATAAAGAAACTGAGGCAAGCAGGATTAAATGACTTGCCCAGGGTCACACAGGTAGTAAGTGTCTGAGGCTGGATTTAAACTAAGGAAGTTGAGTTTTCCTGACTGCAGGTCCAGCACTCTGTGTGTGAACTGTGGCAGCACCTAGCTGCCCCCTCTTCCAAAGGTTCACAATCCATTGCCAAATCTTGCTATTTCTAACTTTACAACATCTACATCTCTCACATCTGACCCCTTCTTTCTACTCATTCAGCTCTGACACCAGTTCAAGCCTTCCTTCCTCACCTTTCACCTAGACTATTGCAATATCTTCCTCATTGGCCTCCCTGCTTCAGGTATCTCCCCACAGCAGTCTACCCTACACGCCACTGCAAAAGTGATTTTCCTTAAAGACAGATCTAACCACACCACTCTACTGTTCCAAAAAAAAAAACCACTTCAATTGCTTTCTACTGACCCTAGGATAAATGCAGCCTTTGTTTCATTCTACATATTTAGTCCATCACCCCTCTATCAGGGAGGTGGGTAGCAGCTTCACGGGCCACCAGAATCATGGGCTATCATTGTATTGATCACAGTTCTTATGTCTTTCAAAAGACAGCTATGGGTAGAGAACTGGACCTGAAGTTGGGAAGACCTGAGTTCAAATCTGGCCTTAAACATTTACTTGCTGCGAGACCTTGGGCAAGTCACTTAACCTCTGTCTGTCTCAGTTGCCTTGCTATAAAATGGAGATAATTATAGTACCTACCTCACAAGGTCATTGTGGGTCAAATGAAATAATATTTGTAAAGAGCTTTACAAATATTAAAGCCTTACATATAAATGCTGCTATTTCTCCTCCTCTTTTTATAATTGTTACTTATTATTATTATATCACCTCACTTGGGTAGCTATTCAATATCTGAAGGGACCAGGGATTATTTTTAGATATTGCAAAATCCATGAATCAATGGTTTAATAAAATAATTTTTAAAATGTATTATAATCTTCAGCTACATAAAGAAAGCCACAATATTCAGGCCTGGAAAGATGATGATCTGGTTGTACTCTGTCTGAGGCAGGCCATTTCTGGAATATTGTATGCACTACTGGGCACCATATTTTAGTTAGGATATTGAATAGCTGGAGCATGGAAACTAGGATAGTAAAAGACCTCAAATCCATGTCATATGAGGTGTTGAATGGCAGCTAGGTGGCAGTAGTGGATAGAGAGCTGGTCCTGGAATCAAGAAGATTCTTCCTGAGTCCACATTTGAACTCAGACACTAGTTGTGCGACCCTGAGCAAGTCACTTAACCCTATTTGCCTCAGTTTCTTCATCTGTAAAAGTGAGCTGGAGAAGGAAATGGCAAAACACTCCACTATCTTTACCCAGAAAACCCTTTTCTGACAAAGAGTCAGATACGACTGAACAAATAAGGAGTTGAAGAAACTGGGGGTGTTTAGCCTGGAAAAGAGAAAACTAGGGGAAATGAGAGCTGTCCTTTAACTTTTGAAGAACTATCTGGTAGAAGAGAGATCAGCGTTGTCCTGCTTAGATCTGGAAAGCAGAAATAAGAGCGAGGATGAAAGCTGCACAATAGATTTCTGCTCAGTGTAAAGACAATTAGAGTTGTTCAAAAATGGAAGGAGTGCCCCAGGAAGGAGTGAGCTCTTTCTCACTGGAGGTCTTCAAGTAAAGGTGGGATTCGCACTGGTGGGTTTATAGAAAAGAGCACTGGTCAGTTAGAGCAGGAAAGCGTTCTTTGCCTTTTTTATTTGGTCTCCTGGTAAAAACCTATAGGACCATTCTCAGAAGAATATATTTAGACATTGAAGAAATGTTTAAATTTCAATTAGAAGTTAATGTAAATAAAGATATAATGGGTTTTTTTCCCACCCAAGATCATGGATCCCAAGTAAAGAACCCCCAAGGTAGAGATGGAACTAGAAGGCCACTGAAGTTCTTTCTAATTCGTTCATTCATTTGCTCATTCATTCAAAAAGCATTTAAGTGCCTACACAGGCCACAAGCTGTGAATAAAATGACAAAAAGGAAAATGATGTCTACTCTCGAGGAGTTTACATTCTATGGGGGACAGGGAATAGATATAGAGTTAAATAAATCAAAACCTACTCAAAGTGACTTAGCAGGAGAAGGACACTAGCAAATTCAAAGATTTGGTCCTGCTGTAGAAAGTGCATTTGCTCTGAGCCTCCAAGGACACTTGGAAATCTAAGACAAATGAAGTCAAAAGGGGAACAATCTGCACAAAGAGATACAAAGATAGGAACTGGAATGTTCCATATGGGTAACAGCAAGTAAGCCAGTCTGGCTGGGGTGCAGAATGCATGAGAGAAGCAGAGAAAGATAAGACGAAGCCAGATTCTGAAGGGCTTTAAATGCCAGAGTGGTTTGTACTGTATTCTAGTGGCAATGGTGAACAAATACAATTTCTTAGGCAGAGGAGTGACATGGTCAGGTTTGTGGCATAAGAATAACACGTTGGCAGTTGTGCAGACAACGGACTGGATGCAGGGAGACCCATTAGAAGGATAATACAATCGTTGAGGCAAGAGGCAATGGAAGTCTAGACTAGGGTGGTCATGATGTTTACAGAGAAGAGAAGACAGATGGGAGAGCTTCTGAGGAGGTGACATCAACAAGATTTAGCAACCGATTGACTATGAGGCCATGAGGAAAATGAAGAATTAAGGATGTCTCTGAAATTGGGAATTGGGTCACTGGAATTTTGGTGGTGCCATTGTTAGAAGTGAGAAAGTTCAGATGAGAGGCAGGGTTTGGAGGAAGTGATTAGTTCTGTTTCGAAAATTTCAATTTTGAAATGCCTATGGGACATCCAGTTGGAAATATCCAATTAGAAGGTGGTAACACAGTATTCGAGCTCAGAAGAGACTAAGCCCGCCTGTATAGAACTGGAGGTCATCTGCATAGAGATGATCATTGACCCTATGAGAGCCGATGAAATCACTGAGAAGATATATATAGGGAGAAGTAGAAGGCCAAGGACAGAGCTTCAAGGGACATCCGCAATTAAGGAGAGGGACACGGATGATGATCCAGCAGAAGAGACTGAGGAGAGACTAGACAGGGAAGAGAGAAGCCAAGAGAGCAGTGTCATGAAAACCCACGGGGGAGAAGTAGCCAATGTCAAATAATGCATTAAGGTCTAGCAGGACGGGGGCTGAGGAAAGATCATCAGATCTGCCAACTAAACCATCCCTTGTGACCTTGGAAAGAGTTGTTTCAGTTGAGTGATGAGATCAAAAACCAGAAACCAGATTGCATGAGTTTAAGAAATGAGGAGAGAGGAAGCAAAGGCAAATGGAGAGGGTTTTCCCCCTAGGTATTTAACAGCAAAAGGAAAGGGAGATATAAGAGACAGTATGGTGTCTTTAGGGGATAGTAGGATCAAGTAAAGGGTTTTCTAAGGATAGGGAGTCCTGAGAATGTTTCTAGGCAATGGAAAAAGTCAATAGATAGTAAGAAATTGACAATGTGAGCAAGGATGATGGCTGGAGCCAGCTATCAGAGCAGATTGAGGGTATAGGATCTAGGGCAGTAAAAGGTTAAAAAAAAGGCCACCTATCATCAGAAACTGGATCATAAAAGGAGAAAATTAAGGATGATGCCAAGCGGGTCTGAGATATAGACAAGGGAGAAAGAGGGACCCATAAATAAGGCATGCAAATAAAGCATGAGGCCAAGTTCTCTGTTGAGAGAAGTAAAAAGCCTGGAGAAAAGAGAAAAGTTTAATCAAAGAACTTTTTAGACTAATATTACTGACGGGGATCACCAACGTGCCACCTGGAAAGAGCATTATTTCTAGTATCAGAGGACCTGAATTTAAATCCTACTTCCTATACGACTTGTATAATCTAGTGAAAGTCATTTATCTTCTCTGGGCCTCAGTTTCCACAACTGTAAAATGAGAGGCTTGAAGGAGGTGGTCTCTGAGGACCCTTCCAACTCTAGATCTATGAACCTATGACTTCTGTGGTGAACTAAACCAGAAGAAATGGACTTTAAAGCAAGAAGGGTTCAGGTTAGACATGAGGAAGAATCATTATGGAGACTTCTAAGCAGGAGAGAGGCTACCTTTCCCAGACAGTATGTCTAGGGAGAGAGGGGCAAGCCTGCTGCAGAAGGTTGGACAGGAAGACCTCCCAGGCCAAAGCAGTGAGAAATTTACTGGCCCTAGTGTATGAAGGAGATCAGCCAGAGGCAGTCTGTGTCCTTTTTTTTACCCCTTCTACTGCAGGCAACCTGAGAGGTCATTAGGCAATGGGCCCCCCAGGTAGGCATATTCCCAACAGAGTCTTTGGACTTTGTCCATTTGGCCAGGAGACTGCGATTGATGATGCCAGTGGTAGAAGAGGCAGCCAGATTTCTGTCCTGACCCTCTCCCTGAGCTTTTAACAAGCAAACAATCTTCCTCCAAATGCCAAATTACTTAATTCCTATCAGTTCTAAATTAAATGCCTTTCTTGAGCCTGTGGAAAGTTGACCTTGTCCAGGTGAGCATAGACCTATTTCATAAACCTAATGACAGAACAGAAAATCACTGTCATGACCAGTAGATGGAGCTAGAGACCAATAATAACCCATAGAGTGTTTTCCCTCTGGTGAAACTTTGACTTTTTTCCAAGGATATTAAGGCATCTCAGAATCCCAATTTGTCTGAGATGTTGGGAATCATCCTTTCCCTCTCTTTTTTTAAGCCTCTAAAGAGAGATGCCTCAATCTCTCTCATTTGCCTATTCCTGTAACACACCCTTCACTATCAGAAAATTCTTCAAGGTCTCCAACCGCCATGCCTCCTGTGTGGTGTTCAGTCTATTCCTTCTTAATAAAGTTCTCATTAGAAAGGACTTCAGATGTATTCTAGTCTGCTGGAGTTCTTATCCCCGAGGAGAATGAGGTCAACTCCTGAGTGATTAACCAGACGGAAAGGAGAAAACCCTCCAGGAGAAAGAAGGGTCTACTTCCCCCCTAGTGGCTGTGTGGGTAACTGCAGGCTCTGTCATCAGGAGGTCCAAGATATAATAATGAGGAGTTCATAAGATGCCCTGTCACATCAAGCAAAAACTCAGAAAGTAACCAAATCCAAAAGTTAAATGAACACTAACACAGTAGAATCAGCAGGGTGTAGTAGTAAGAATATTATACTACCGCTACCCTTGATAGTGTGTTTCCCTTAACAAATAATAAGAATACTCCAGATAACATGGTGTCAGCATCCAATACTCTTTTCCATTACTGCTAAAGCATAAAATCTCTTTCATAGTTCTGACAACTGGTCATCTAGAATTCACTTGGCTCTGAAGTGACAGGAAACTCACTACCTTCCGCAGAAGTCATGTCTGCGTGGCTCTAATTTTTAAGATATTTGCTTTGTATTTCCCAAATCTGGCCTCTGTTGAATTGAACACAACTTTCCGCTTGCATTTCTCAGTGAAGAGTCCTTCAAAAGCTTGAGAAAGTGGAGGACAATGAAGCTGACATACATTCAAACAATAAAGCCTCTCTGACACTTTTATTTGTCTGCAAAGACCCTTACCTTTTTCTTTCTTTCTTCCTTCCTTTCTTTTTCTTTCTTTCTTTCTTTCTTTCTTTCTTTCTTTCTTTCCTTCCTTCCTTCCTTGCTTCCTTCTTTCATTCCTTTCCTTCTTTCTTTCTAAGTCTTTTCATGAAGTGGTCCTTTAAAGCCAAGTTGGGCTTTCCCCCTAAGGGCACCACTCCTTTCCTGGCCTCATTCTCTATGACTAGTCCTTGGCACTTGATGGAGTTCACAAGCCATATTCCCAATGAACTTTCAACCTTTTGGTAGTCAGATTGGGAATATTGTCTTCACCAAGAAGAGAAATCGAAATTGGGTTGGCTAGGGGAGGTGGGGCAGCATAGAAAACCATGGGGAGAAATAAAGTAAGACAAAACAAAATAGATAAGGGAAAAGGGAGCTCATGGAAAAAAAAGAGAGCTTTTTGAAAGATTATTAACAGTTTTTGTTTTTTTTTATCATCTACATTTTCCAATATACCCTTTTCCAGAGAGCCACCTCTAATAACAAAAAACAAAAGGTTTTTTAAACAGTTTAGCAAAACTGATCGATACATTGAAAAAAACCCATGACATTATATGTAATTTTCCATTATATGTAATTTTCCATAGCCCCTTGCCTTTGAAAAGAAATTGAGAAATGCTTTCTTATATCTCTTCTTTAAAACCAATCTTGGTCATTATAATTTCACAGCATTTAATTTAGGTTTTTGTTGTCATTCTTTTCATATACATCATTATAATCATTGTGTATGGTTTTCTTCCCCTAATTCTGATTACTTTACTTTGGTTCATAAAGAAACTAATTTCTTAGGAACAAAAATATTATTAATACTTCTCCATGATCCAGTATGTCTTCTTCTGATAGCCTTCATTCTGTCCCACTCAGTGTAGCACTTACCATGCACATATCATGCTACCTATTATACTAAACTGTGAATACAAAAATGAAAAAAATAGATGCTATTCCTACCTTTGATGAATTTACAGTCTCGTAGAAGAGATAAGACATGTACATAAACAACCATAATACAAATTAGAATACAATGAAGAAAATACAAAATGATTAGGGTGGCTTGAGAGATTCCAGCAAGGTGAGATCACTTCTAGTTGGGTATTGGGAACTGGAGAAAGTCAGGGTTATGTGGTCCCTAAGCTGAGGTTTAGAGAAGAGTATTCCAATAAGAGAAAGTTAAGGAGATGGGAAGAGGTGGACATGGAAGAATCCATTCCCTGCATGAGATTGGGGATAAGGGATTGGGGATATTTATGACTGCATGCAGGTGGAAGAGGAAAGATAGCATAGAAAAGAGGCAAGTAGTCAAACTTACTTAGCTCAAATATAATGAAGGAGGTTATTGCAAAATAAAAAGACAAAGGATATTAAAGGATCTTGCCTGAGCATCAAATTGAAAAATTTGTATTTTATTATATAGGCAACAATGAGTCACTAAAAATTTTTGAGCAAGGAAATAATACGGTCAGCTCTGTACCATCTGTACTTAATTAGTAAGACTGCTTTTATAGCTAAGGGAAGAGGGCATTGGAGAATGCCAATTCCCCCAACAAATAAGTAGTCAAAGGATATGAAAAGTTTTTAAAAGAATTTACAAATTCCCAATGGCCACATGAAAAATACTCCAAATCGCAAATAATAAAAAATTCAAGTTAAAACAACCATGAAATTTTACTTCACATCCAGAAAATGGCAAAGATGAAAAAAACAGAATTAGTCAATGTTGGAGAGGCTATGGGAAGACAGGGACACAAATACACTATATGTGGAGTTGTCAATTAGTCTAACCACTCTGAAAAACAAATTGAAATCAAGATAGAAAAGTAACTGAACTGTTCACCCCCTTTGACCTAATAATCTCATTTCTCAGCATGTAGACCATAGAGTTAAAAGACAAAAGAAAGACATATACCAAAGTATTCACAGGAACCCTTTTTGTGGTAGCAAAGAACTGGAAACAAAGGTAGTATTCATCAACTGGGAAATGAGCAAGCTGTGCTGTATGAATATAATGCAATGCTCTTATACCATAAGAAATGACAAATATGAGAAATTCAGAGAATCATGGAGAAGACTCATATGAACTGACACAGACTAAAGTAAGCAGAACCAGGAGAACATTATACACAAAGACTACTGTAAGGTAAATGAAAAACAGACAAAAAGGATACTACATTCTGTCTATCTTTCATAATTCAGTTTGGTACCTGAGATAATCAAACATAACTCCCTCCTCAGCAGAGTTTGTGGATTAATGAGATGGAATATGTCATCTGATATAATTGGATTTGGTTGGTTTTTTTCCTTCAACTGCTGATTCTTTTTTTTAACAAAGGAGGTTTTGGTGCTTAGGGAAAAGGAGGTAGTACATCCAGAATTGACTCTGATGTGAAAAAAGCATCAATAAAACTTTTTTAAGGGACGGGAAAAGGACACAATAAAGGCAGGGAGTCCAGTTAGGTGTCTATTATGCATTCCAGGAGAGATATAATGAGGGCCCAAACCAGGGCAGGGATGGAAGTAGTAGAAACAAGGATATAGATACAAGAGTCATCATGGAGGTAGAATGGATCAAACTTAGCCATTGATTAGATATGATAGGAGAGGAAGAATAAGTCAAGAATGAAGACTGGGTATCTGGTAAGATGTTGGCACCATCAAAAGAAACTTAGGAGGAGGGCTAAGAGGTTTTGTCGGGGGTAGGGGAAGAAAGGTGATGAGTTCTGTTGGATACAGTGAGTTTGGGTTATCTCTGGTTGAAGATGTCCAAGAAGCAGTGAGAAATCCCAGTCTGGCTCTCAGGAGAAAGGTTGAGGTAGAGCTATAGATTTGGAAGTCATCTACAACTTACAAGATAAGTTAAGGCAATGATCATTAAATCTAATGGAGTACTACTTAATAATGTTTATTGGATAGAATCAACAGGCAGTCAATTAGTCAACAATAATTTGTTAAAGACTTATTATGTGTTAGGAACTGGCTAAGCACCAAGGATACAAATAAAGGCAAAAACAGCTCTTGACCTCAAGTTCACATACTTTCTACAAATTTCTACAAAAATAGGATAATAGCTTGAAGGGCAGCAAGGTCAAAGAAACATTATTTTAGGACCTGGATGACCTGAGCATATTTGTAGGCAGAAGAAAAAGTATGAAAATAGGGGTTCAGGGAGGGAGAAGAGACAAAGACAGAAAGGAGGCAGAGACAGAAATAGACAGAGACAGAGAGGGACGGAATGATTGCTAGAACAAGCTCCCTGGAAGATAAATAAAATCAAGGACAAAAATGAAAAATAGGAAAGAAGGGCTATCTCAACTTCTGAAACTATACGGAATGAGTAGAGGATGGGAGATGATTTAGAGAGTTTTTGAAGTGGAGAGTAGGGGAGATGAGAGAGGTCATTTGGGAAGACCAGAATCTCATGAAAGCAGGAGGCAAAGTTGTCACGGAGGGAGAGGCGGGGTGGGATTGGAAATAGAGGCCTGAGAAAAGGGAAAGGGATGTGATGGATAAGGAGTTAACAGGAGACAAATAAAAGTATCTCTATGCAGCAGAGAGAACCAATTGCTATCTGCCTCTTTCACCTTCCTTAAATGCCGAGGACCCCCCCAGACACTGAGCATAGGAAGTCCAAAGTCCTGATATCCCTGGGGACCTTCTGTGATGTCCTTGGGAACTTGTCTGGGTGTCAGATGTGGGAATGGGAAGAAAGAAAGGAGGTCAGCTAAGACATCTTCCAGCGAACATGCCTGCTTGTTGGGCCGGGCTGGAAGAACGGCTATTCCCCCTGGAAATTAGGGATAGCCTGAGCTGCCTGTCTTGGTGAGGAGAGGGCTGGTCTTTGACTCAGGGAAACCTGGGTTTAAATCCTGAATCAGACATTTATTAGCTGTGTGAGCATGGGCAAATGACTTAATTTTTCTGAATCTTGGTTTCCCCCTCTGTGAAATGGTAATAATTAATAATCACAAATACATCCCAGTATTGTAAGAATCGAATGAAATACGGTCTGGAGAGGGTTTTGCAAATTTCAAGCCTACACAAGCATCAGCTATTACTACGATGACCTATGGAAATCCTGACAAAGACTCAAAGGAGTGTGTATGTGTGTGTGTATGTGTGTGTGTGTTTCTTTTTCTCCCCCACCTTCCCCTAACTCAACACAATCTCTTCTCCCACCCCTAGCAGAATCAAGCTAACGTGGGGGTAAGTGAATAGACTTCCTGTGTCCCCCGGAACATTCTCCAAAAGCAGTCATGTGTAGTGATGTGGCCAAAGGAGTATTGGACTAGAAGCCTAAAGAGCCAGCATCTGGAGTCAGAGAACACGGGTTCAAATCCTCACCTTTGATTCTTAATACCTGTGTGGCCTCGAGGCAAATCATTCAGCCTGTTTTCTCACTGGTAAATGAGGTCAGCCAACGGTCTCTGAAATGTCTTCTCCCTCTAGATCAGTGATTCCATGCCCTGGGTTTTAAGCCCAGTTCTGCCACTCGTTAATTTACAGGGTGATGTTGGACAAGTAGTTTGCCTTCTCTGGCACTGGTTTGTTGTTGTTATTTTAATTTCAGAAATCATCTATTCTGTTCTATCCTTTATCCCTAGGGAGGATGAGGCCCTAGGAAAAGGGCAATTAACAGCACCCTATCTGCCTCTTTCTTCTTCTTTTATTTACTGTGGGCTCAGGGTCTTCTCCTTCCAGATTGATTTTTTGACTAGATAAAAGAGGCCATTCTTTGCCTCTTTTCTTACCTAGCCTTAATCATTGAATGGGTACTGCCTCAGATAAACTGAGACTTGTTAAAGCTTAAAAAAGCAAGGTCTCCCATTGCATCCAGGGCCATCTCCAAGTCATCCTGATCTATAACTGGCCACTGGATACAGATGGCTCCAGAGGAGAAAGTAAGACTGGTGACTTTGCGCAGCCCTCCCTCACTTAATTCACTTACAAATCATGGTATCCCCTTCCCGATGACATGGTCCTCTTCAAGAACGAAGCACAAACAACAATGGACATAGGAAGTCTGATGTCCTGATATCCCTGGGGACCTTCTGTGATATCCTTAGGAACCTCTCTGGGTTCAGAAGTAGAAACGGGAAAAAGGAAGGAGGTGGATTAATTCATCTCCCTACATACATCCCTGTGTGTTGGGCTAGGCTAGAGGGAGAGACTCCTCCAGTAAAATGAGAGATTTAGATCTTCATTGTCTCCCAAGTGCCTTACAGCTTTAACATTCTTAGGAATCCAATTCTCTCTCCCTCACCTTCTAACCATCCTATTGCGTTATGTGGAAAGCATCCACCCCTTCCCCCAGCCCCTATGGTCCCAATATCCTGAACAAACCTCAAACCCTGTATCTAAGATTGAACGTGTTCAGGACATTGCTCAAGTGATAAGGTGGCCCATTTGGGGGTCAGGTTGGGGTCTAACTCCTCCTGTGCCTTTTCCAGATTCTCCAGGAAATCTAGCCATTTTAGGGAGTCATAGAAGGGAATAAGGGCAGGGGCACAAGGCTCAGACATCAGACATCCTGTCCTGATATCCCCAAATGGTCTTTTAAATTTCCTAAAAGCCCAAGGCAGCTGGGCAGCCTGCCCCAAGCACTGTGGTCTGGAAGTGGGCGCCGACTAGATGGATATCAGTTAGGGAGGTTGTTTTCTGCTACAACTTCCGGCTGCCCGGCTCTCCTCTAGAGTTTTCAAAAGTTGGAGGAGGAAGGAAAGGAGGGAGGGAGCATGGAGGACTTAAGAACTTGCATCCATCTCCAAAGCCCAACCCTTAAAGCTACGGCCAGTGTCCTGGATTATTAGTTATGGTGGGGAAAGGACAGAACCTCTGAGGGTCTATCTGCATCAACAGCATCTTCAGGCCGGGGTACTAAGATGTGTTCTTGCCCACTCAAATCCTAGGATGGAGAGCAAAATCCAACAGATGGCTGTACAACTGAAAGGTGATGAGTCTAACTTCCCACCAAATGCAGACATCCTTGAACTAGGCTCATCTATCCTCTGCTTGAATATTTCCAAGAATGGGGAACTCACTACCTATAAAAGCAACCCATTGCATTTCCCAATTGAGCTTCCCTGTGACTGACAACCCTTGCTTCTAGTTACCCCTCTGAAGCAAGAGATTAAATACCTTCCTTCTTTGTGACGTAGTTGAAGATCATAATTTTGTCCCCTTTAAATCTTCTTTTTGTCCTGGCCAAATGCCCCTGATTTATTCCATTGTGCCTCCTGTGACACAATTTCCAGACATGTCACTAACCCTGACATGCTTCCTCTGGATATTTGTCAAAATCCATTTTAAAATGCTGCCCCCAAAGGTGAACACTGCTGTAGGCATATTTTGATCAGGGTGAAGAACAGTCATCTGGACAACATACTTCTATGGATGCCAAGCCTAATACCAGGTTCATTTTTTAGCAGACATCTGATGTACCCAGGTGACATCTTATGCACTTGGTCAACTGAAACTCTCTACACCAGTGGTGTCAAACTCAGATAGAAATGGGTACCACTGTACCATACATAAGGATTCCTACAGGCTGCATATTGACTTAGACCTGCAATCCACTCAACATTTAGCCCTTGAAGGTTCAGCCCTGGAAGAAACCTCAGAATTCATCTTTTTGAACCCCTTCATTTTACAGGTGAGTTAACTCAGACCCAGGGAAGTAGTATAACTTCCCCAAGATCACACAGTTAGTATCAGAGATAGAACTAGAATTCTGTTCCTCTCACACCCTGCCATCTCCTCCCTTGGGGCCAAGTCATTTCTCTTACCCAGTAGAGCTGGAGAAATGGCCATTATCTAAATAACAGGAATAAAGATACAAACTAGATCTCAGATTTCATTAGCTTAAGGAAAGTGAAGGGAAACCAACCCTCTCTACCAATATTGGCGGGTCCCTTCTCAGGAATTTATG
Source organism: Phalanger gymnotis (assembly GCA_028646595.1). Lineage (NCBI taxonomy): Eukaryota > Metazoa > Chordata > Mammalia > Diprotodontia > Phalangeridae > Phalanger > Phalanger gymnotis. The sequence goes on along the minus strand of CM053626.1, from coordinate 52,331,221 downwards.
GTCTTAGAGCTGCCTGGAGCACTAAGGAAGTTCAACAGCCAGTATGGGTCAGAACCTGGTTCTTCCTGACACAGCTAGCTCTCTATTCATTCAGCCATACTGCCTTTCCTCTATATAACAGCCCTTCAAAAATGCTTCTTATTCAGTCCCTTCTCCGTCTTTTCTTCTCCAGGTGAAATGAATTCCAGCTTATACTCAGATTCCATTTTCTAGTCCTTCGATGATTATTCCCAATATATATCTCTCCTCTGAACTTTCTTCATCCCCGCCTTCACCCTATACTACCAACTACCAGGCATCCACATCGCTCTTCAGTTATGGGGTCCAGACTCTTGTCAGAGTCTATGGCCAAGTGGATCACAAGATAACTTCTTGACTCCTGTGTCACATACCTAAACAGGTAAAGCCTCTACCAAGCTACATTGGCTTCATAAAATCATCTCCTGACTTATTCCCTCATCCCCCACTAACTTCCAATTCTCATACCTAAATCTAAACCACATAGTTTATGAGCTAATTATTGACTGCCTTGCATTGTTCACTGTTGCATTAGTCTCCCCAATTGGAATGGTGGCGAAATGTTCCAGTGGGAAGAGCACTGGATTTGGAGTCAGTGGACTTAAGTTCAAATCCTGCTCCAGGTACTTAGCGAGAAACTTTGAGCATGTCCTTTCCACTCTCTGGGTCTCAGTTTCTTTACCTGTAAAATAAGGGAGTTGGCCTTGATGGCTTGTGAGCTTATTTCCAGCATCTGGGTCTCCTGAATTACCCACAAAGGCAATGGAGCTCAGTGGAAAGAGCCCAGGCCATGAAGACCTGATGTCAACTCCTGAGCTTCCTCTCTGTGGGACTTTGCACAAGTTGCTTAATGTCTCTTCATCTGTAAAACTGGGGGTGGGAGGAGGAATGGACCTGAAGGTCCCTGGGGTCTCTCACTTCCAAATCATATAATCTTAACACAACACGGGGCAGGTAGTTGTTGACTTGAATTAAGTTGAATTGCATCCCATAACAACACCACCCTCATTTGTGCATACTAGCAAGGCACAGTCATGTGTCATCCAAACTGGGATGTCCATACCAGCATCAAGGCCACAGACTCGAGCAGAGTTCCTTCTCAGAACCTAAAAAATACTCAGGCTATCCCCCGAGCACAAGCACAGACCCTTCTTCTGCACCATGGTCCTAGCACTCCATTCCAAGCAATGAGCCCAGACAAGAGACTGGATATTTTTTTTAAACTTTATCATTGATAAAGCCATACAATGGGTTGCAAAGAAACAAAGGCTGCTGTACAGAGTGGGAGGAGAGCATCAGTATACAATACATTCATACCCGGGATGAGTAACATAAGTCAGATTTTATACAAGGTGGCAAACATTATGGGCACAACAATACAAAATAGAAAGTATATTTCCATCTATATAAATACATAGCTGGGGGGGGGGAATAGGAAAGGATAGGGTTATTCTATTTTTCTGGGGGAGGGCTAGTGGGGGGAGGGATTTCTTACATTTGCTTTCAATGACATTTGAGACAGGAGGAGGGGGAAACAAAAACACAACAAACATCTGTGCACTTACACACACACACACACACACACACGTTCCAAACCACTTAACACTGATTAGAAAATTAATTTGGAGCATTTTCCCAACAAGATTCAGGCTGCTAGGAACAGCACAGGAACGGGAAGAAAAGAAAGTCCTGCCATACTTCCCACACTCCAGGAAATAGGGCTTAGGGAGGAGCAGAACAACCCCGGGACCCTCACTCTGCCTAATGATTTTCTCCATCAATCAGACAAATAAAACCAAGATTGAGCCTAAAGCCAACTAGGTGACCCTCGGGCCTCACCTCCCAATTCCTTTTGCCTGAAGGTAATTTCGTACCAGACTTTTCACTGCCTCCTGCAATTATTACCCATCCCCATACACACATCCTCCCATGCACATATGCACACTCATTCCCTAAAATGATAGCTATCACACACCCACATACACATATATACTCACACCCACCTTCCCTATGTTATGGAAGGAAACTCCAGAGTCTCAGCAGATAAAGGGTCTCGGCCTGGGATGTGCCAGGGCTGAAAGACAAGAGCCCTGCCTTCTACCCAGTGCTGCTGAAGCTGGGGAAGGCAAAGCAGAGAAGAGATCTGGACCAGGGTAGACAAAGAGATGATGATCATTGGATGGGCAGCCTAGACCAAATTCTTCTCACATGTCAATCCTTCCTCTGGGTCAATGAAGGGAAACTGACTTCTCAGTCCAGTTCCAGTCAGATCAAAGTGACTAGAATTTCCTATACTCTTCCTGAGAGCCCTTCTAGCAATTTCTTCTCTGATGGGGTTCTCTCACACACCAACACACACCTCCACCCTTCTCTCCTGTCTGGGACTCTGACCTGCCCAGAGATTCCACCTTCAATGATGGTAGACATGGCCATTATTCCCCACAATTTTTTTGCTGTCCACCCAATAGAAGTGCCCAGATTTGGATGTGGGGTTGGAGAGACTTCTCCGAAAGGCTAACATATGGCCTCTCTTCCTGGGGT
>CM053626.1:52300690-52328162 GCA_028646595.1 Phalanger gymnotis | reverse complement strand
TCTCTTCCTGGGGTGGGGAGGGGGCAAAGTGGGGAGAAGTCCCTTTTTTAATGCACACACCACTTATAATGCAAAAGGAAAACACGAGCTAGGCAGAGCAAAGGAGAACGGTGCCCAGGTGATGGTAATAAAGAGATCCTGGTCAGGGAGAGGGGTAGCATTTAAAGCTGGTCAAACTACAGGTCTGCTGAGCTCTCGGCGTCAGCTGACATTTTCTTTTTCCTCCTCATCCCACACATAAAGAAGCTCCCAAAATCCTATACTGAGCTTAGTTTGTTTTTAAGAATTCCTTTGCCCGTCCTCTCTCCCTTGGGGATGTTCTTATTACATCCTCATCCTGTCTTGGAAACCTAAGAGTTTTCATCCTGACTTTGAATGGTGCTAGGCAGGAGAAGGCCAAGGGTGTGTGTGGAGGGAGTAGAGACAAATCGGTTATTATCATCGCTCTGACTGAGGCTTGAGTGATAGTCTTCTCTCCTCTGTCAACTATTTTCAGGCTTGTCCTCTCCTTCCCGATCTCAGCCTGGCTTTAAAATGGAATGATTCGACATTCCCAAGTGGATCAACAAACAGACATCAACAACATACAACATAAATCAACAGCAAAGTGGGTTGGGAGAGGGAAGAAAGTATGAGAAAGATACAGTCATTTACAAAAAAAAATTAAAAGTGCTTTCTTTTTAAAGGAAATCTTTGGCAAGAATATATTGCAGTGCTCTGTGTGTGTGTGTGTGTGTGTGTGTGTTCATGCCTACCTGTGAGATAGTCTCTGACACCGAATTCCACATGGTCTTATCCTACCAACACCTTACCCAAAAATGGTGCCCACTCCAAGACTTGAACACAATTCTCTCTCCCTTTAGGCCCCCTGGAAAGTCAAAACTAATGACTCCAGGTACCTCTAAACATATCCAGATTAGGAACATTAGGTTCTAGGAAGTTGGTTCTTCTTACAGTAGTCTTGGTTGATATGTGGGGACATTTTGCTTTCAAACTTTAAACAGAGTCCCCTCAAAAACAGGGTCATCAAGGTTGGCCCGAAACAAGACTAGGAAATAAGACAGCCAGTGGACACAAGGTGAGAGAGAAGCAAATGTGAAGGCCGATCTCAGATCTTAGCCAAGGGCTGTGGAGCTGGGTGATGAAGGGGTCTGGCAATCCATCTGATATGAAGCTGTGATGAAGGATCCAGACCAGAAGCCCAGAATTCTTCAGGTTGAGCAGTCGTAAAATGAAGGTGGAAAAGTCTTGACTTGACAAAGAGCAAAATATATGTCTTTCCCTTTTGGGGCACAGAGCTAGTGTTGATGGGGAAGTAAGGAAAAGGTTCAAAAAATTCAGGTGTCTAGCTTGAATTTCTCAAAAGGAAGGGGACTTTTGAACAACTTCAGTCACAAACTCATAGTCTTACTTACTAATGGGGAGCAGGTGATGGGGAGTGTGGTTCACCCCTGCTCCCTACCTTCTACAAACCATTCTCACATCCAACTTCCTGAAACAGCATTGCCACGCACTTACAGTATTTTGGAGGGGAAAATATGAAAAGATACACAAGCAATAATACACACACCGTCCACATCCTCCACGCACATCCTGAAACCGCCACCTCTGCGCAAGCACACACGCAAAGGGCCTTTGGCAATGGAGTTCATATCTAGGGTGCTCTAGGAGCTTCTGAGCCTCGGGCTGAAAGGGAAACTTAAGGGGCTAATGATGAAGGGAATAGATGTACATAACCTTACCCTGGGATGAACCCACTCAACTTCCCTACCCCCCACCGCATGAATATAATGAAGGACAAGGTTGGTGGGAGGTGGTTCAAGGATAATTCAAATATAAGGTCTCTTATCTCTCAGGCTTTAGTTATACATACAAGAGTCCATACAGGAAGGGGTGGGATACAGTATATGCCCAAAGAAAGGCAATAAAGCAAAATGAAAAAAAAATAAATATTTCCTGTCAATTTACCTGTCTTTTCTTTCCTTTTCTTAAACTTGATTAGCTTACAGTATTCCATCAGCATATCTCATGTATATATTATATATATTTATATATCAGTACAATGCCACTCACTAGGGAACCCAAGTGGGCTTGGGGAGCCAAAGCATTGGATAACAATGAGTTCTTATTTCTGCTTTGGGTTTCTTCAGAAGTATGGGGCTTTCACAGCAGGGACCCCGGGTTCCTAGGCTTGTTTTCATGCCTTCTACCCCATATGGCTTGGTTCTTTTGGAGATACAAGGTAGGGGGAAAGAGGGACTTTGGCATTGTAAAGTAGTCTACCCAGTGAGCATGCAGGTGGGTTGTCTACCCTGGAGATGTGACCAAGTCTGAGGCCCAACATAGTCTGGCCCAGCCAGGATGGTGACAGGTGTCTGTTCTCCAGGGAGGCCGAGCCTGCATGCCACAGAGAAAGCCGAACACTTCTAAAGCACTTGTGGAGAGGAGGACAAGGGTTGAGTCTTCCCCCTTGGACTTCCTGAAGGCAAAATTGGGCAGACTTTTCTGAAGAAGAGTCCAACAGGATTCATAGCTTCCAATATGGCAGGATGGCTAAATCCCTGTGATCCCAATGGGCATCATCTTGTGAGCAAGTCTAAGAAGCTAGATCCAGGAAAAGGTTCAGGATACAAGGCACAAAGAGTGGGGCAGGAGATGTCAGGGGCAGCACTTAGCCCTAGGGAGAATGGGAGGGACAAGTCTTGCCCCACATGTCTAGGGGACCATGGGTCAGGGCTCAGCATCCCCTGCCTCTTCTCTTATCCAGTTCTCCCGACTCTCTCCAGACCCTCCTGAAGGTTTTGAGTTTGCACATCTCCCCCAAACCAAAGTTCCCCAGCCTCGAGGCCATGACAAAGCAGGGGTGTTGGCTTGTATGGGGAAATCCTTAATGCAGTGCTCTTAAGTGGTAGATATCTGCTTCCTGCTCTTGTATGTCTGAGGAGGAGAATGAGGAACCATCCAAAGGCTGCCAGAGCTGATTAGATGGGATGAAAGGAGGTCCCAAGTTGACATCCACAATCCACGGTGATTCCGAGTAGAGAGACAGGCCCCCTCCCTTCTATATTCCTGGTCCTACAGTGACCCCAGGAGACAGTAGAGATCATCTTTGGGGAGGAAAGACAACTTCATGCGCATATCATCTATATAGCTGAATTTGGAATTATATGTCTAATACACGCAGGTATTTATACATATGCATAGCCATTGCAGAACAAAGAGACCTTAGTATACCTTGGGATATGTGATTCTTATTAAAGGAAAAAATGGTTGTCTTAGATTTCCCTCCTATTTTGTTTGATAAATACAGCTCATGGGTGACCAAAGGAGGACTCTCAGCTTGTGATTTTTTTTCCTTGCAAGGTTAAGTTAGGGAGATGGGAATCTACTTTAACAATGGTCCTTAAAGAAAATCCCAAAAGGAATTCCCCACTTTGCTCCCTTTCCCCCATGGAAAAAATCCCATGGGGTAGGAAGGAGGTCACGTGGGCTTGGTTAGTTGAGTACTCTGGGTTGTTGGTTTGGGTTTTGTTAAGTTTCCATTCGTCCAATAGGCTCTATGTTGTTCTTCCCTCCATTTTTTCCTCTCTCCTCCTTCTCCTCTCTGAATTCACTTTCCTCTTCCCGCACTGCACTTTCCTCTCTCCTTCTCCAAAAATTGGCCCCACACCTTCCTTCTGGATTCAAAGGTCCCCTTCCCCGTGTGCCCCAAGCCCAGCCGCCCTGGCCCCTGGCAGGCTCATCTCTTCTGGCCAGCATTCAGCATGACCTTGGACACGAAGTTGACAATGGCTGCAGCAGGTTGGTTGGGATCTAGCTCCGCAAAAAGGTGACAGGCGTTGTCCGTGGTGCTGCCTTGCTTCCTGGCTACAAACCCGAAGAGCCTACAGAGAGGAGAGAGAAGAAAAGGGGCGGGGGCCAAAGGGGAGCAGAGAGGACATGAGTACAGAAGAGAACGCAAGAAAGGAGAGGGAGAGAGCACAAAAGAGACATTGGAGAGAGGGAGAGGGGGGAAGGATGACAAAATGGGAGGGAAAGCAAAGAAGACATGAGTACAGAAGAGAACGCAAGAAAGGAGAGGGAGGGAGCACAAAAGAGACATTGGAGAGATGGAGAGGGGGAAAGGATGACGAAATGGGAGGGGAGAGAAGAGGAACAAAAAGAAAAAGGAGAGGATCAAGAATGAGAGGGGGGGAAAGTAAAGGGGAGAAGACAGTCAAAGAGAGGAAGAGCAGGGAAAAAAGGTAAGAGAGAGGGGATTGGGGATGGATGGAGAAACAGCACAAATACGTGAGAAATGACCCTGATGCCAAGAACAGAGAGCTTTTGCTTTTTTCTACTGCTTCCAATGTCATTTCTTTCTCTTTCCTCCCACTCTGTATCCCCCAAGCATCATAAGTAAAGAACTTTCTCTCCATTTAGACAGATAGAAAGAAAGAAAGAAAGAGAGAGAGAGAGAGAGAGAGAGAGAGAGAGAGAGAGAGAGAGAGAGGGAGACCTGGAGACAGATTCTGATTGAGTGGGAGATGCTTTGGCACTTCCCCCTTGGCTTGGGGAGTTCTGGGGCGGGGAGGGAAGTTGGGGAGACAGTGAAAACAAGGGTAAAATGGGGAAGTACATGAAAGAGCCTCTCCCATCCCTTTCCCTGCTGGACTCCTTTTAAGTTCAGCACTGTAAGCAAATAAATACGGCATTGTTTGCCAGTCCGAAAGTTTCAGCCTCCTCAAGCACCATATTAAGCTGGGAAATAAAGGGACAGGCTGGACTGACTTCTCATTGTTTCCTTGCATGACCTATAGTGTACAGGATTTGAGTGAAGGGCTTGAGGACCCATCAGGAGATGGCAGGGACAGACTCCCACATTTTGCCCTCACTAGGCACGGCACCTTGGAATTCAAACCTTGAAAAACAAGGTTATAAATATGGGAGCAGAGGGGAACAGAATGTGAGCTGAGAGATCCCATAGTTGGCATGTTGCTAATTAGAGAAGGATGGGGAAATCGGAACAGCTGGAGATTCCAATTAAAAACCCCTTCTCTGGGACTTGAAACACAACAGCTAAAATTAGCCAAGCTCTCCACCCTACACACACTCACGAACATAGAAGCACATTTACACATCTCTTTGCCCTACATGTCTCAAGTGCCACTGAATAATCCCCCAAGTTCAAGGATCAATGACCCTTGGGAGCAGTGACCCCATTGGCTGGGAGACTCTAGGAGCTGGGGGGGGGGGTCAGTTTTCTCATATAATCAAGGAATAGATCTGCACTGTGTTTGCTCTTGGTCTTGGACTTGGTCTCTGAGGAATTGTCGTGTCCTTCCTTTTCCTCCTGGGAGTGGGTGGCAGAGATAGTCTTCTCCCCATTTCAAGAACAAGGCAGAGAGAAGGAAGGGGAGGGTGGGAAAAGATGCCTGGACCTCCCAGACCTGTGTACTCAGTACCATCCGCCGGCTCCTGTAACCAAGTTCTTCCTGACCTTATTTCTATCCCTGTGCATGAGCCAGCACCAATACCTCCTTACAACCCTCCCTCTCCCTGGATGCTCACAGTCCAGAGTGCCCCACCCTCTTCTTTGGCCAAGTTCAACAATAACTAATTCCTTTCATCCACCCAGGGAAGCTGATCCCAAGTGTGGTGGACACAAGCTGGGGTAGGGGGAGGGGCACAGCACAAGAGGAGAGAGGAAAGCTGGCTCTTCTTTCATTATCTGGCTCCTCACCCCATTAATAATACCCTATTTCCAAAGGAGGCGCTTCAAGCTGGCTCCTTCTAGCTCAGAGGTTCTTAACCTGGGGTCTATTAACTTATTTTGGAATATTTTCATAACCGTATTTCAATATAATTGGTTTATTTTATAATTCTATATATTTTATTCTATGCATTTAAAAACATTCTAAGGAGTCCATAAGCTTCACCAGCAGCCCAAGGGGTCCATGCCACAAAAATGATTAAGAACCTTTATTCTAGCTGATACAATAAAACATTTCTAAGCCAGGAAGTAAAAGGCTCTTGAATACTAGAGGGTGAAAGTTAATTGGGCTTGGGGGGGGGGGGGCGGTGTTGATAAGACAAGGCTTATCTGAGAGTATTAAAACCTTCAAAATAGCAGAAAATCTGAGGCTGAAAATTTCACAAAACATCGGTGGTGACTCAGAGGGGGGAAAAAAGAGAGATCGAGATGCTTAACACAGAGTTCCCTCTTGTCTCTATTAGTAACACTGTTCTAATTTGACTGCTTGTTCTGGTGAGTTAGGTGGTTTTGGCCTAGCCATGAACATCAGCAGGAGCCCACCAAAATGGCAAGATCAGGATCAAAAGAAATCAAGCTTGAAGATAAGTTGGAATAAAATGAAAATGGAAAACACATGCTCCCAACAACAGCAACGTCTCAAATTTACAAAATGCTTTGGAGTCTGCAAAGAGCTTAACATACATTGATCTCCTTTAAGCCTCACAAGATAGGTGCTTGATTTTATCATAACTCTCATTTTACGGATGGCGAAACTGAGATTCTAAAAGATTAGGTCACTTGCCTGTCTAATGTGTCAAAATTAGAATCTGAATCCAGATCTTCCTGGCTTCAAGTCCAGGATTCTATTTATTATGCTATATGGTCTCCCTCAAATCTGCCTAAATCTAGTGTTTGTCCTTCAAGAGCCCCTGCTGCTCTTGACCCTAAGATGGATGGCTGCTGGGCTATGGGGAAGGAGAAGAGAGAATTTTTGTTCAATTTGACTAAATTGACCTTCCAGCCTATGACTCAATAGATGACCCTCAACTCTCATTCCCCCCAAACTCTCATGCATGCTCAATGTTTCAGAAGCCTCCTCCTGTGTCATCTCAGGAGGCACAAAGATGAAACATCCCAAGAAAAGGGGTAAAAGAAGCCATACTTACTTAGCAGGCACACCCCCCTCTGCTTTTGTCCACCTAAGGAGAGAAAAAGCAAGAGTAAGCAAATTTTCTGCCTCTACTGGTGCCAAGTATGGGCATTTCACCAGCATGTTGTTAGAAAGCCTTCCCTAGGGGCAAAGTGGGCCCCTAAAGTTATCATGTGTGTGCTCCTTGTAGTCTTATGTAGGATGGCCTAAGCTGGCATACAGTAGACTTACCAATTCCTTTCCAAAGCATGCCAGTTGAATGATTAAGACAAAAGAAACAGGGGCATCCAGGAAAACCATGGGATCATAAACTTAAGAGCTAGAAGGGACCTTTACAAATACCATTTCATTTGATCCTTTCAACAACCCATTAGAAGTAAGAGTGATTAGCATCTCCATTTTACAGATGAGGAAACTAAGACAGACCCAGGGTCCCCCAACTAGTAAATGTCTGAGGTGGGATTTGAACTCAGGTCTTTCTGATTCCAGGTCTAACACGCTATCCACCGTACTACTATAGTGATGATACCACCTCTATTAATATCAGGAGTCTTCATCTGAGGTAAGAATAACTCAATATACAACCACACATACACACACTTCTCTCCTTAATAGCTGAGTGATTGTGAGGGTGGGGGCAGGGGAGGTAAGGAGAGGTCTACGGGAGACTTACTTCCGTTCTTGTGGGTCCAAGTCACAGAAGGTCACAGTGTTGAGGGGATAATGTCGCCTGAAGAATAACCTAAGGCACGAAGGTAGGATAAATTTGAGGGTGTAGATTGTTAAGCCCTTCACCCTATTTTCCAGTCTCTTTTTCTCTGTGTTCTTCTAGAGCTATCCCCTGCCTTCCATAACATCTCAAAATGCTCATGTCATGGCAAAGGCAGGAAGTACCAGGGCTCTCCCAGTGGGACATGGGTAAATAATTGGGACAAAGAAAGGCACACCAAAGAATCCTTCTCAGAAGCCTGAGATCAGGGGCTGTGGGATGCAGAGAAGAAAGGGGCAGGGGCTGTGGAGTAGGGAAGATGTTCACCACTGATGGGAAGAAGAACAAATGCCAGAGAGAGATAAAGTGGGAGGCTCACAGGTTGGCCTGGAACATCTTTCTGATACCATTCACTTCATTTTCCCACTTTCACTCAATAACCCTTCAATAAATGGAAATGTTGGAGGTGGGAAAAACTACAGAGTGGGCTGGGGAGGGGGAATTCCTTACTTCCTCTGGTTGTCTGTCAACGTAATCCCCTGGGCAGAGACTTTGAAGTGGACAATGGTGGCAGCCGGTGTGGGATCTGCAGCCAGTGTCTCAGCTGTGGCTTTAGAAATGGCCTGGGGCCCCGTGAGCGACTCCATGTCAACAGAATTGACAAAAAGCACATTGCAGGCTGAAAGAAACCCCATAGAGAATGACTGAACAACTTACATTATATAAACGTAATGGACGATTACTGGACCATTAGAAATAAAAATATGAAGAATCTAGAGAGAGATGGGAAGACCTGAATGAACTGATGCAGAGGAGAGTTAAGCAGAACCATGAGAACAATATATGCAATTACCACAATAAGTTAAGGGTAAGTAACACTGAAATGTTAGGTTTCTGATCAATGCAATGACCATTCACAGTTCCAGAGGACATAAGTATGTTGCCTAACCCTTGGAAGAGAGGTGGATGGCTACAGGAACAGGAGGCATTTATTTTCAGATATAACCAATGAGTTGGTTAGGATTGCTTAATTGTATTTCTTTGTTACAAAGGAAGGTTCTAATGGCAAAGGGAGTCATTTGCAAGTAACAGTGATATTTTTTTAAAAGAACAGCAATAATTTTTTTTTAAAAAAATAACTTCCCACCCCTGGAAAGATTTCATTCCAGTCCTGGGGAAGGAACACTTGCCAATGAAAATGTCATTTTCTAATTTGGTAAAAAGATATGGGTGGAAGCTACTGATTCAAGAGGGTTGGAACTAGAAATAGATTACAGAAATGGGGTTACAGGCAGGGCAATATGAGGAGAGTAGAGGCAAAGAAGGGTGAGAAGCTCCCAGTGTCACTAACCACTCACCTGCCCCCTGTTTCAGTAGATCTGTAGTAGAATTGGCAGATGAACTATCTTTTGTCTCATCTGTTGGATCTGGCAAAAACACAGAAAATTATGCAAAGGAACAGATAAGGGACCACAGCCTCAACTGTAACAAATGCTTTCCAAACTATGCCATCTTAATAATAGCAAGGCTTTGACCTTCTTGTGCTCGGTGTACCTTGCTGAATTAAAAGGGAATGTTGTCAATTTGTTTAATGTCTAAATTTATTTCATCAATAATGCTACCTGATTATTTTAATAGCAATGTGATTGAATTGCTCTTTACAGAGGACAACTCAACAACTGTTGAAATAATGTGTTCAATCCCACAGAATATTATTTAATGAGTATTTAAATTATGTGTGCTATTCAAGTTATATTTGGACTTTCCAACAAGCTGTGCTAATCAACATTAATTAATTAGAAAACAAGCATTGGGTGTATGAAATAAAAAATGGTCAGTGTTGAGTGTAATACTCTAGAATCCCAAGAAGAGATTAAGCACCAGGGTCAGAGACCTGGGCTTCCTCTGATGTTCCTATTAATACAATATAGGAATGGGGAGAAATAATAATGGTTTTGGCCCACTTCCTCTCCTCTCTGCCCCTCCCCTACATCCATACACATATTGATATGTAAGTTAGGAGCTAGGAACTGGAACCCTAAGGCTAAAAAAAAGAACCTGGAAAAGTCATCCTGTCCAAACTCCTGCCTCTAGTTAGACACTCATGGCTAGAGATGTCACAGCAAAAAGTACTGTAGAAGGTCAGAGAGGACAGATGAGTCTAAAAAGACTTTCATGAAGCAGGTGAGACTTGAGCTACCAGGACTCAGATCATATCTACCTCAGGTACAACATCAGGGAGATAGTAGTGGGGCCTACCACCCTAGTCCTAGCCCTTCTCACATCTTATACTTGGATAGCTCTAGTAGCACAAGTCTGTTTCCTATTTCCATGCCATCTGACATACCACTGCCAAATTAAGGGTCCTATCCTGTTGCTTGTGTAAAGTCATTCCCCTGCTTATGGACTTCCTGTAATTCCCAACAGGATCAATTCCAAATATTGACATCTGGTTTCCAAGGCCTTTCACCATCTGGCCACACTCTAGTTGCCTAACTTTTCTTCCCACTACTCCCCATTATCAATTCTCTACCAGCAATGGCCATTTTCTTTGTCATCTCCTTGCCTCTTGGTCTACTGAAATCCCTCAAGGTACCGTTGGATTCGTATGCCAAGATAAGTTTGGAAAACTGTGACCTTCAAGGGTTACCATTCCCCAGACTAGGCTTTGAGCCTTGACGCTAACAACTGCAACCTGATTTGTCCCAACATAAATATCTCTGGGCTATGGAGAATGAAATGTTCTGAATTTAAAAATAAATGTACTTAGAAAAAGCTATATTTAAAATGTTCTTTCTCGCACCCTTTCCTCCACTCCCAACTCTGTGATGTCATACCCTAGGTGGGTGCCTACCTGGTCTACGTCCTGATTCTGCTTCCAGGCTTAGCTCAGAACTGCCTCCTTCATAAAAGTCCTTCCAGACTCCTCTCCCTGCTCTGCCCTCCTCTGGTGTTTTATGTCTATGTCACACATTTTAGCACATATGGCGCATTGCCTTATATTAGTACGTCATTGTTTCTTGGGCATTAGTCTGGTTTCCCCACTGAGAGTCAATGAGTCAATATGCACTCATTAAGCACTTGCTGTGTGCCAGGCACTGTATAAACTACTAGTAAAACAGTCCCTGCCCTCAAAGGGGCTTACAAGAGGTTAATATTTTATATAGCATGAAGCACAATGCCAGAGATGTGTGACTAACAATAATTCAAATGGTTACCTACAATTTCCCCAGCCCACTCAGCCCCTGCTAAACAAGAGTTAGTCACCAAACCAGCTGGTAGAAGAAGACCTAGTAGCAGGGAAAATAGATTCTAATTCCGCCCAACCTACCTAGGATCCCTTTCTCCATGCCCAGAGTTCAAAAGAAATTGGGTAGCAGGCCTCATCAAAATCGGACACTCGGTAAACTAACCCTCCTTGTCATCGTCCAAGTTTTGGATTTCAGGTTACAAGGCCAGGGGAAAATAGAGTGAGATTGCTACAGGTAGATTTTGGTATCCTCTAAGCCATGAACAACAATAAACAGTAACAGGGAATGGGGGGGGAAGCTATGGGAAGTAAAAGTTTATGAAATGTGGCCGGGGTCGATGCCCATTTTGTGGACTGACGCTGAACTCCTGGCTCCGCAGTGTTGTTCAACTCTGTCTGGCACAGTGACCACATGAGCTCACGGAGTTGAGCTTTTTAAACAATTTTGCCATTCTGAAATTATTTGGGCAGGGAATGGGTGAAGAGGCTTAGGTTTCCCCATGTTGGCAGGGCAGTCTATCTTCCCCAGTCTATCTTGGCCCTGTGTTCTGGAGCAGCTACTGGCACCAAGGACTGGATGTTGCGGGAAAACTGGATCAATGTGTGCTTGCTGAGCGAGTGTCTGGCTCCTACCTCGGTTTGGAATGACCAGCTTGCAGGGTAGAGCCAATGGGATGATAGAGTGCTGGTAGACCAGAGCAGAGAGACATCCTGTAGGGACAGAGACAGATCCAGGAAGTAGTATTAGAGGGAGTTGGCTGGCAGAGAAAGGGGAGTCTTATTCAGATAAAGAATGGTAGGATGCCTTATGTCATCTTTCATCTGAGCTGTGTGTGTGTGTGTGTGTGTGTGTGTGTGTGTGTGTGTGAAACATCCCCCAAAATGATCAAATTGTGTAGACATTCCTTCTCTTTGCCTCTGGACAGACTTATATTTTAAACACACCAGGATGGGAAAAATCCATCTTCTTTTTAAAGGATCCCTAAATAAAAATATTAAAGTCCTTCTTGGACACAAACTAAAAATCTTCTCCAGTGGAAGTCCTTCCCAACATCTCTAATCCAAATGTAAACCCGTTTCTTATTGAATCCTCTGTCTAAATGGGGTGGCTAAAGAAAAGAGTCATAACACAGAGGCCATACCTAATTGTACAAGAATGGGCAGAGACTACGACAGGAGAGATTATGGGGCAGATTGCTAGAAGAACTCCCTGGCAGGGTAGGCTCAACCCTGGAGAAAGTTAGATGGGCAAACTCACCAAAGTTTGGCTCATTCGGACATCCTTTTAGCTTCACCCCTCTGGGGCTAGTCTCAATCAGGAAATGCCTCACAAGCTCATTGGTCATGTCTCCTGGAAGGACAGGACAGAGTTACTGCTCCCTTCCCATGCCCCCTTCCTACTCTCCAATCTGAACCCAAGGCTCTGCCCTTCTGTTCCTCCTCATAATCTTTGCCTCTTTCTGGGATGGAGGGAGGAAGAGGCACGGGTCCTACTTGGAGGTAATATGGGTGGAGAGGGAGTAGGTCTTAGAAGACCTGTACAGACTTAGAAGACACTCCATTTGGCCCCTTCCCACCAGTCACCCAGCAAGTCCTTCCCCAAGTCAGGGACAGAGAGAATCTGGTAAATCTCACCTCTCTTGCCTTACCTCTAACCACCATCTCCCTCCCCATCCAAGTGGTACAATTCTCAGAAAAAACGATCATTACCTTTCTTACTCTGCTGAAGGATTGTGGGAGGAGGAGATGCCACTTTCATGGCCAAGCCATAAGCTCCCCGAAAGGAGTGGCTATCCCGAATGATGAAGGCTCCTGGCTCCCGGTCCTTAAGTAATGTGATGGCTGTAATGGGTGGAGGAGAAGAGGAAAGGGGAAAAGGAAATAATAATTTAGTGATTTGATCCCTTCAACCCATTAAGATAAGACCCTCCAAAAATCTTCAATTATGTTTCCTCTCCATTCTCTTCCTTTTCTTCTCCTTCCATTCCCCTTCCCTTCCCTTCCCTGCAGGACAATGCTCTTTCTTTGCTATAAGAGGGTAAAGAAGCTGGAAGTCAGGATGCCTGGGTTCTCCCAGTCTGTCACTGACATTCCAAAGGGAGTTTCATTCAAGCCATTCCCCAGCCCCTAAGCAGTGTAGATTCATTCCGTCTTCACACCAGGTCTCTCCTGTTTGTCATTTAAAGTTTTCACAACCTGGGCCCTTCCTATCTTTCCAGTTTTTTAACTAATTACTTCCCTCCACACTAAACAGTTCACCTGTGCTGGGTTACTTACTATCACCCGCACACAATTCTCCATCTCCTGTGTTCCTCTCTTTTTATTGGCTCTTCCCTGTGCCTAGAATATTCTGCCTCCTTATTTCTACCTCTAAGATTCCATTGGTCAGCCAGTCAACTAGCATTTACAAAGCTCCTACTATGTGCTAAGTGTAAGGATATGAAGAAAGGCAAAAAGACAATCCCTACCCTCAAGGAGCTCACAGTCTAACGAAGGAGACGACATGCAAACAGCTGCGTACAAACAAGACACAGACAAGATAAATTGGAGATAATCGACAACGAGAAGGCAAGAGCATTAGGAGAACCGGGAGAGGCTTCTTCCAGAAGACGGGATCTTAAGTGAGACTTGAAGGAAGCCAAGAGGCAGAGATGAGGAGGGAAAGAGTTCTATGCATGATAACAGCCAATGAAAATGCTTAGAGTCAGGAGATGGAGGGTCATGTTCGAGGTACAAACAGCAAGAAGGCCAGTGTCACTGGATGGAAGAGTACTGGGAGTTGAGGTGTAAGAAGATTGGAAAGGCAGAAAAGGGCTAAATTATGGAGGACTTTATAGGTCAAACAGAAGATTTTGCTTTTGGTCCAGGAGGTAATAGGGATCCCTGGCTTCCTTTAAAACAGCTCAATTAGTACTTCCTTCCCTCCTAAAGCTACCTTCCATCTACTCTGTATGTGCCTTTTATATGGTCCTCTTCGACAATGAAGGACAAACATAACCTGTGAGTAGCCTCTCACCCCCCTCTCCTCTCCTCTCCTCTCCTCTTCTCTTTTCTCTCCTCCCCTCCCCTCTTTTCCTCCCTCCTCTCCTCTCCTCTCTTCTCCTCTGCTCTCCTTTCCTCACCTAAGGGTGCTTTGCTCAAAGGAAGGTACATTTCTATGGCAGAAGGCTGCCTCCTTAACTTCGGGTTTACTGGCTAGATTTCTTTCTCAAAAACCAAGCCTTAAACCCAGCTTACTCTGCCCAGCTTACTCTGGAGCTCATAGACTGGACAATAAGTCCCTGCCCATCTAGCACAAAGTGACTGTCAATACTAAATAGTAACTGTTTCTCTTTTGGGCTGGAACCCTGACAGTCTTCCACTCCCAGTTTGAGGCATTTGGGAGTTTTTTTGAGTTTTTTATTAAAGGGGCCATCTCTTGATTAACTTCTTAAAGAGGCCTATTCCCTGAATGGGCATTACCTCACTCAAAATGAGAACCTGAAAAGACCTTAGCCTGGAAGGGCCAGGGTCTCCTAATGCATCCTGAGCCATCTCCAGTCATCCTGGAAAATATCAGGCCACTGGACCCAGATGGCTCTGGAGGAGAAAGTGAGGCTGGTGACCTTGCACAGCCCTCCCTTACTCAAATCAAAGTCAACTGCAAGTCATGTCATTATTTCCCTGATGCCATGGTCCTCTTTGAGAACAAAGGACAAACGTATGTGCCTTTTATGTAGCTACTCATTGACATGCCCCTCCCATTAGAACGTAAGCTTCTTGAAGGCAAGGACTGTTTCTTCCTTTTGTTTCTATCCTGAGGGCTTAACACAGTGCTTGGCACATGGTGAGCACTTAATGAATGCTCGTTGGCTGAGTCACAGGAGGAGATCCTCTAGCCACCTGTTCCAGTGTCTTAGCACCACTGTCAATAAGTTCTTATCAAGGTCAAACTTCAAACTCAGCTTCCTCCCTGAGGCCCACGATGATTTTAAGGAGCTATGGCCATGCATCTGTCTTGCTTCTTTAGGAAGAGGTGCAAGAGAAGGTTCTGAAACAATCATCTCTATGGATGGAAAGTTTACATGGAACGTCCTCCTCCATGGTCCATTTCACCTGGACTCACCCTGCTCCCTGGAGATCTCAGGTTTGTACCAATACTTGGATGTGTCCTGGACAAACTTAACATTAGCCCGGATCTCAGGACTGTTGTCTGTAGAAAGGGAAGAGAGAAAAGGAGTGATGAGCATTAAATACCATCGTCATGGCACTGGATGGCCCCTCTATGAGGCCATCTAATCCATCCCCCTGCCTCCGAGCAGGAGTTCTGCCTAAACCACCTCTGATACATAAAATCCTTTCCTGTTTGAAAAGCCCTCCTCAGAAGTCACACACCCTTCTCTCAAAATTCTTCCTTGAAAACTAAATTCTCTTCAAAGCAGTTTTATCACTCTGATCTCTGTTCACAGTCTCTTTTAAGTTTAAAGGTCATTGCTGAGCCCTTCAACCCAGCTCCCTGCCCTCATTCATCAAATGTCATTATTTTTCCAATCTTTTTCATCATGACCAATTCACATAGCCTTAAAAATGAGACCAAAAACCACAAAACCTCCCCAAAATGCTTTATCTACCTACCTGCTCCTTCCTCCTTCCCCAACCCAAGGACACCCTGCCAGAGGCCCAATGAATGGAAATCATGGCATGTCACCTTAAGAACAAAGATCACTATTGAACGTGGGCAAACAAATGAGTGACTAAGTTGGCATTTGGAAGAAATCAACTGGGAATCGAGCATTTTGTGTCATGTGTCACCCCCAGGCAGCTATCCAGAGGTGCCCTACGTGTCCGTCATATAATTTTTCTTGGAAAGTCTGAGCTAAAAGGGACATTAGCACTCATCTAGGCCAATTCCTTTATTTTAAGACAAAAGAAAGTGAGAGCCAGAGATAGGAAGGGATTTTCACCTGGTCACATGAGTAGTAAGAGAGAGAGAGAACTAGAATTCAGGTCTCTCAGTTCCCAATCCAATACTTGTTCAACTATACCATCCTTTCAGTCTGGGTGTAGGAGAGAACGACCTCCAAGGTCCCTTCCAACCAACTCTAACCTTCTGTTGAGGTTATATAAGGCTTATATGTATGTATGTATGTATATACATACATACCTATATACATACACATATACAGATATATATGTGTATATCTGTATATGGGTATAGATATATGTTATATATATATATATGTATATATATATATATTATTGAGATCAAACTTCAAACCCAACTTCCTCCAAGAGACCTATATTCAAATATGTGTGTGTGTGTGTGTGTGTGTGTGTGTGTAGAGAAAGACTGGGGAGCAGGTAGGCATATAGGCATATGTATTGGGATATATTACTTGAAATATTATATACGTACACACACATATATATATATATGCCTACTTTCTCCCTACACCTCCCATATATAATATACATAGGCATATACATATGCTTGTGAAAGGCATTTACTTCCTTAAAGAGAGATTCCAGTGACCATTCCTTAACAATCACCTCTATAAATATTACAAATACATATAGATGTATGTGTATATACACATATACCTACTTGCTCCCTTCTCATTCCATACACACACACACACATACACACACAGATGCATGTGTATATTGTATGTGTATAGATGTATATGTGCATATACTCACATGAGGGGCAACTAGGTGACACAGTGAATAGAGTGGTGGACCTGGACTTAGAAATGAATCCAAACCTGGTCTCTGACACTTGCTAGCTTGTGTGATCCTGAAAATGGGGACAATAGTAACACCTGCCTCCCAGGGTTGTTTGCAAACTTTAAGGCATCATATAAATGCTAACTGTTGTTACTATCATTACCAAATCATTCTTCCCCCCTGCATACCCTGATCTCAGGGTTCTTGGGAACCCACAAGACTAAGGAAGATATCTTTCCACTTCTACCGTCCTTCAGAGAGAGATCACAGTATTGGAAGACACCCATGCTTGGAATCCTGTTAGGCTATCAGGGTTCAAGATGGTTCACATCGTGAGCCTTCATCCTAGAAGGCCAACCAATCTCAGTTCCTGCCATAATTCAAGCCACTTGTTCTGAGAGAGCAGAAATGGGCTCCTCAAATCTGTACTTTTGACCTACTTTTCAAAGGGAGATGGGGAAGTGTCCATTTTCCTTCCCTGACAGCTAGTCACTGAAAAAGACCCCTGGGACTCGGAGTATCAGAAGACTGGGAGCGTCTGGAAATGTTCTAAGCCACTCTTCTCACTGCTCTGAAGCCCCCAAACACCCACTGCTGTGGCTTCTATCTAATGAGCTGCCAGGAGAGACCACAACTGCATCTGCCTTCCTGTGTTGACTCCAATGGCTATTTTAAGCAGGGAAGATAGTGGGAAACAGGAAGTGTACTGACCCCCAGAAGCTTCACATACCCCCAAGGAGAGAGAAGGACTGGGAACCAAATGTCATTCCTGGGAGGGGAATGAACAACAGAGCCATTAGAGTGTGACTGCTGGTGATTCAGCCCAGAAAGGAGGGAAAGGCAGGGACTGGAAGGCCTAGGTCCAGGTGTCCATACAGTGGGATCTAAGGGAGGCTATTGGGTTCTAGACCTACACAGGTCCGGATTACTGAGTTTGGAGGGCATCTTCTTAGAAGGATGGAGGCTATTACTTGCAAAAAGCATTAAATCTCAACAACCAAAATAATATGGTTGTCATAATAATACCTCATACTTAAAACAGTACTTTTAGTTTCAAAATCCTTCCCATGCCCAACAGCTCAACAATTCTATCACGTAAGGAAGGAAGGTAATATTCTCTTTATTGTACAGATTATGATACCAAGGCCTAGAAAAGTTAGGTAACTTTCTCAAGCTCACATAGAAAGTCAGAGCCAAGGTCAAGACTTGAATATAGGTCTCCAGATGGCTAGTTTTGGTCACTTTCAAACTATGACAGTTTGGAAGCAGAAATTCAGAGGTAAAGGACAGAGCAGATACACTTAGGGTATCTGAGCTCAGGGTTAAGGGTACCCACCTGGCATGGAGAGCTTGGAAAAGTCAGGAAGGGTGTGGGAGAAGGAGACCATGCTGCCGCCGCTGGGACTGGACATGCCACTGGACACAGGGGATGAGGACACTTTTCCATTGACGGTGGCATAATTGGGGAGGCTGCCTGCCCGATCTCCCGCAGACATTCTCCGCTTCTCAGGCAAAGCGGGTGTAGGGCTCCCTTGCCGGAAAGCTACAGAATCAGGGGAGGAGGACGTTGGGCTGCTCATACCAGGATAGTAGGCTGGAGAGACTGGGAAGGAAGGTGTGGAAGGAGCCTGGTAGCCTGAAGCGCTGCTTTGCCGGGACAGAGTAGGCCTCCTGTCCTCGGGGGTGGAATAACCACCATAGGCTGCATGCCTGTCCATGCTAGGGCTGCCTGGGACCACTGGCCCAGTCCCTCCTAGGCCTGCCACATGGCGGCTCAGGCTGGGACTTCCTGGAGTGGTGACTGAATTGCTGTGGACAGTGCCAGTGGGGTGCCGGCCCAGGCTAGGACTTCCTGGGGAGGCAGCCACAGTGCTCTGGGGGCTGGTGATGGCATTGCCATGGAGGCCAGCCACTGTATTACCAAGGGGACCTGAGACCTGGCGGTGGCTCAGACCAGGACTACCAAGTGAAGAGGTCGCCATGCCAGGATTCACTGCTCTCCGACCAAAGCCTGGGCTAGGAGGAGTGTTGGTCCCCACCGTCCGGTGGAGAGTCTGAGGGCTCCCAGGCAGAGTATGGACACCAGCCACAGTGAACTGAGACTGAGGGCGGCTATCTGGAGAAAAGTAGTCAGGACTCCGGTGACCACTTGTGACAGCTGGTAGGGTGGGGGAGGTGTTCTGGTAACTGCTCTGGGCAGAAGAGGAAGGTTGCCCTAGGCTGCCAGAGTGGAAGCTAGCATCTGACACAGGTTGGGTGGGTGTCCTGGGGCCTAGGCCGCTGCTTTCTGCTGATGGGAAACTCCCCACAGATGTGCTAAAGAGAAAAGAAAGAATAAAGTATAACAGTCAATCATATGTAATGAATTTACTATGAATAAGTTTATATGCCTTGCATACAAGACACTCAGCTCCAGCCCCCAGTCACTACCAATTGGCCAAGGCTGAGAAGTGTCTTCCAACCAAGTGAAGCTGATTTTGGTTTCTACCTTTGGATAGCATGGAATAGGTCGGATCCCTGCACCCCTTTCCCACTAGAAAGACCATGGTCATGTTCCAGCTTCCTCGGGTGATGAAATTGATAACATAGGTATGGCCTGTTAGCACTGGAAAGGGCCTTGGGAATCATCTCATTTCCCAGAAGAAATCTGAGGTTCAGAGAAACGAAAAATTTGGCCCAAGGTCATGCATCTAGTTACCTAGAAAGAGAATTTTCTCTGTGTCAGCTGAGTCCTAGTCAGGTGCTATTAACCTCTATCTGCTAATGGAATTTAAATCCTTTTCTTAGTTCAGAAGAACTGGAGAATAACAGATGGGTCATGTCATAGATAAAGGGGTCTTCACTGGGAGTCACATCTAGGGAGAAAGGTCTTCACTGAACCTAACATAGCCTAGCATAGCCAAACTTCTATGTCACAGACTAGGATCAAGACCAAGTACCATAACTTTTTGTCTATAACAAGTACTTTGGACAATAAGGAAAAAAATCATGTTGATATGAGGTGAGAGAAGAGAGGAGTTGGTAATGGTCCAAATCAATGGCAATAACTGATGGAATAGAATGAGGATAATGCATAGCTATCATGCTAATGTCACCTTAGAAAGTGAAACTATGTGAAATAAAGTTGTCATGGCATAACATGCCATATCTATGTTATCGACTTCATTTCACATCTTGAGAAGCTGGACCATGACTATGATCCCCCCAATAAGAAAGAGATACATGGGTCCTGACACATTCCATGATATCCAAAGGTAGAAACCAGAATCTGTTGTGAATGAATGAATGAAAGAATGAAAAAGCATTTATCAAGCACTTGTAAGCTAAGCACTAGACACACACACACACACACACACACACACACAAGTTGAACCAGTCCTGGTCTTTGAGGAGCTTATATTCAAATAGAGGAAAGCATACAGATTTGGGAGTGGTGACCAGGGATGGATATCATCAGGGATGATAACTGGAACCTAGGAGAGAAGACTGGCCATACCCTTTCCAGGAGCAATGGCAGTTAGTGATTTGATTGTGGTTCCAGAGCTAGAAATCAGACCAATATTTATTATTTCACTGAACACCACAGAAGTAGAGGATCAGGGGATTTAGAGTTGAAATGAATCTTGGTTCTTGGTTTTTCCAACCATCCCATTTTCTCCGAACTTAATTTCCTGATCTGTAAAATAGGTTGCTGTAAGAATCACATGAGAGGATGTTTTATGTAAAATGCTTCACAAACTTTAACGCATATTATATCCACCCAAGCTCTTTCTCCCTCTGTGTTGACTTTTCTGCTTTGAACCAGTATTAGTGGCCCTTCACTGAGCTTTCTCCCTAGATCTTTGGATTTAGTGAAACCTGGTTCAACCTAGCATGGCATCCTGGCTATATGCTTAGATTGTGACTTGGGTTATCCCTCTCCCCAAGAGAATTCTCTCCCTAAGTTCTTATCGATTACCCTTAAACACTAGCACCTTTCACTCCCATTCAAATCATGTACAATCATCTAAAGTTTTTTTTTTTAAAGCAACAACCATTGGGGTACTAAAGCCTGAAGAAACGGACTATAAATGGGATGTGTACCATGTGAGGTTGAGGAAAGTTTTGGGAGCTACCTATGGGAGGGGAAGTCATTACATAAGAGAGGCATGCCATAGGCATGAAGTTACAGGACATATAATTTCAAGCCAGGAGGAGGCCCTCATCTCTGGCTCCCACCACAGGCAATGCTTGGCCAGGGTGGATTCCCCGAGGCATGACTTTATCCATTACACATGGCTTTCAGCTTCATCCAGAGGTCAAGCTGGTCCATGCCAGAAGCCAAGGATTCTTTGCCAGGTTGAGATATTTCATCAAGGCAGAAGCAAGTGAGTGGGGGTAAGAAGAGAGCTCTGAATGATTTATCCCACTTAGCCCAAGGCAACCTGCCTGGTCAGACCCAGAATCATAAAATGTTCGGGCTGGAAGGGACCTTGGAAATCATCTATGTAGTTCAATGTTTTTCTTTTACAGATGAAGAGAGACTTTGGACTTGCCCGAAGTCACATGACCAGTCAATGGTTTCTGACCCTAAATCCTATGCTTTCTCCAACCCATTATATGCTTCTAGCTCGGTCTGGAGTTCTGAGTTCTGACTCAGGATGCTAATGCCCTGAAAGCACTGGAATATGAGGAATGGGGGTAGGATGGAGACACTTTCTTGGGAGGGGGAAAACAGGAGGAAAGGATTTGATGGTCTCAACTCTATGATCTTAAGAAAAAGTGAGAAAAATACTTGGGGTACATTAGTCAGAAGGAGATAAGACTGAGTAGAGTCCTGAAAAAGAGAGCCCTCGTTTGGTCCCTGGATGGTTAGTATATAAAGAATAGTGACAAGCTCTTCAGTTCACTAGAGTAGGAAGAATTTAGGTGAGTTACAATACAGAACTTCCCTACCAACGGTGATTAGCCAGCTAGCCAATAACTAAAGAGCTATTAAAGCCAATTCCTGGAGGACTTCGATGCAGTGGGAAACACTCATCTCTGCCTAGGATGCTTTGCTGGGGATGGGAGGGACCGGGCTGCTTGGAATTCTGAGGTCTATGCCATGAAAGAGGAATAGACCCAAGCTCTGCCCTTAAGAAGCTGGTGGTCTGAAAGAGACAGAGATGGAACCCAAAGCTTTCCCTCAAGGAACTCTTGATCTAGCTAGTACTCGCACATGGAGATCTACTGAGTTTACAGGAAAAAGGGGAGGGTATAGTCAATCAGGGCCCAAAGTTCAGGGGAGGAAAAGATCTCTGTGGGGCTGTGGGCAGTGGAGAAGACTTTCAGAAGGACATGGGGTTTGAGCTGGGCTTTGGAGGGGACAGAGAGCTACTATCAAGCATGTGAAAGGTTGTTATGTAGGAGGAGTATACTTGTTTTCCTGGGTTGTATAAGACAGACTCAGAAGCAACAGCAGGGAGAGGATGAGGAGGGAGAGTTTGCAAGAGGCAGGTTTCACCTTGATATAAGGAATAACTTCCTACTGGATTGACTAACTAGCATTAAGTTTGAGGAACTGGTGATACAAAGAAAAAAATGGAACCATCCCTACCCTCAAGGAGTTTACATTCTATAAATGTAATGTAACATAATGTAATGTAATAAGGAGCCCACTATGTAATCTCACCTAACAGGGAGAGCTGTCCAAAAGTAGAAAGCTTGCCTCATAGGAGGCAGACACCTGTCACTGAAAATCTTCAAAGGAAGGATGGATGAACACTTGCCAAGGCTGTGGTTGAGCTGGGTACAGTTTGAATTAGATGACCTCTGAAATCCCTTCCAGCTCTGAGATTCTGTGATTCTGTAACCTCTAAAAGGTCTGCCCAAGGCCGGTGTTTCCAGAGTTCCTCGAATCCTCAGACTAATTGCATCTGATCACCCTGGATGGGGCCCAAGGAGGTCTGTTCTTCCTAGCTCTGTCTGCCTCTCCCCTAGCCCTACCCATCTGAGAAAGAGCTACCAGAAGGGAGAGAGAGCCAAAGACAGGAGGGGCTGGGCTGGGCTGGGCTGGGCTGGCCCGGCCTGGCCTGGAGGACACTCTTCAGGAAGGAAGTGCTACAACTCCCATGCTCTGAAGTGATCCCTGCCCCCCCTACACCCTGCCCCCCACCCAAGGAATTTCCCTTTGGCTAGAGGAAAACACAGAGAAGGAGGTGGCTGGAGCCCTTGTCCCAGATTCAGAATGGAGCCCCTAGAGGTTTGAGGGGTGGAGTAGGGAAGGTGTAGGAGGGAGTTCAAGAGGATTAGTGATTCAGTGACAGAATTATTCATTTATAGAGGATCCCAGCCAGGAATTAACCTTGTACAGACTTCCCAGCCTGGTATAAAAAGGCCCTTCAGAGTGTGTCCCCAACCTTCCTTCCCCATCTTATCCTATCCCACACTCCAAGTCAACCACACATACTTTATGCATTCCTAACCCTACTGAACCTATTGCCCATGGGAGAATGCCTTCTCCCCCACTTTCTTTCTAACGATCCAAAGCCTACCCTTCCTCCAGTGCCCAGCTCTAACTGAGGCAGTTTGGTGTAGTAGGAAAGCTATAGGATCTGGAATCAGAGGTCCTGGGTTCAGATCCCAACTCTACTATTTCTCATCTGCATGACCTTGGGCAAGCCATTAATCACTGAGTTACCCCCTCTGTAAAATTAGGGGGTTGAACTAGATGTCCTGTAAGGTTCCTTCCAGCTCTGAATCTTTGATTAATGATCAAGTCTCTCTTCTGCATGAAATATTGTCTGACCACAGCACAATAGAAGGGATGGAACCCAGACTAGGGGAAGGTCAAAGAAGTCAGCCATGTAGAATGCAAATGGGAGAAGTAGCTATGCAATGGGGAACAATGGGTGATAGCTTCTATAGTATAACTTTTCATAAATGTATGAATTTTTAATGCCCGAAAACTCTACCCTCTATAGTTATAATAAGTCAGATCAGGAGAGGCAACATGGCTCCATGGACAGAGGGCTGACCTAGGCATCCAGAAAGACCAGGGTTCAAGTCTTGGATCTCTTAATCCTAGCTATATGCTTGAGGACCCCAGACATAACTTCTCAGTCCCCCAGGCCACCCTCTGAATAAATTACAGAGAAACTGATGATCTGTACTCATGGGAGGGAGGTTTCACAACTGGGATTCCCCACATTGATGAAATCCCAGGTCAAGACCAAAAAAGGGAAAAGAAAAAGTCAAATCATATGTGTTACTGTAAAGTCACCAAACATCCACTGCAAAATAACACACAAGGGATACAATTTCTCAACCTTCTCTAGATACACAAAAGGGTATTCGGTACTTTATTATTTATGGTATTCATCTAGGATGGGGATGGGGATGGTGACTTCACTGGTATTGGGAGACACCTCCCAAATGAGGAAACCCCTCTACCAATGCATATCACCACTTTCTCTGAGTTTAACACGGTGTCTGGGACACAGTAAGTGTTTACTAAAGGTTTTAGCTATCAAATAGTCTTAGAAAACTGCCCAGGACACGGGAAGAATCAATGACTTGCCCCAGGTCACAGAGACCCATTCATCTGACCCTTTTCATTCCATCCCACTTCAAGTCAGCAGAGAGAGTGCTGGCCTTGGAATCAGGAAGGTCTGAGTTTAAGGTCTATTTTCAATATGGACAGGCTTCATGACCTTGGGCTAGTCACTTAACTTTCTCCAGTGCTAGCCTTCAGCAAATCTTAATCTCAATACTAAATATAAGTTACTTATTAGCCCCCCAGTCCCCTAAGCAATTCCCTGGGACTATAAATTGCAAAGCAAGTGCTAATCTGCTTTGGTAAAGAAGGAATTCCTCATATTAAAGAAATCTTGGGTCTAGTTCCCTGTCTACCTCCCCCCAAAAATGTGCAAAGCACTGGTAGAGGCCATGGGAATACAAAGATCAATCAAAACATAGCCCCTGCCCTCAGAGAGCTTATAATCTAGTAGTAGAGGTAAAGTAAATACACATAAAGCTATAATATACATTTTATATAATGCAATCACAACACGGCAGAGATTAAAACTGAGTGTGTCTCTCTCTCTCTCTCTCTCTCTCTCTCTCTCTCTCTCTCTCTCTCTCTCTCTCTCTCTTTCCCTCCCTCCCTCCCTCGAGTTAGTACATGAAAATTATAGGATCTAAACATGCCCTCTACTATCTGGCCCCAACCTCCTTCAGACCAGGTACTCATCTTCCCAAAGCCTGGGACCCAGCCAGGTTGGGATACTTTCACTCACTCCCTTCCTTGGAATGCCCATTTCTCACCTCTATTTACCCAAACCTCACTCATTCTTCAGCCCCTAGCTGAAGTACTCTCCCCCATGAAGGTGGCCACTCAAACCCATAATTATTTTTCTTTCCCTCCTTTGAACACTGGTAAAGGCAAGGGCTGTACCTTGTACTACTGTGTATCCCCTACAAGGTCTGGTATAACTCAGGCCCATCATAGGGGCTCAATAAATGCTTATTGATTGATTGACACAGAAGGTACAGTGAATCAGACATGACTGCAATTATCTGTCCCCTCTAAGCACAGTGAAGACCCTCTGGTCCCCAGCCCAAGATTCTCATAATAAATCCACCAGCTAAAGTATTAATAACACCCCCATCTACCCTCTACTCTCTATACCCCCATCCGTTCCACTGCAATCGTCTGCCCCATGGCCCTGTACCTGTCAGTGCCAAGGAGAGGACTGCTGGTTGAGATGGGACTGGGTGGGGCAAAAGAGTTGCCCAGAGTTCCATTCCTCAGCGGTGTCTCAGAACCATAAGTCTGTGTAGTTAAGAGAGTTGGGCTCTTGGGCTCAATGTCCTGGGTTCGGGGTCCAGCCACAGCTGTTCGAGCCACAGATTCGACATAACTCCTAGGCTCTGCAAAAGACAAAGGAATACTATTAAGCTGAATAGGTGACAGAGAAGATTAGACAGGGCTCTGGAGTTAAAAAAAATGCTTAACCTAGCTTGTCTCCTCTTTACCTCTGGCAAATGGGGAGAAAGAATTTGAAATAGATCTTTACAAAACCCCAAAGTGAAAACAGGCACATGGATTAAACTTCACTTGGATCATTGGCCTGCCCCATAGCCTTCCCCCTGAATTTAAGAAATCTAGGAAGCTCCCAGAGAACTACCAGATTCTTCCCATTTAGCAGATTTCTACTGAATCAAATGTCTTCAAGAAATTCAATTTAATAACCATTTAATTAAGTGTTTGCTAAGTGTAGGGCACTGAACTGGTCACTGAGGAAGGTACAAAATTTAGGTAAAACCCAATCCCAGCCTTCTGGGTCTTATGGTCTAGTAGATGGATGTAACAGATACACATTCAACTATACACAATAATACATGCCAAGTACATTAGGCCATGCCCATTAACAAACTTTCCTGTGAATCGTTCATGAGAAAAAGAAAGGGCACCAAGGAGCAGCTAGGTGGCACAGTGAGTAGAGCACTGGCCCTGGAGTCAGAGGACCTCAGTTCAAATTTGGCCTCAGACACTTGACACACTTACTAGCTGTGTGACCTTGGGCAAGTCGCTTAACCCCAATTGCCCTGCCTCCCCCCCTGCAAAAAATAAAAAAATAAAAAAGAAAGGGCACCAAGGCCTGGGCTTCCAGAGTTATGGGTGGCCCTTGGGCACATATATTCCCTATACATATGCCTCACTACCATAGTACTTAAAGTTTGTGCCTGTTCTTTCCCAAAGACACTGCATGTATTGGTAAGAAAGTATATCCCAGGTTTATAGGTACAACATCATAACTATTCTTGCTTTGCTTTCTGTTTAATAAATAGGCTAAGAGAAAAACAATCATATCGTAAATTGTTGCATGAGGCTCCAGGACGGGAAAAGTTCAGTACAGATTAGAGAGATTTTAAAGGCTGAGTGGGAATTTAACACACAAAAGGGAAGAAGAGATGTTCCAGCCACAGGAACTATGAGAGCAAAGGGTCATAATTGGGGAAAGCATGGGGCATGTTTAAGGGAGAGAAACCAATTCACTTACTAGAAGATAAGAGTATGGAGAGAAAAATAATAATATAGAAATGTAGGGTAGAAAGGTAAGGTAGCCCCAGATTATAAAAACTTTAAATGCCCAGCAAGGAAGTTTGAGCCTTCCTCATGGCACAATAAGGCACCATGGAAGATTTTTGAGCAGAGCATTATTGAGTCCAGATCTATGAATAAGGAAGCTCAATCTAGCAGTGGAAGAGAGAATGATTTGGAAAGGGAGGAAGTGGAGTTGGGAAGACTTCTTAGGAAGTTATTGCAATAGTCCAGGTGGGTGGTAAGGAGTCCTTGATACCACTATGGTGGGTACAAGAGGTATAAAAGGAGAAATATACAAGAGAGACCGGGTAGGTAGATCCCACTGTAACTGAGTGGTTCCACATGGAGCCACAAGGCATATCCCAGGCGAGCCCTCTAAAATTCTCAACATGCACTTGTCACTAACCAGGTTCGAAATAAGAACAGATGTTCACCACAGTCCTTTTCCTCTTCCTCCTGTCCCTACTTATTATCCTTTGCAGTCTTTTTGGTGATGGGAACTTAGGACAGATCAGGGTTTGAACAGTTCTGGACATCTAATTCAACAAGAAGCATGTATTAAGTGTCTATGGGGTGCCAGACACTGTCAGACCATGGAGCTACAAAGGAAAAAGGAGGACAAGTCCCATGCTCTCAGAGAGCCATGTGTACCACTATGGACAGTTTTTTCTTGGGTCACCTGCAATGTATTCTGGCTCCAAAGGGAAGTTATAGAATCTAGATGCATCCTAGAGGTCAGCTACGTTCCACAATGGATAAGAGTGCCAGGCCTGGAGTCAGGAACTCTCATGTTCCCGAATTCAAATCTGGCCTCAGGACACTTGCTAGCTATGTGACTCTGGGCAAGTTACTTA
>CM053626.1:52279807-52300190 GCA_028646595.1 Phalanger gymnotis | reverse complement strand
TAACTGCTCCTGAAATCAGTCTCCCCCAGGGAATTATAGTGCTCAGAAGATGAGTTATTCCCCTCTAACCAGGTCCTGTTTT
Source organism: Phalanger gymnotis (assembly GCA_028646595.1). Lineage (NCBI taxonomy): Eukaryota > Metazoa > Chordata > Mammalia > Diprotodontia > Phalangeridae > Phalanger > Phalanger gymnotis. The sequence continues at coordinate 52,300,108 of CM053626.1, read as the reverse complement.
GTCTCTCTGTGTGCCTCTGCTCCCACCACCCTGCCTCTCCATCATAGGGATCAAAGAGGCCAAGGTGCTAACCCCGGCTCCACTCCATACTAGCTGTACAACCTTGAAAAAAATCACTCAACTTCTCTGCTTCCTTATCTTTAAATGCTATAATACCACCTGAACTGCCTCCCTCACAGGCTGGACGGGAGGAGTAGGGGGCGTAAAGTACATTAAAGCCCCTGGTAAACTGTAAAAGCACGATGTAATTATGATGTCTATAGGGCAGCTCCTTTCCAGGCACTCATTACAACCTCATTCTCCGGATGCTCTTAAGGTTAGAGTTCCCTATACAATCCTTTTAGCCAGTTGAGCAGCAGCAGCTGATGAAAGTATGCTAATGTTCTAACCAAACCCTGTACACATCCTGTCTTCATACCTTTACTCAAGCAGCCCTCACACCTGGACTGTTCTCCTCTCTGCCTTTTGAATTCCTCCCTAGCCTTGAAACTTCAGCTCATATAACACCTCTTCCAGATAGACTACCCTGATTTCTCTTCTCCCTTACCCCCTTTAAGTAATGACCTCCCAATCTTGGACTTTGTTCACCTCTTCTCTTACACACCTATCAGATTCTAATTTTTAACTCAGATGTGTGTGTATAAGCCTCTACCAGACTATAATTTCCATGAAGGCAAAGTCCACGCCATCTAAATTCTATATTTCTCCCACCACCTAGCACACTCCTCTTCACCCAGGGACTGTTTAGTAAATGTTCACTGAATTCAATCCCTGTCTTCTCAGTTTATTTCTGCATTTCACTCACTGTAGCCCTTTGCCTCTCTCTTCACGAAAGGGTTTGGGCAAGAACCCTGGAGAGGAGCACAAGAGAAACGAAGATGAGGAGAAACACTCTTCCAGTGGCTTCTGAGATGCTGAAAAGGACAGGGCCAGACGATGGCCAAGGTGGGCACTGAGCACCTGAATCACCTCATTCCTCAAATCTCAGGCCTGGCTTACTTGATACAGAATGTCCCAAAAGTCTTAGTGCCATTTTAAGGGTTAAGAACTGTAAAAATATTACAGCTACAAGCTTACAAAAACATCTTTTGAAAGCTTAGTTATATAAATTTTTCTTACGATTATTTAGTTTTGTGAATTCTGAATTTTTTTATTTTTAATTTTAACAAGATGGAGCACCCTATCATTATGCACTGTGTGTGTGACAATTTCTAGAGGAAATTTTCTCAGACTGGGTGGATCCAATAAAGAAGGTCACCTTGCTTGACCACTGTGGTCATGATCATCTTCACTAGATTTTTTAATGGGGTGGGGAGATCACATCAAAAGTGTCGCATTTGCATTAAGACCTCATCTCATTCTCCAGATGATCTTAAGGCTAGGGTTATCTATACAATTCTTTTAGTCACTGAGCAGCGGCTGATCAAAGTTTTCACAAATATCAGAAATGAACTAGGGCCATGTATAGCACAGAAAGGAGCTGGTAGCTCAGTGGATAGAGCCCTGGGCCTGGAGTCAGGAAGACCTGAGTTTAAATCTGACCTCAGGCACTTACTAGCTGTATGACCCTGGGCAAGTCACTTCACGTCTGTTTGTCCCTTAATCCACTGGAGAAAGAAATGGGAAACCATGCCAGTATCTTTGCCAAAAAAACCTCATGGACAGCATTGGCATGCTATGGTCTATGGCAAGGGTGGAGAACCTGAGGCTTCGAGGCCACATGTGGCCTTTTAGGTCCTTGGGTATGGTCTTTTGACTGAGTCCAAGTTTTACAGAACAAATCCTTTTATTAAGGGGATTTGTTCCATGAAGTTTGGATTCAGTCAAAGGGCCCCACTTGGAGACCTAGAGAGCCACATGTGGCCTTGAGGCCACAGGTTCCCCACCCCCGGTCTATGGGGACATGAAGAGTTGGACACGACTGAACAACATGTGTGGTACAACATGGTGGTTATGTTAAATTTAAATAAGAGCTATATTAATATTTTAAATTTTTAAATAACTGACCTTTCCAATGGTGCTTTTTTAAAGTATACTTCTGAAGTTTAAACTTAAATCATTTAATTAGTTTAATTAAAACTTAAACAATGCTAAAAACTTGCATTCCTTTCCCCCCTTCTATATGATGAACCAGGTTTTTCTGCCCAAGATGGGAAGGAATCGCTTCCTTTCTTGTTCTTTGTACTTGAGAAACTAAAGAGTTCAGATTCTAGAGTCTGAAAACCTGGGTGATCTTGGGCAGGACAATTAACCAATCTGATACTGCCTCAGACCTCTCATCGATAAAGCGAAGGGAATGAACCAGAGGAACAGCTCTAAATCTATGACCAATGATTCTTAGTAGAGGGCTCTCTGATAGCTCTGGCCAAATATGGCCATGCCCAGGGCAGAAGAGGCTCCAGGGTAGGGTGGGCTTTCCAAGGCAAGTCCTCTGGGTACACTAAAGACCCCCCATAAGACTAAGAAAGCAAGCCCTCCTCTCTAATGCTGTGTCTGGAACACTGGTTTAAGGACAAAGAACCTTCATCTCAGACCCAAGCCGACCATGCAGCTTAGAGGTTTCATGTAACACTCTCAAGGTCAAGAAAGGCTTTTAGCTTTGGCCTCAGCCAAAGATGTGGCCAGACTCTAAGCAAACTTGAAAGGTGGTTATTATATGCAGCCCCAGGAAGGTTTCTGAAGTCACAGGGGGCCAAATTTCCCAGCACACCTCTAAGGGAAGGTAAAAAAAATGAACTTTGTTTCTCCTACCAGGGTTATCGAGAGCTTGGCAAAGTTTCAGTGACCTAAAGCCACCAGTACTAAGGACAATTAGCTGCATTAAGCAGACAACAGTACCTTGAGAAACCTAGGAGCCTTGTCTCTCCCCACCCTCCAACTCAAAACAAACACCTTAAGAGACCTGGACAACTCCATCCACCTTGGTACTTCACATATCCCCATTGCCACCCCCAAAGCATCCCCTAAAACAAGAAACAACAGAACAGGAAAAGTCCAACTTTTTAAAGCAAAAAATATGAGTAATATGTGCAGTTACACATATAGGCATGTACAATGCAAACATATATAATATGCATATTAGATAAGTAATGTCATATTTAATATACATATTTGGTATGTAACATAATAATGACACACATGTATATGCAAATGAGGAATGGTGGCTTGATAGGAATCAAGGCACACAACTAAAAACACACATACACATGCACACGCACACACACACACACACACACACACACACACACACACACACACACACACCTGTTTTCCTGTCCTCACTCAGATGCCCTAGAGACTGATGACAGTCAAAGGGATAGATGCACATAGATACACACCCACTGCCACCCTCCCCCCCAAATACATACCATCTACCTCCACAGATGGTAGAAAGCACATACATCATCCATGTGTGGTGTGCATGGTATAAACATGTATACACAGGTGATAGATACTTTACACAGAGCAGGGGAGCAATGGAATGAATACAGAGAGAGATGGACAAATGAGAATGGGTGAGATGGTGGCTTTCATTCAAAGGAACCAGCTAATGTGGCACATGTATGTATGCATGTTGGTACGTGTGTGTATGTAGGTGTGTGCATGCATGTAGGTGTGAGAAAGGGAGAGCTAGAGAAAGATCTTGGCCTGGCCGTCTCTTTCCTCCTTCTCTTCACTGACCTCTGGCTCCCTTAGTCTGCATTCTCCAACAATCCAGCCCTTTCTCCTAGGGCGGAAGAGCATGAATGGGGGAGGACCCGAGATAGGCAAGCCTTTTGCTTCCCCAAAGGAAAATTCCCCACATTTCTCCGCCTTCTCAATCCTCTCCTCAACTTTTTGCATTTTAAAAAATTTCTGACTTATACATTCTCCTCTCTGGATCACCCACGGGTTAGCCCTTGGGTAGGGAGGGGGATGGTGGGGAATGAGGAGGAGGAACATAAGAATGGAAGAAAAATTGACTGTACAAGGTAAAACCCCTTCAAGCTCAGCTCCAATGCCATTTCTCTCAACCACCCTGACTTTCTATGCCAGGCAAGGACTAGAAGGACACGTGTGGGTGAGGGAGGCAGTTTCTTCAAGATGGCCTAAGACCTAAGACGCTCACACCCCTGAATGGACCAAAAGGCTGCCTCCAGTTGTGAGTCAGGATTCAAAGCATTCCTGTCCTGAGTGACTGACTGCAGATGGCCACCCACTCATGGCATTGGTGCCAACGGGTGTGCTCATTTCCACTAGCAGAGCCGCCCCTACCCCCACTGCTCCTGGAAGCCCACTCTGATGATGAGCGGCTGACAGGCACCAACACTCCCTCCTACCCTCACCTTCTCAACATTAACCCTGCCTCTCACACACATCCAGCAACGGAGAAGTGAAGGACTCCGTTGCTCCTTTTAGTACACCTCTCCTCAAGAGCCGTTAGCCCCTGCCGGCAGGTGGGTGGCCAATAACTTGGCAGGTAACTTTGAGTTACAAAGAAAGCTGGTCCCAATTTTCATTTCGAGAGCCTCCAAATCTTTATTTGTTCTCCTCAATCCTCCCTAGCTTCTGCCTCTAGAAAGAAGGAAGTTTCACTTCTCCCAGCAGCCTTGATGAGAAAGTCCCAGGGTCTTGATCTTGGTGTTAAAGAGTCGGGGAGAATTTAAGGAATAGACATGCTCCTCCTATATCTGACTTAACTACAACCCAAAGAACAGAAACTCTAACAAGGTCTTCCCACTTTGAACATATATCTCAAGGTACTCTGGAAGTCTGGTCTAATAATATGCCCATGAGAGAAGATTTTATTTTTTTTCTTTTTTTTAAATTAAGAGAGAAGATTTTAAAGGAATTGGGGTTGGGAGTGGAGTAAAAAGCTAAGTTCTCTTGCCCAGTGGTAGGATGCATGCGAGGCTTTGCAGCTGAAGAAATCTATGCCTATCCCTTCTGTTATGGAAGAAGCAAGCTGACCAAACGTATACTGGCTAGGACTTTGTTTTTGGAGTCAGACGTCCTAGATCTGAACTGGGTGCTAGGGTTTTGTTATTTGTTATGTGTATGATCTTGGAAAAGCTGCTTCATTTTCCTGGCCTCAGTTTATCAGATAGGACTTGGAGTCATGAGAGAACCTGGCTCAGATCCTGCCTCCAGCACACATTAAAGTGTATGACAGCCATGATCTGTGTACCCTCAATTTCTTCTCCTGTAAAATCATGGAGGACCAGCAAGATGATGTATGGACAGTGCTCTGTAAACCTCACAACGCTGCATAAATTTCAGTCATTACTATATTCATCTCTTTGAGTCTCGTTATCTTCATCTGCTAAATGAGAGGAGCTGAAGAAGGTGCTCAAAAGGAGAAAGGAGCAGATGACAGAATCCCTGCTATGGAGCCCACGATGGCTTCTGAGTCTCCAGGCACAGATGAGGAACAAAGGTGAGAACAGAGAAAATACGGAGACTCCAAAGCAAACACCAGGCTGCAGACTAGAGAAAGCCCTGAGTCCTGAGGTTTTGGTCCACGAAGGGCCAGTCAGGGGGGAAAAAATCTTTCTTTCTTTTGCCTTCCCTTTTTTTTCCCACTCACCTACTCAATAAACTCCAGTGGCAACTTAGCAGCTCCAGGATCAAAATATAATATTAAATATAAATATAAAATCAAACATAAAACTAAAATATAAAATCCTGTTTACCATTCATAGTGCGCATGCACACGCACATGCACACACACACACACACACACACACACACACGCACACACCTCTTTCCAGTCTTTTTATACCTCCCCCATGTACAGGGCCTTTGGCCTCCTAGCTGTTCTTTGAATGACACTTCAGGTCTCTACTCCAAGCATTTTCACTGGTTGTCCACAGTGCATGGAATGAGCTCCCTCCTCATTTCGTCCTCCTCCCAGCTTCCCTGGCTTCCTTCATGTCAAAGCTAATACCTCACCTTCTACATGAAGGCCCTCCTAATTTTCCCTTAATTCCCTCTCTTGATTATCTCCAATCCATCCTGTGTATAGCACAGCTGTATATAATTTGCATATCATCTCTCCTATTGGACTGTGAGCTCATTAAGAGAAGAGGCTATTTTTTTTTGCCTTTCTTTGTATCCCCAGAGTTTAGCACAGTGCCTAGCACACAGTAGGCACTTAATAAATGTTTACTGACTGTCTTATGGACCTAAGACAGCTAGAAATCTCATAAAATGGGAGAACTCATGACTCTACACTCAGGTGACCTAGAGTTGGCTGTGTTCTGGCCTGGTGTGGCTACAGCAGTCATAATGTGATTATCCTGAATTTGAGAGCTTTGGATGAGGGTGGAGGCATGGAGGCTGAGAAATGATGGGAATGGAAAAGAGTCAGGAGCAAGGGTGGAGGGAAGTGAGCCATGGGGATGAGAAAGATGGTTGGCTTGAAAGTTGGACTTGAGACTGACCCCCGCCCAGCCTCACCAGACTCAGCCCACATCATCAGCCAATTCCCTCCACCTCCCAGAGCCAGAACACTTACACAGGCTCAGGTTGACATAAGGGTTTTGAGGCGACACAGGGAAGTCAGGGGTTGGGGGAGAGTTCTCACCACCGCTGGGAGGTGGACTGGCCGGAGCGGCCCCCTCCATTTCTTCAAATGCCTCCTTGTAGCTGTGCAGATGGGGCTATGGGAACAGAACACACAGGAGAAGATGGAAAACATCAGTTAGAACATCCTGAGCAACGAGGAGCTAGATCCTTCAGAGAGCCAGACAAATAACTGCAATGTAAGTTAAGAAGCCCACCAAAAAAGTGAAAAAATCCCCAGACTTATCTCCCATTGGGAAGTAGACAAAGGCGAACTAAATCTGTCCACTCACCCAATCCAGGATTATAAGAATTACTCATAATGGGGCAAGCACGCAAAGGCTTGTTTGCAAGGCCACTGTCAAGCCATAGCCAGAAGTCCAAGGTATCTGTCTACAGATAATTCAGAACAGGATAACTGCCCATGTGAGTGGGCTGGTCTCAGTTGGGTCCCCACTTAGGAACAGGGAGAAGGACAAGGTGATCCCAAGTCTTTTACATGACACCATTGCCCCTCATGGCTCCAGCTGAAGAACTGTCTCCAGGAAGCAAGAGGGCAACTTTTTCTCCTTGGATCAGGCAAATGGACTTGGGCAATGGTATAAAAAGTCCCTTTGGCAGAACTAAAGAGGTAGGAATTTATGAGAAAGGCACTTGGGACATTCAAAACAGGGCTGAGATCTGTCAGATCCCTACTTATTAGCCACACGAGGGTAACTTGATGGCAATATGTCATGCTTAACCATGATTAGGAAACAGAAAATTTGCAAAGATAAGAAAGCACTTGGTCTTTGAGTTGGAATACAAAAAATCAATCCCTATTTGCCTTTAGGAACAATGTTACCCAGCTTACTTCTAGTGAGTCCCCAGCAGAACGGTCCCATTTGCACACCCTAGCCAGAGGATTATAACTAATCAACTCTTACCTCTTTGGGCCGTCCTCCTGGATTGAGGGCAATGGTGAGGGCCAGCTCTGGGGAAACACACTGGACTGGTGACCGCACCCCAGGACTCCGAGGGGAAGTGGGCTCTGGAGAATGGTTCTCATATTGCCCATCACTGGCTGTTCGTCTCCGGAGTGGGGGAGGAGGCTCTGTTGTCTGCTTTTCTCGAGCCTGTACCCCTAGAAGTAATGGCAAGAGTTAGGGGAGATAAGCACACATTTGGGGGGGCCGATGCCTCCAAAGGAGGCAAGCAAACTGTTGGAGAGCTTGTGGGTCAGACTCTACAAAGAACTCACTGCATATAAGGTCAATGGTCTGAACACGACGAGGGCCTATGTTCTCTACACCCCTCACATCTGTCCAATTCCCCCACACTCATGGCCCTCCCTGCCAGTCTGGGCAATCTATTCTGACTGAGAACAAACCTCCACCCAGTAATCTCTGATCAAGGACTGAGCTTTGGCCAAGAGCACAACAGATTTGATTCTTGAAACAGATGTCAACTCTTTCCAACCCCTGGAAGCAGATGGCCACTGCTTCCTTTCATAGAAGGGAGGAAAGGCAATAGGAAGGGGGGAGGCAGTTACCAGGACAACAGCATCAACTAACACGCAACATCTGGCCCCAGGGAAAAACTCTTGGAAAGAGGGAAGAATGCAACATCATGTATTCTGAATCTCTAAGTGGGCCCTAGACAAACAAGAAGAGTTACTACCCCTCACACCCACCAGGCCCCAGGATGCACTGGGGCTCTCAGGGGTCCCCCAAATTTATCCAAGTTTACCCCAAAGCTTCTAGTCAAGTTCCACCTGGCCCCCGTCTTTCTCTCTTTCAAAGCTGTCCCCAACAGCCTCTATTAACAAGAAGTTTTCACAGAGCAGCCCCACCCCAAGGACACTCCTGCTTTGTAGATGGCAGGGTTAGCAATCTGGATGTGACAACGTGGGAAGGGAGCCCTGAAATAATTCTCCTGTGATTTCCATCTGCTTTTCTCCATTTCCCTTCCCAACAAGCAGGACACCCCAGCACTGCCAAACTTCTCTTGGTCCCATTCCCCTGCCCTGGGGCTAGCCTGTGGCATGGAATCCACTGCCTCATTGAGCTGACTCAAAGAATCCTAGGAAACTTTCTTCCTGGGGGCCATCAGGGCACATTCACAGGGCACCTAACCCATTGCCCTGCTTCTGGGAAAGAGGGTCCCTCTCCTGGACCAGGATTATTCTTAAGTATCTTTACACCATCTCTCTGTTCCTTGTAGTCAGAAAAGGGGAAACAAAAGCATGAGGCAATAACTTAACCTGCCTGAAGTCACTGGGCAAATCAAAGCCACAAAGGAAATGAAATTCCAGCATCCTGACTCCTGGGCCTTAGTCAGTAGACCTCACCGGCTTCATCATAAGAACCGCTGTCCCACGACCTCTATGTCTGTCTGTCTGTCTGTCTCTCTTATACACACACACACACACACATACACACACACACACACTGATGCTTCCAAGAACGTACTAAAGCGCACAGGCAGAGGCCATCCAGGCAGAATTACCTTCTGCACCATCAGCTATGTGATTTATATATCGCACCACATGCCAGATGTGAAAGCTACCATCAGAAACAAGCTGGAAAACCTCTCTTCCCAGCTTGTCACGCACAGTAGAGACTGCCAGGTGCCAAGTTCAGATGAAAGCATGTACGCGCACACACACGGTCTCTTACACACAGAGACTGGCTGGACACAGAGGGGAAATCAATAGGGCCCGACGACATGGTCTGTTTCAATGCATTCTGCCATTAAATGAAAAGCATTGGGATGGATTACATGCTGAGTCCACCTCTTGGGGACGTTTGTTAGCTGCACAGCAGCATTGCCCTCTAAAGGGTTGGAGCAACTGGGAAACAGGCAACCTGCATTATGATCTTGGCTCCTCTGCTGCTTCCTGGCTGTGTGACCTTGGGCAAGTCACTTAATTTCTCTTTCTACTTTTCTTCATCAGTAAAAATGGCAGTAATAAGACATGGCCTGCCTACTCTCACTGTGTTTATGAGGATCAAATGAGATCATAGATATAAGAGCACTTGGAAAAAGTCAAATGTACTATACATATATATATATATACACACACATATATATAGCATACATATACACATAAATATATGTAGCATATATATATACAAAAATATATATATACTATATATATTATAATACACTAGATTAAAAAAAGAAAGAAAACAGGGACAACTAGGTGGTGTGGGGGACAAAGCACAGCACTAGGAACCAGGAAGACTCATCTTGAGTTCAAATCTGGCCTCAGGCACTTACTTGCTGGGTGAGTCACTTAACCTCTTAAAAGAAAAAAACCCTCGTTACTGACCCCAAACTTTCCATGAAGACAAAACCAATCTTTTCATCACTGACATTTTGCAGGCCTTGCTCTACTCCCCTGCCTCCAGACATCTGAAGACGAATGGATATGTCACAGAGGTCAATGCCCAAGTGTGTGATGGGCAAGCAGACCATAACATATGACCAAGGGGTAACTGTGATGATGCAAAGAATGCCATGATGATAAGGAGAAATGATGAGCCGGTCACATGGCTGAGGAGGGATAACAGGTGGATAGCTGGAGTGCACCCCTGCTGCCCTCATGAGTCAGGAGAGATAAAGGAAGAAGCCGGGCAGGTTGGGTGGACCAAACCCCTCCTCCCATGGCAAACCTTTAACAGCAATGGACGAGCTGCTATCTGCATCACCAGAGAGGACTCCCGAGTCAGTGAGACTGAAGATCCGTTTGAATATGGGAGAATCAGTGTAAGATTTCTTTCTTTCCTTTTACCTTAACTGGACCTATGACTAGTGAGTAAACCCCCTTAACAAATGCACGCTGTAAATATCCTGAAACAGAGTCCCAGAGAGCTGTCTGGGGTATCCAGACAAGTCCAAGACTATATCATCAGTACATGGCAGAGATAGGATTTGAACCCGGGTCTGGCTGACTCAGAGGCCAGCTCTCCAACCACTATAACACGCTGCCTCTGCTTACTTCTTCTTGTCAGAGATTCAAAGATGTTCCATGTAGCTCGCAATGTTAAGTACCAAGGGAGCGCTGTCCTTCCCACTCCACTGCTCTCATTCCTGTGCCCCTCTATATCCTCTCCCTGCCCTGCCCCCAGTAACTCCCCAGTGGTCTAGAGCTGCCGTCACCGGTTTCATTCCTGGCAAAAGCATCAGAATAAAACAGACGCTCCCATTGATTTTCTAATAATAATTGTAACAAAGGAGACCCAATCAGGAAAGACTAGCAGGGTCTGGAGCTAGAGTTCAAGCCCAAGGTTAAAAGAAATGCATTAGAGCCGAGCTCCCTCCCCTGACTCTCGCTACCCTCCTGTGCCCCTCTTACGGCATATTTCCCTCTAGTTTTCAGCTCACCATTTAACTCCTCTGTTTGGGGGCTGGGTGATTGCCCTTGAAAATAAGTCCAAACTCAGTTTTCTGCCTTTGGGTCTCTATTTAAGGCAGAAGCTGCCCCCTCGGATCTACCCTGAGCATTCCCTGGCCACCTCACAAAGGGAATTCTCCCACCGGCCTTCTGACAACAGCAATCATGATCACTGGGGGTGGGGGAAGAGAGCTAGACAGCAAGAAGAACTTCCCACAGCTGAAGGTATGAGACATTAGAAATGATGCTCAGGGGAGGCCAAGATACAACTTTTCCTGGAGGTTGTTGGGAATGGCAGAGATAGATACCCCCGCCTCCTCCTCATTCCTTCATGATTCTACCTCAGTCTTCTTAGGACAGGGGAAGGGGGCATGTCCTAACTAGAAACAGAAAGGATGGTCTCTGGAAAACTAAGGGAATCCAAGGCAATGCCTCCCTAGTTTTGGGTTCCTCCCAAAAGCAAGATCAGGGAAGACCCTACATTCCACTCCCACGGGGCCAGATCCCTCCCCCTCCAGATCCCCACATTGCATCAATGGCCAGCCAGGCACATCTTGCATTCCTTGCACACAGAGTCTCACTGTTGTCCCCCTTGGCAAGCCCAACTCAGCCCCAGGGTGCCCAAAGAGCCATGCCCTCTCTCTCCCTTTTCTTTCTCCACAGGGAGGGGTGGAAGAAGAAGAGGGGGCAGGGAAGGCAAAGCAGAGGGGAGAGAAGAGAGTCTCATTGTTCCACAGCCAAGTGTGGAAAGACTGGGCCCATGCAGACCATGATAGCCGAGCAGGGAACATCACACTCTCACATGGTTCCTGAGAACAACTGATAATGTAAAGAGGATTACTTCACCAACCCCATTGCCTTTGACCCTAAAACTCTATGTCTATTTGTCTCTGTGTTTCTGTCTTTCTCTGTGTCTGCTGCTCTCTATCTCTAACGCACATACACACACACACACAGAACAGGAGGCAGGAGTAAGGTTTTTAATGGGGTCACTGAGACTCCCTGAGAGCCCAAGCTCTCAGTATCCTCCCAGGACGAAGGAACAGAGCCACATATCCAATGGAACATTCACGAAGAAAGGGGAAAAGTGGTCCAATAATTCAGTTTGGTGAAGAAAAGGCAAAAGTCCTCCTTTATGAAAAGAATGACTGGATGTTCTATGCTAAGGAATGAATTGGAGGAAATGGGCTGGACCCACAGTAGAAAATTGGTAAGAAAATTTGTTTTTATCACCCCTTGGAGGACTTGGGTGCTTTTGTTTAAATGATCTCCCTTGAGCCTCACCATAAGCCTTGGCATGGTAGGGAAAGAGGTAGAAAACTATCACCCCCATTTCTCAGATGAAGAAACTGCACACAGTGGCTTTCCTAATTAAACAACTAGTCTAAAACAGAGCTGAGAGTAGAACTCTGGTCCCCTCCACCTCAGTCTGAAGTTCTTTTCCATAACTCTGTGCTTACTCACCAAAGGGTAGGTGGCAGGCAGAATTTTCTTTGGAGGATGCAGGGCTCGAGAGTGAGAGCCTCAGGGAGAGAGACACTGGAAACTCCTTATAGGATCATAGAATTAGAGGTGGAAAGGATCCTCAGGAGCCATCTAGTCTGACCCCTTCATTTTACAGATGAGGAAACTGAGAGATTAAGTGACTTGCATAGGCTCTAGAAACTTTTAGGTAACAAAGTTGACTTCTAGCCTACAGCAGTAGTCCTCAATTATGACAGCCACCAATTCTCTAGTATGGTCCTTTTTTTGGATGAACAGTTCATCTGAGGTCCCTTAGCCTTTGCAAGTATGCTAAAATCCCCTGAGTACAAAGTCATTCTTTCTTTTTACTTTTAATCAAACATGGAATTAAGAATTGGAACTGGAGAAAGGGCTACAACATCTGCATATATAAATACTCATATTTATCCAGATAATTTTGATTATTTGTCCCCAATATTCCTGACAGACTACCCCCCTCCCCTGAACCTTTTCCTCCAGCTGCCCATCCACTCCCACAAACCCCACTCTTCATTCCAGCATTCAGGTTTCCAAAAGACTGGGTTCCTCATCTCTGGGGCTTGGGGATATAGCTCCATCCCTGCGAGGTCCAGAGGTGAGAGGTCTCTTGATGAGGCTGGAAACCTGCTGGGCTAGGAAGTCAGAAAGCCACACAAACGGCAACCACATTAGCAGCCCCTAAGGCCAAGCCATGCTCTTTCTAGGACTAGGGACAATCTTAGCCCAAATGTCCTGAACCTCCTGAATCGCATACTATTGGGCAGAGAGGAAGGAGTGAAGGGAGAAAACATGACGTCTTCTAGAGCCAATTCTCCCTTATCCATAGGCAGAGAGAACCTATGTAAACAGCTGCTCTGGGTTTTAAAAGATTGTTTTTAGCCAATAGCTTCAAATTCTTCCCAAACCAAACATTTTCTCTTCATAGAATGGCTACCCCTTTCCCTGACCTTCCGGCCTTAGATCATCAGGAAATAGACAAAAGGCTGAGTTTAAGAAGGAGTAGGTGGGAATGAATGACCAACTTAAAAGCGAATCCACCCCCTAGACAATTTAGTTGTCAATGCATGTGACATATCGGATCCCACACTGAGTTTCTCTAAAGTCAGACTGACCTAAGGGATGCTAAATCAATGAATGCAGTTGAGAGAAAGCTCATCAGAAAGAGGGGAAGTGTCCATGTTAGCCCAGAGAACATGGCCATATTGACAAAGCTGTTAGTGCTATGGGTGTCATCTAACTGTTCTACCCATCTGCCCCATGCACCATCTTGGCATGGTTTCCTATCAAGGGCTCAAACTCTATAGCTCTTTCTCCAGCAGTAAAGAGTACTAAATACAGAAAACACTGCCCAGGATTCCTTCTATAATGAAAGCAGGTATCTGTCACCCAAGTCCAAGAGACCCTCATTCTCCAAGGAGACTCTGAGTTTCCAATCTGCTTACTCCATACCTCTCCCCAGCAGCCAAGACCAAGGTTCAACGCATTAGGCCTTTGTTCATGCAAAAGAAGAGCATTCAAACATGCAGATGGTGGGGAGTGGAGAAAAAGGGAAAGGGAGAAGGAGAGGGAGGAGAAGGAAAGGAAGAGTTAGAAAAAGGAAGAGAGAATGAGAAAGAAAGAGGGAAGGGAAGAGAGAGAAAGAGAAAGAGAGAGGAGGAGGGAAGGAGAGGGAGAGAAAAAGGGGAAGAGAGGGGGGAAGGAGGGAGAAGATCTAGAGGGAGAGGAGGTAGGCAGGGGATAGAAGAGGAGGAAAAAGGATAGAAAGAGAAGAAGAAGGAAAAGAAGAGGAAAGAAACACGTGAAGGGAGAGAGGGAGAAGGAATGAAGGGAGAAAAGGAGACTAGAAAGAGAAAGAATATGCGATAGAAAAGGGAGGCAGAAAGAGAAGAAAAGGAGATGAATGGAGAGAGTTTAGAAAGAGAAGAAAAGAATTGGAATATGAGGGGAAAAAGTTAAGAAGAAAAGAGAAGTGAGGAAGCAGGGCACAGGGGAGTGCACCAACCAGAGTGGGAAGAAGATCTCTGCCGGTGGAGAGGAGAATGCAAGGATACGGCACTCTTCTTGATACCCTGGAGTTTGGCGTTGTACGCTGATCCCCAAGGGGGGAGAATAAAGGGGAAGGGAGGGGAGAACAGAGTGAAGTGGAGGAAGAAGGGCATCCCACCAGTGACCAAGAAGACAGACAGGACACACATGGGACACACAGAGAACAAAGGAGTAAAACAAAACAAAACAAAAAGAAAATAAACATTAGCTGAAGGTCTGAGCCAGGGATCCAGCCACAGATGGGAGGATGGGATGGCATAGGGGGAGAAGCATCCGGGTTCTTTCCTCTTAAGAGGATAGTTCTTCCTCCTGTCTGCCAAGGTATCTGAGAACTCTGCGACCCATTCCCACTTGGTCATGAGGGAAGCACAGAAAGGACCCTTCCCAAAATAAAGAATATTTTGTTTCACCAACTTCCTCTTTTTCTGAGCTTTTCCTGAAGTGAGAAAAGTAATGGACAGAAGACCTGGGGCACTGTGTCCTGTTTTGTCAGAAAATTATAAGCTCATTGACCTGTTTTATTTATTCACTCCCGCCATTGCTACCACAATGTCTAGCACAGGACTTAAGGGCATGTAGTGGTCACTTACAGTGGGGCCACTTGTGATTTCATTAATGAAGGGCACTCTGTTCAAGGAAACTCCCTCTCCCAATACAGATGGGCAAATAATCTGCCACTGAGAGCTTTAGAGTTGTCCAGGACATTGAGAGGTTAAGTACTTGTCCAGAGTCACACAGCCAGCACATGTAAGAGATGAGACTTGAACCCTGGTCTTCCTTACTCTAAGGCTGGCCATCTTTCCACTTTGCTATGCTGCCTCTCCACTGAATAAATGAGTGAATGAATCAAATCTTTCTCCTCTGAGAACACACAAAAAAAAGCCTGAACTGTTGCAGAAGAGATTGGGGTTTGAACCCAGAGCCCCTTCCCTCTGACAGAAATGTCTGCTTCTCCCATTCCTTCACTCCTTCTGAATTAGTTCAACTTGACCTCCAATTCCTTGATCCTTCCATATTTTCTTAGTCTACTATCTCCATTCAGGGTTTCAAATGCCTTCCTGCTCTGCCCCCAGTAGCCAGTCATTTCAATGATAAGTTTGCTAATGCCTAGAACCCCTTGTGTCCTTGACCTTCCACTATGGCTGCTTTACCAAGACCTGACGCTGGGTGCTATCCACCATCTGCTCCTGGGATCAGCAGAGAAAGGGATGCAACCATACTGACTGCGACAATTAGAAATTTTTACTAGTTAACCTCAGCTGTGCCCTCACTACAGCCTGGCAACCCCTTTACTTTGTCTCTTGTTGACTCAATAAGTGCATTCAATTCAACAAGCATCTATAAAGGATCTGCGATGTTCAAGGAACCACTGGATTGCCCAATTTGACTTCTGCAAGCCTTTGCTGGGTCTTCATTCACTTCCTGATCCCAAAGTGTGGGTAGCCCCCAAGTCTATTCCCTGTCTCTCTATGTGCTCTGGGTGTGTGGTGTGTGTGTGTGTGTGTATGGGGGTGTGTGTGTACATGTGGGTCTCATCTGTTCCCATAGGTTTAATTAACATCTCTATGCAAATAACTACCAAATCTACAACGAGCCTTCATCGCACTTCAGAACCACATAGTTCCACATCTTCGACAGTACCTGGATGTTCTCCGACAACTCAGATTCAACTCATACTACACAACTCTACACCTGTCTCTCTTCCCAATTGCCCTACTTCTGTGGAGGGCACAGTCATCCAAGTTCACAATCTCAGACTCATCCTCTGTGGCCAATCAATCTGTTCTACAGCCACAATATTTTTCACATTCATCCCCTTAAAAAAAAGTGGAGAAGCTAACAAAGGGAACTTCTGTTCTGAATTTAATTTTCTGGACTTTTGATTGGCATCCTCCACACCAGACCTGAGGCCTGGACGTCCACAACCAGGTCCACCAGAATCCATGCCTTTCATTTCTGAGGAAGTGAATCCCCGGATATTTGAAGCTCCTACCCTAGTGCCACACCCAGTCGAATGGTGACTGAGTACATGCAAACTAGCCCACCATGCAGACTCTCTAGACTACCAGCCCTGGACACCGGGCATTGCTGTAGCTTCATATCCCATCCAGTCATCCACCTCAGCCATTCCACCATCTCCCTGCTGCCTCTGACCTGCTACTCCAGGGCCGTACTCTGGACTTCCTCAACCATGCCCCAGAAATCTCTTCATCCTCCAGGATTCATTCTAGTCCTAAAATTCACATGTTTGAAGGACCCTCCTCCCCTTCAGCTTCTCCCTCTGGTTGGAATGCTCTCCTAGAACCCCCTTTAAGTACTCTAATTGCATTTCTGTCCTGGCACCCAGGCCACTGTGTCTCCCTCCTCTCCAGTCTGCATTCTGTACTTGCTATATCACACCTGGGCACCAGCACCTTTGTTTACTCCCACTCCTACCCTCAATATTTCAGCTTTCTTTTATGTGTTATCTCCCCTATTAGAAGGTAAGCTCCTTAAGGGAAGGGATTATCTTTCTTTACATTTGTATTTCCAATCCAATGCCTGGCACAGGATAAGTGCTTAATAAATACTGGTTAACTGAATGACTAATTTCCCATCCATACCCCCCCACACACACACTTTTCATCTCCCCAGAACTCATCTCCCCAGAACAAAACCCCCTTTCCTAGTCATATCTCATATGTGCTATTTAGAATATAAGTTCCATGTGGGCAGACAGTGTCTCTTTCTAAAAATATTTGTATCCTCAGTTCTTAGTAGAGTGCCTGGAACATCATAAGAACTTTATAAATGCTTTGCATTCATCCATGGAAATTCAGAAGATACAGTTTATCAAAATTTTATCAAAGCATTGAACAAAGTCTTCCATGCTATTCTTGGGGGCTAGATAAAGAGATTGTAGGTTACACAATAGTGCAGTCAGGTAGGTTCAGAACTGGTTGAAAAAATGAATCCAAGCAATATTGACTTGGGTTCTGACAACTGCTTAGAAAAGTCATTGGTGGAGGGCCAGAGGGACTGTGCTACCAATGCTAACCCTGCTATCAATAAATGAAGGTATGGTTGAGGCACATCAGATTTCCAGACTACCCAAACAAGAATGGCTAGCTAGCATATTGGATGACAGAGTTAGGATTCAAAAAGATTATAACAAGCTAAAATGTTGGGTTTAATCCAATAAGAGGAAATTTAATAGGAAAAGTACTACATTTGGGTTTAAAAAGTCAATTTTCCCAAGGAAAAGCTGCTAGACAGCATCCTCTGAAAAAAGACCTTCAGGTTTTAGTGAACCATAAGTTGAATGTGAGTCAAGAGTATGGTAAAACAGCCCAAAAAAAGTGAATTTGAAAAGCACATTGTCCATGCCTAGGGAGGTTACAGTCCTATTGCTGTCTGTCCCAGTCTAGGAGAGGAATTGTGTTCAGTTCTAGATACCACATTTAGGAAGAACACTGGTAAACTGGAGACTGTCCAGTAAAGGACTGCAACTGACAGAACCAGAATTATTATGGGCCTAGGGGAGAGAGGGCTTAGGGGCTCCAGGATAGCTGCGTTCCAGTATTTATAGGACCATTAGATGGAAAAAGGAGTTGTTCTTGGTCCCAGAAGGCAGAATAGAAACAATGGGCTGGAGCAGCAAAAGGGAAGGTTTAGGATTGACATAAGGGAAAGCTTCCCAATAATTAGTGTTATCCCCAAATAAAATGAGCTGCCTTCAGAGGTGGCAGGTGCCTCCTTGCTGAACATCTCCAAGCAAAGGACAGATGACAATTCGTCAGATGCATCATTAGTGCTTACTCCCTCCCCAAATTACCTTGCATTTGCTAATACGTGTATGTGTTGTTTTCTCTCCATGAATCTGTAAGCTCCATGTGAGCAGGGACTGTTTCATTCAGGTCTTTTGATGCCTAGTGGTTAACCCAATGCCACACATACAGTAGAAACTTAACAATCATTTGTTGAATTAATTTTCCATTCTTAGATGGCCAAAGCCACCCTCACTCTACTCATTGTCTTCAGGCTATTCTGCCTCTCAATTCACTGAGATGATCAAAGCTGACCATCACAAGCTCCCTCAACTCCCCATCTCACCCTCTCAGAGCTCCCCTTTGCCTTTACTCATTCCCTGCTCCTTTCCTCTTGCCTGAGAGTAGGAAGTGGGCCTCCTTCTTGCCACCAACCCTTCTCCTATCTGTGCTGGCAATCATCATTCTTCCAGGACCTAGCTTCATCAACTACATCCCCACACAGGGATGCAATGTGCCTCTTCCATCTCTCCCTCTATACCAACACCTTCCCATCCCTTTATAAACATGGCTAGTCTCTGCTACCCTCAAGAAAAAGGGAAAACCTCCTTCTCTTGACTTTGGAAGCCCCTCGAATGAACATTTTTTTTCTTCTGATTAACAGCTAAACTATTTAAAAGAGTCATCCATATCCCCATACTACCAGTCTACATTAGCTGTCAACTCACCAGGCTACCTACGTACTCCTTGACCCCTCAAATCTGGCTTCTGAAATAGCCTTCTCGAAGCCACCAAGGTTCCTCTAAGCCAGATCCAATGGCCTTCTCCCCTTCTCCTTGGCCTTTCTGTAGCATTTCACACTGCTAATTACACCCTGTCTACCGTCTACTCTCTTCTCCAGGAGCCTACCTGTGACAATGCACTACCGCAGATCACCTTCTTCCTCTCTGACTGTCCTTTCTTTGCTTTCTTCCCTTGCTGCCAAATATCTCCAATCTTTCCCCTCTCGGATCCATCCTTCACACACCAGTAGAGTCATCTCTCTAAAGCACAGTTCTGATTCTATCACTCCCCCACTCAGAAACGAACAGTTCCCTGCTACCTACACAATCTACATATTGTGTACGGTATGTTCTCAACCTTTCCAGCATTCTTTCCAAAGATAACCTTACATATGCCAGCAATGCTGCAGCTAGACCAGATTCTTCACTGGGTTTTCCCTACCATTATGTCTTTGCTCATGCTTCTCTCTCCAGCTAGGATTCCTTTCCCTAATTTCTCTAGTCCATACACATCTCATTCTACTCTCAATTCTACTACATGATGGCCGGACTCCCTGTATGGCTCCAGAGGAAGTCATGGCAGTAGGAACCGTTGATGTAAGAAATTCCACTCATGCCTGGTTGGGGGCCAAAGAGATTTATAGCCTTATGGGACCATAAATAGCTACCCCCTCTACACATCTTGTCCTCAGGTCAGCTGAGGAGTGAATGAGAAGGGGGACACTGTGTGCCAGCCAGATGCCCTTTCTTTCCATCACGTCCTTTCTGCCAGGACTAAGGGGGCCACAGGACTGAGCAGGTTGGAGAGTCTTGGCCTCTGAAAGGGAGGGGAAGTGACAGTGACGGAAGATGGGGCCATATAGACAAGGGGCAACTCCCCCTTCCAGGGACTGGAAGAGGATGTCAGCCTAATAGGCAGTAAACAATGGCTGGCTCCTAGAAAAGCTCGAGTTAAACCCTGAGAGGCAAGGGCCCTGGAGAAAAGCTGGTTTAAGGTTTAACTTAAAATTCACAAAGGAATTTCTTCACAACAGACCTGGTAATGTAATTACTATTCCCCATTTTACAGATGTGAAACTGAGTCACAGACACATTCAAGTGACTTGCCAAGATCACCCAGGTAGAAACTGTTAGGACTAGGATTTGAGCCTAGACCTCCCACCTCCAAGTCCAGTGCTTTTTCCACTCCCCCACTTAGGGGTCTCCAAGCTCAAAGATGGTAGGAAAAGGCCAAAAGGCAATGAGAATGCCAAAAGAAGGAGTTCCCTGTCATGGAGTTCAGCCCATAGAAACATGACTTCTC